>JAAMXJ010000016.1:135142-457177 GCA_019693375.1 Asterochloris erici | reverse complement strand
AGATCAGAGCAGTGGGGGCAGGGAAGCCCCCGATGGGCACTCTCATCAAAGCCGACAAACCCAGCAGACCCACCCCAATGCAACCCCCGAGTATGAAAGCTCAGAAGCCCAGCTCTCATCTGAAGATCAGAGCAGTGGGGGCAGGGAAGCCCCCAGTGGGCAGCCTCATCAAAGCTGACAAACGAAGCAGGACCACCTCAAGGCAACACCCCAGCATGAAAGCTCAGAAGCCCAGCTGACATCTGAAGATCAGAGCAGTGGGGGCAGGGAAGCCCCCGATGGGCACTCTCATCAAAGCCGACAAACCCAGCAGACCCACCCCAATGCAATCCTCGACATGGTAGCTCAGAGGCCCAGCTGACATCTGAGAATCAGAGCAGTGGGGGCAGGGATGCCCCTGGAGGGCAGTCTCATCAAGGCCAGAAGATCCAACAGACCCACATCAATGCAAACCCTGGCGTGATAGCTCAGAAGCCCAGCTAACATCTGAAGATCAGAGCAGTGGGGGCAGGGAAGCCCCCGATGGGCAGTCTCATCATAGCTAGAAGACCCAGAACAGATCTACTGCATAAACTGTGGCATGAAGCTCATTATATCAGCTGGTACCTCTGAAGATCAGAGTAGGAGGGGGAAGCCCCAAAGGTCGTTCTCAGCAGCAGATCAACCAGTTGCAGGGCCCCAAAGTTGCAGCCCAGACGCCCAGCTGGCTTGTGAAAGCTAAAGCGATGGTGGCAAGGATGCCCTTCTGGCAAAACCCTCAGCGATAGCAGTCTTACTACCTCACAAAGGTCCAGCCACAGTGACCTGTACGGCCCAGCTACATCTGAGTGACTCCAGAGACTTGAGTGGACGCCCTCACAGCCAGCAGACCCATGCAGCTTGAGTGAGCAGATCCCATCCTGACAATGCCTTGAAAGCCCAGCTGACATCAGATCAGATCAGAGACACGCGTGTCAGGGAAGGCCTGGCGTCATCACAGCCACGACTCCCAGCAGCAGCCCGACTCCCAGATCAGAGCACCTTCCAGCTGGAGGCCAGCCCTGAACTGCATGTCAGCGCCCAAGGTGACCCAAAGGAGCTCACCTGAAGGTTGGGGACGCCCTCAATCTCAGGGTGACTTGCCAAGTTGAAATCCTTCTCTGCCTGGAGGACGCCCTCTGCGGGTGACACACAGGAGAGCTGGGTCAGCATCTGGCGGCTGGCATGTCAGTCAGCAGGCCATCTCAGCACCAGGCAGGCATGATCAGGCCCACTGCCTGCAGCAAGAGTCTGCCTGCCACCTGCACCAAACCCATTCTTCGCTCTGAAGCCAGTCCACCTCTCATGTCGGATTCATGCAGCCTTGATGTCTCAAGGTGCACAGGGGAGCATACACAGCTTGCATCTAGGACTGCCGCACACAGCAGGATCGTCTGACGATGAGCTTCACCAGATGCAGCCTGATGCTGTTTGCTTTGCTGCATGCAATCTGCGATGGCTTGGAGAGGCCTTGCACAGCACACACAACATACAAGGCTGCACCTTTGAAGAGATACTTGTACACCTCCCTGCGGTTCTTCTTAGGGATGAGCATGGCTGCTTTCTGGGGTAGGAGTCGGCGCTAAGGCCTCGCGTTCTCTCAAGGAGAACTCGACTCCTGGTGAGCTGCAGCATGAGGAGGTAAGGCCTGAGGCGGCGGCGGCTGCAGACTGCAGGGGAGGAGCTGCTGTGCAGCAAACACTCATCTAAGAGCCAGCGCTGGCATGCTCTAGCAGGGGCTGTTGAGATGAGGCAAGTAGCACATCAGGCAGTCAACAGATCGCATGGCACGCAGAGTTGCTTGCTGCAGGTCAGGAACAAGCTGGAGCAGGGGGTGCCGCCAGCATGATCTGCATCTCACCCGCGGCTTGCCCGGCCGCTGTCGGGTTGTCAGACTAAAGTGTGAAGTTGTTAGTGTGGCTGCGCAGTGGCACGAAGAAGATCAGCAGACCTAATTCTGAGAGCCTCTGACTTGAGTAAGCTTGGCAATTGGACAGTGCAGGCATGGCAAAGACACGAAGAGTGAGTACTGAAGGCAAGCCTACTTGCTGTACAACCTCTCTTGGGCCCAGTCTGACCAGAGGAGGCTACTTGCTGTGCAGAGAAAGCATCGTACGCACATCACAGAACAGGCAGACCCTAGCAAGAAGGGGGATCCCAAGACGTTTGTGTTCTGCCGTGGGAAGCATGGGGTGAGCCCACTGAAGCTGTCAACATCGCAGATTTGCTCTTTGACTGCCAAGCTGCTGCTGTCCTGCTGTGCTGTGATATGTACAGCAGAGGCACGCATTGACTTCTGAGCACCCTGCGCCGCATGCCGAATGCTGCTTCCCTCTGCAGCTCATCATGAAGCCTCTGGAGGATGACATCCGGCGTATGATGATGCCCAACACTGCCTCTAAGCTCAAGGTGGGATGTTTTGTGCAGATCTCCGGAGGGGAGGGCCAGTCCCGCGATCTTGCACAGCATCCCAGGGAACCTGCTGGTGGCCAAGCTTTGCCTGCCCCAATCTACTCATGCATCTGTGGGAGAACGCCACATGCTGTCAGCGCATTGCCATGCACAGGCTGCTTAGCTGCGCCTGCACAGCTGAGACGCTTTCTTAAGGGGGGTGCACGCCTGCCATTTCCACCTGTTCAGCAGTTGACCAACAGGACCTGCCCCTGCTGCTGCAGGAGTCCAAGCGCAACAGTTTGAAGGACTTTGTCCATGTGGCAGGGCCTCTGGGTGTCACGCACATGCTGCTGCTGACAGCCACCGAGACAGCCTGCTACCTGCGAGTGGCCAAGTCTCCCAGGGTGAGTCTGCTGCACTGGCCGCCTGGAGGCTCAGCACATCTCATTTTGATGCCCTGCAGGGTGGTGACACCCGCAGTGAACCTCCTCTGTAGAGCATGTCACCACGCACCACTAACACTTCTCAGAAAGGGCCTCAGACGTGGCATACACTGCAGGGCCCCACCTTAACCATGAAGATCCACGAGTACTCGCTCATGAAGGACGTGGCTGCCTCCCAGCTGCGCCCTCGCGTGCCCCAAAGCTTGTGGCAGGTAAGGCGCAGAAGCTGTTCTTTTGTCCCGCGCTGTGGCATGTCACCTGCAGAGATTGCAGTTGGTGACAGCTCGGAAGGGCTCGTTGCCATTGCCCTGTGTCTTGTGGTGGCTGAAGTGCTCCGCTGGGTCCCTGCCTGCTGGCGCCACGTCTTTGCCTTTGGTGCATACAGCAGGGCCTGACTTGCATGGTGCTGGGGGCCTCATGTGCCATCACCATACTGTGGGCTGCAGCTTCAGCATCAGGCCTCATTTTCCGTCGCACATGGTGCAGGGCGCCCCTCTGGTGGTGCTGAACAGCTTCGGCAGAGAGGAGCCCCTCAAGCTGGCCACTGTGCTGTTCCAGAACCTGTTCCCCTCCATCAATGTCCAGAACATCCAGCTGCATCAATGCCAGGTGAGCACATGGCTGCATGAGTGCCAAACCAGCTTGCAGTTGCTCAAGTGTGCACCAGCGTGCTCCTTTTGCATGTGGGAACTTGGCTGCATCAGACTGGTGTAAGCACTGGGTGAGGACTGTTGCTGCACCAGTGCCAAGTGTGCTGCCCATGTTCTGATGGCTGCTCTGTGCTGGGCGGGAAGGCATGCATGCAGGCATCCAGAGTAAAGTTCCCTACTGCAAATGCCCAAATGACGTCGCTTGTGTAGGTTATATGGAGCCGGATGGGGCTTCAGCTGCTGGTGCTGATGGCTGTGTGCAGTGTACGCCACTGCCTGCCAAGCCAGGCACGCTGCTGACCCCATGTTTTGGGTGGCCTGCAGAGGATTGTGCTGCTGAGCTACGACAAGGCCACTCAGCGCATCAGCCTGCGTCACTACAGCATCACAGCAGCCCCCAGTGGGGTCAGCAAGGGCGTCAAGTCTCTGGTCAATCAGCGCGCCGTGCCAGACCTCAGCAACGTGCAGGTGGGCTGCTCAGCCTACACGTGCCCTGTGTCGGGCAGAGGGCAGATCTCAATAGTTTGCAGGGAAATTGTATGAACTGGCCTGTGACAGCTCTGCCATGCCAGATCATAGTAAAGGATTGGAGGACTGGCTGCTGTGCCCATGCGACGAAGCTGCTTGTTCAGCCCTGAGAACCATGGAGAAGGGACTGCGGTCAGGCACAGTGTTGGACTCCATGAACAAGCAGGCTGGTCGGCAGCTGTGCACCGCGGGGCATGCCCTGCAAGAGACTGCCCCTTGTTGGACCTCAGCATGTGCAGGCGGGCCGGCTGGTATGCGCTTGCGAGGCACACCTGCTCTATGGGGGGGCATGGGCATTGTGCAGGCGTGATGGCAGTAGTGCACAGTATGAGAGCAGCTGGGGCGCCTCTTGCTGCCTGCATCATGCAGAGACTCTCCCCAAGCATTGTGCAGGTGGTCTGCTGTGCACATACCCTCTTGGTGTGCATGCTGCTGGCGATGTGGGACATACAGCATCCTTGGTCGAGGGCGGACGCCTGCACAGGCTCCTGATTCCATATTGGGCTGAGCTTGTCATACCTCTGCAACAGCATAGGCGTCTGCTTGTGCACACAATCTATGAGAGCTGTGCTGTGCCTGTGAAGACTGCTCAAACAGCCGAAACAAGCACTGCAGCTGCCTCCTCCTGGCAGAATGTGGCAGGCTGCCTGTGAGGCTGTGTAGACAGCAGGTGGCTATCAAATTTGGCACTGAAGAGCGCATGCTATTCGATCCCAGAGCTGAGCTTTGCTCAATCCAACCTGCTTCTCCATCTGTCCCATTGTGCAGGATGTGGCTGACTACCTGACCAAGGGTGGGTATGGCTCAGAAAGTGAGGGTGAGGATGCAGGGGACAGCCGGGTCATGCTGGAGCGCGACATGGGACGGGGGAATCTGGCTGCTCGCCAGAGCCGTGTCAAGCTGCAGGAGGTGAGCACTTTGGCTAAAGGGACTAGGATCTATGTGCCATTGTTCAGATGGGAATGTGGGCCATGTGGAAGTGGCGTGTTGAACCTGACATTGCACACATTGCAAGTAGATTGGTAATGCCTGTAGCTGGAAGCGGTATAGGTGGAGGAGGGGTGGTGCAGCTGCTGCCTCATCATATCTGCTTGGTGCAGGTTGATGCAGAGCTCTCTGCAGTCCTGAGGGACATGCATCCAATGGTCGACCCCAAGAGGCCACCCAGTGTTTCCCTCTGGCCCATTCACACTCCTCATCATTGTGATCCTTGCCTGGTCTTCTCTGGACTTTTTCACCTGCTGTGCAGGGGCACCCCTGAGCGGGCAACCCCTCTGCTGCACCCTGCTCCAGAGTGCTTGAGTGTGCTGCCTGCTGTTGACGGGCTGACTGGTGCAGATCGGTCCCCGCCTGGAGCTGGAAGTGGTCAAGGTCGAGGAGGGGCTGTGCCAGGGGAAAGTCCTGTATCACTCCTGGGTGAGCAAGTCCCCGGCAGAGGCGGCCCAGCAGGAGAGCGTGGTCGCAGAAGGGCGCTCCCGGGAGGAGCTGCGAGAGAAGCGGCGCAAGCAGCAGGTAAGCATGAGGAGTGTTCAGCAAGCAGGACCCGAAAGGGTGGAGGAGACCGTGCAGCACAGCGAGTCGGTCTCAAAGCGCTGGGGCGGCGCCATCTCCCGAGCTGACTGCAACACCACTCAAGCCTGATTGCTAGCACTGAAGTTGTGCGACTGGAGTGAGCTTTGGGACCTCCCAAACTAGCTGCAACGGCACTCAAGCCTGATTGCTGGCCAGTGCAGCAGGAGGAGTCATCTGGCACCAGCAGGCTGGGCACAGTGCCGTGAGCTCACCACAGAGCACCCACAGCTCGCGCTGCTGCTCTGTGCTGCAGGAGGAGAATGTGCGGCGCAAGCAGGCGGCCTCAGGACGCAAGCGCGGCGCCGATGCCCAGCCTGGCGGCGACGGCAAGCGTCCCCGGCAGGCAGGGCAGCAGTGGTGGGCCAGGAATGAGACAGCAGCCGACGGCGGCAGCTTTGAGGACGATGACGACAGGCAGGCCTACTTGGAGCAGGTGGGCACCTCAATGTTGCACAATCTGCGCAGGAGTGGTAGGTGGTCTTGGGGAAGCATCCCAACCATTGTGCTGCAGCAATGGGCTCCATCGTGTTCAAAGCGCACAAGACCGTGCGTGACTGATGGGGTGCAGGTGTGACCTATGAAGACGCCACCCACCTTCGCGTGCTGCTTGCTTCTGAAGACACTTGTGAAGCCACGGTTGACGCCCCATTCAGCACCCCTGCCAGACTCAAATTTCTGGTCATACACATTGTGTAGGTCGGTCAGGAGCCTGACGATGATGTGGGCCTCAAGAGAGCTGGCAGAGGCGGCGGCAGAGGTGGCTCCAGAGGTGGGGGCAGGGGGCGGGGCCGGGGACGCGGAAGAGGAGCTTCTTTGCAGTCCAGAGGCAGGGGCTCTGCAGGTGAGCGCTTGCCTGGTGCCTCCAAGTTCCCATGAGGTGCATTTCTTTGTGGTGGTGTTGGCAGAGCAGAATGGGCAAGACCGGAGAAGCGGAGGGGGTGGGGGTGACCAGCCCTGGGACGGGAGCATTACAGGTAGATACAGGGCACATACCCTTGTGATGGCTTGCTGCATGTACGACTGGGGGTGAGGGCAAGAGGTGCGCCCAGGACTTGGGGCTCTGCAGGTGGGTCAGTGCTGCAACTGCACTGTATGCTGCTCAGAGAGGGCCCTAGCTCTTCGGCCAGGGGGTGCCGCCTTTGTATGGCTCACTGGCCAGCATGCACAGGTGCTACTTCTGATACAGGTGCTGCATCCTGTGGCCAGGGCATCGACAATAGCCATACATTATGAGCTTCAGAGATGCCAGTGCATTTGCCACAGGGAGAGGCGGAGAAGTCCCAGGCAGGGGTGGGGGAATCAAACCCAGCCAGGCAAGAGGCATTATCAAACACAGAGGCGTGAGGCGTCGAAGGGGAGCATGACCACTTAAAGAACTTGAGCATGCCTAACAAGGCGCTCGAAACTTAAAGCAGAACGCTTCACCTGGCATTAGTATGCAAACGTGCGCGGGAATGCATGATGGCTGTCAAGGCAACTGAAGAGGAGCCTATTGAGCCATGCAACTCAGACAGATTTCTGCTATTTGATCATTGGCACTATAACTCAGAAGTTCAGACACGCAGCAGATGTGCAATGAAGCAGTGCAGTGGTGAGCAGAAAACACAAGTTCAGACAGTGCAAGCAGGCAGGGGTGGCTCAAGACTGCTTCAAGGGGAAGCCTTGGGGCACTGGACCAACATCATTAATGATCTCACGATGGCACGACCACACCAGGCGGATGGCCTCTGGGGTGCCGATGCCGGCTGCACGTGGGTCGCCGGCTGGGCCGAACCAGTGATTTTGGGGGGCGCCTGCAGCAGCACGACAGGTGTTATGCACATTGGAGGTGTGCGGAGCATGTGTGGGACCAAAGACCATCTGGGCCATGGCATTGGAACAAGCAGGCTCAGAGATGGCCATTCAAGAGCCCTGAAAACTCTCACAGCTTCACCCTTTGCAGCTCAGCTCAGCCCAAGGCAAGCCCACGCCTCCCCACCAGACAATAACTTTGCATCAGAACATTGCACTGGTAAGCGCATTGCCAGCCCACTCACATGCTTCTGTTTCTTGTGCAGCTCCAGCAGCTCCATCTGTGCAACGAATGCACTCTCAATCTGACAAAAGCGCTACCACTTAGTACAGCAGTGTGAGTCACAATGTCCCAATATGGTGGGACCTGCTCAGCAAGCCTCTCAGATGGTTGTGTTAACCAAACCATCTGGCACGGGCAGGGTGATCAACAAAGCTGGCCCACGCCTAAGCATACGGCAAGCATCCACAGCTGCTCTGCTCCTCTCAAACCCACCAGCTCACCTTGAGATGTGCCCTTAGCCAGCATGTTGTGTCTTGTTCAAGGTGTTCTTCCACGGCGTGTACAATAAAGCTGGCAACTTCTTGTACCGGCCCTTTCGACAGAGAGACTTCCACCAGCTCACCGGTGCAGCGTGCCCTCAGCCCAGCATAGGTCGTCCCGTTCACGGTGTTGGCAAGGACGTGGTTGGTGAAGATGGGGTCATTTGAGACAACAGCACAGGTCAGGTGGGCATGCATGCGCTCAGTCACCTCCAGCACTGTATCAATGTCACCATCTTCATACTCTGTGACTACCTGCAGGACACTTTGAGTGCAGTGATGACAAGAGGTTGTGCATGCAGGGGGCAAGAGTATGTGAGTCCTGCACTGAGGCAGTAATGCCGTCTTGAATTCTCTGTGACCACATGCAAGCTGCGCAAATAACGACTAAAGATGCTGAGATTGATTGGCCTCTGCCTCTAGGACTATCAGCAAGCACAGGCTTGGCATGCCAAATGCCAGGTTGGGTGGAACTTGGCAAGTCTGGCTGCTGCACCCTGGCTGCTGGGGGGGAGGCGTGCATCGGACAGCTGCCTCACCAGCTACAATCTCTTACCAAACACATCCAGCAACACACAATGCATGCACACCTGGACCGGGCCGAAGACCTCAGTTGTGATGAGGCTGAAGGTCTCCTCATCCTTTAAGACCTCCCTAAGTGGGACAAAGACAGCTGTGGGCTCGATGGCTCCGTACACCTTAGGAATGGTGTGCTTCTGAATCTCCTTGCCGCCAAACAGCAGCTTGGCCCCTGCAGAACAGCATTGTTATTCAGGGGGGTTGGCTTGGTTCAGGATGTCCAGGCCATTGACCAGCAACGTGGCCCCTGCAGAGCAGCATCAGTGGTTGCAATCTGGGGGTGGCGCTATTCTGGATGTCCTTGCCATCAAACAGTAGCTTGACCTGTTGCGACTACTGGCCGGGCTGAGATGCCCAAACATCTTCAGCCTGTGCAGCGGCTTGCACTGGCAACACAGAATTTTAGGGGCTAGGACTGACCACCTGCAGACTTTATCAGGCGTGCTCAAGCATTTTTTGAAAGGCTAGTAGCCTTGCCTGCCAGGCCTGCAGATGCTGACCGTCGCCTACTTGGGCATTGCGGCCACACCAGCCAGGCTGTGCATGTTGCAGCCTGTCAGCCATGGATGTGCAGCCAAGGGCAGGCACAGGCTGTCTGCAGGAACATCTCCAGACTGCCAAAGGCCTTTGAGCCCCATCAAGCTACACTGGTGACAGCAGCAATTGACGGGTGACCCAGATGGCACCTCCACATGCACAGATGTCATGAGCATGCCGAGATGCTGTCATAGCCTCAAAGCCAGCCTCACCCTCGAGCTGAAGGCCGTGGGGTTTGTGAGTGCGCAAGCCAGCTTTTGAAACACTCAGCCCTGAGCAGCTGGTCAAAGTTTGACAGGTTGACCCAGCGATGCTCAATGACTGTTGCACATACAGTGCGAGCACCACTTGTCAATCGTGTCAACAGCATCCAGGAAGTTCATCAAAAAACTGCTGCAGGGCAGGATGCACAGTCCTGAAGGCGCTGCCACACCCACCCGGGATCTTTGTCAGCTTGTCGACGTGGCCCAGCATGCCGTCGGTCGTCCAGGTGATCACAGGTCCCAGTGTGCCGTCCTCCATCTTGCGCTTGGAGGCAAACGTCTTGAGCTTGTCAAGCAGGCCTGCACGTGATGCACGGTGCGTGAGAGATGCCTGCAGGCATGCAGCTGATTGAGGTGCAGCCACCAGGCACAGCTCAACCAGCCCAGACAGTTTCAGCAGCTGCAGGTGCAGCGCAGAGTCACAGACTGGCACATCATGGGCTGCGCAGTGGATCCACGTGAACGCAGTCAGTCAGACAGCAATAGGCTGAGCTTGCCTGCCAGGTGTGCACCCCATATGTCTGCCTGTGCCAGCGTCGTGAGTGTGAACAGCATGCACAAGACCGCCCTACCTGCCTGCTGTGCTTGACAGCATGATCAGCACAATCAATGTGCATCTGCCTGCCCCGGCTGGATTGTCTGCTCCCAGACCGTGCACGCCGACAGCATGAGCGGCAAGACCAACCTGCGCCCGCACACATCTGCACAGCAGATCATGCCTCTCCCCAGGCAGGGCACACCCAGGGTTGTCACTGAACAGCATGCTTTGAGCACAGCCCATTGCCTCAGCAGAGCCCACGTGCTTGCGCCCAGTCCCAAATGATAAGCTCAGAGCACAGTGCACTGCCTGGGCAAGCCGCACCTGTCTATGCCCAGTCTTGCCCATGCACAGCATGACCTGAGCGCAGCCCACTTCCTTTGGCAGGACGCACCTGCCTGCGCCCAGTTCTTGTGCATGAACAACATGCTCTGGGCGCTGCATTTCTGACCGCTGCAGGCGTACGCGTCCTGGTCACACTGCCAGGCCACATAATCCACGTTCTGCACATCGGGGCCCAGAATCTTCCAGTCAAAGCCAGCGTCCTCCAGGAATACCTGCAGGCCAGGTAAAGGCGTGTATCTGCTGGCGCTGGCTGTGTCACTCTTGCAGGGTGTCATGATGACGATTGAGTAGGAGCCAGCATGTCCTGGAGCAGAGGAGAGTTGTTGTGATATGGGGGTTTGCCTGTGGATGCATGTCATGTCGGCTGTGCTCAGGGGTGCAGCAGACGCGGGTAGCTGACTGCTTGGGTGCAAGGCGTCATAACACTTGTGTGCTGAAGCCAGCAGAGCTGGCAGCTACATTGGAGCCAACTAAGAGGAGGCCACGCAAGCACATCAACACTGCTGACACCCCAGGAGCCCCTTCAGATGCCCTTGCCTCGCAGGCTGCTGTGGCTGCTTCAAAAGGGTTGATGCATCCTCACACTTACACAGCCCTGTCACCAGGCCAGCAAACGCCAAGCAGCTGCCTACCTAGTCCTGAGTGCTTGACATGCAGCTGTACCACAATGTGGCTGCCCATGGACAGGCTGCTGCTGCAATGCACCTTAACTATTGAGGCTGTTTGCGCCGGGTCCCAGACTGGTTCCGTAGACAGCCTCTCCCTACCTTGCCCTTCAGATCCTTAGCCAGGAGCTCAGCCACACCATGGCTGCCTGTGAACAGGGTGCTCCGGACGTCTGCCTGCTTCAGAACTTCGCTGACCACCTTGCCGTTGCCGTGAAGCATGTCCACGTCAGTTGCAGGCATGCCACACTCCTCGAGCAGCCTCACAAACTGCTCTGCCACCAGAGACACTCTGCAGGCAAAATGGCCTGTTCTTGAACTCGGCAATCGATTGGCTGGAAGGTGCCTCCTGCCGGACAGCAGAATGTTTGGCATGCCACTCCTTGGAGCAGCCTGCACATGACTCTGTCGGGGGACAGCACAGCTGCCCAGCAGCGCTCCAATCCCACCTGTGGTAGCAGGCTTGCTGCCCATGCGCCACCATGCAGCACAGCCGCCTGGCAGTGCTCTTGCCTCACCCGCGGTCGTAGTGCAGCGGGTGAGTGCGGCCTGTGTGCCTCAATCAGCGCAATGCACACGCCCAGCCTGACTATGAGCAGCATAGCCACCTCCAGCAGCGCGTTGGCCCATCCTGTGATCACGCTGCAGCAACCCGCGAGTTACATCAGCTGCAGGGCCCGGGAAGGGCATGAACCTCCATCACGCCCCACCTGTGGTCGCAGTGCAGCAGGGGCTTGTTCCCCATGTAGAGGGCGCCCATCAGCTGCAGTGCCGGGATCTCCAGCGGGAAGTTGAAGGGCGTGATCAGCCCCACGCGTCCAAAGGGCCACCTGAAGCCATTGCTCTGCTGGCCATTGTAGTCCCCGGGGACTCCAAAGCTCCTGGCCATGAAGCGCACCTGCAACACAGGACGTACAGAGTCCCAAAAGAGTGGTGGTGAGAGACAGCCTCCAGGAGCGCAGAAACTGCTGGCCAGCAGACAAAGCACATCTGCAGGGCTCAAAAGTCAGGCACACCTAGGTGAGAGAATGGGGTCAGGCAGGGCCTGCTGCCTTCAGGCGCACTCAAGGATACAGTGTGGCAGCTGCCACCATAACCTGCATTGAACCCTCAGGCTGCTTGACTGGCCGCACCTGCAGGGGAGAGCAACTGGAGGCTCAACAAACAAGTTGCCATGCAGGCCGGACAGTGGCCTCAGGCACCCAAGCTGGTAGCCAATCAAACCTGCAGGAGGACAGACATGATGCCTTCTGAGCACAGGATCTGCACAGGCAGTTCCTCATGGGAGATTGGACACATTCGCTGCTGTGATTGAGCCTGCTGAGAGCATGGCACCGGCCACCTCAAAGACCCCTCACATTGGGGCAGCAAACTGTTGTGGCCACCTTGTGGCACCCTTTCCACAGACATTCTGCACCCAGTGTTGCTGCCACCAGTTCAACATGGCTGCTCTCCCATGGCAACAAATGCTCTGTTGGCGCATCTTGCATTAGTGGCCACCAGTCTCATGGGACAGCAGCCATCTGAGACAGCAGCCATCAGGTGCAAACTACACCCAGCTGAGCTGGTCGCTGCGGCTCAGCAGCAGCTTATCCGCATCCTTTTCGCGGCTTGCTACGCCAACCTGCTTGGTGTGAGAGTGTAAGCACCAGCAAGAGATGTCAAAGCTCACCTGGTCGCCGCTGAAGTTCTCCAGGAAGCGACAGGTGACTGTGACCTCTGCCATCGCCTGGGCCATGCTCTTGGGGCTGAATCGCTTGAGCAGGGAGGCAAAGTACTCTGCAACGTCCGGCTTGCGCATCATCTCAGCTGTCTTGGCTGAGATGTCGCCATACATGCAGTACCTGCTGACACGGCGGGGACAGAAGACGGTGGGGTGCAGTCCTTGCAGCAACGTGTGTGTTGCGCTCAAGGCTTTCTGTCCGGGCAGTGCCAAGCTGCAGGCGGCTACCTGGTTCCTGCTAGCAGCTGAATGCAGGTGCTGCATTAAAACGCCTCAGCGCGCTGTAGCACCTTGAGGGCTGCCAGGGCTTGCTGCTGCACAGCATTCCAAGATGATTGTTGCATCATCTGGCTGCCAGCAGACAGTCCATGCCTACGGCAGCAAAAGCAGTCCGTAGCCTGCTTTGGTTCCCGACAAGCCTCTGCTTGCCTTTCTTTGTTCTTGAGGGGGTTATGCTGCCCCGTCTTGGGAACTGCCCTCAGGCTCTCCACAAAGGCTCCAATCTCATTTACCTGTCAGGCAACGCACACTTTAGTCTTCTGATCGCCATACAGCAGCATGCTGGCTGAACACCTACCAAAAAGGCAGAAGCCTTCAACCAAAATAGCTCTGGAAACAAATCTCACTTGTGGGTCTGGCACCTTGACAAATGGCTCTCCGTTGTAAGGGTCAGGGATGGTCTTGCTGTTGGCAGGCAGGTGCCATTTGCCATTGACTGCAGCAATGAGGCAACAGGGGCCTGAGGGAAAGAACCGCGCAGGCTGCAGAACACACTCTGCTGCAAGTACACTCCTGACCTCTGTTGGGAGCACAGAGGCATGCTTCAGGAGTAACATGGCATGCATGCTTATGCACAACCTATGCCTTCAGATTAGGCCCTCACCCAGGTTGTAACACTGTGCAGGGCTAGATCCGGACATGCCCTTGGGGTCGACAGTGGCCCAGCTCCCTAGCAGGCGAGAGCATTGCTGCCATGCATGATGTTGCCGAGCCCTCTTTGCTGCTGGCAGCATGGTGCCAAGCACTGCACACACAACCTTTCGTTTTTGGCCTTCGTGATCAGCCGGCGCCAGCACAGAAGATTAATACAAACATAAACTGAATTCACGTGACGGCTGCATGATGAAGTTCCTTCTGATTTCACCTGTCTGCAGCACGGCTTGAAGGACTATGCAGCACCCTCTAGGAGTTCTCGTCATCATCCTGCATTGCCTGACTGCGTTGCCTTTCCAGATTTGAAGTGCTGGGCTCACATGCTGCACAGCCATGAGCATCCTGGACATGTCATCACATCATTGAGGACACTTTGCCCCATGGTGACCCCTGGAGAGTTGGCTGAGGAATTGTAGACTAGTGCTGCATCCGCAACCACTTCCTGGCCTGTATGGCAGGGACACATCGATTTAAAAGGTTGTTACTGGCACAGACAACTGCTGAAGCGCATGTCATGGTGTTGAAGTTGCCAGCAGGGGCCTCCCCAGTGTTGGAAACTGTGCAGACGCAGCCAGTGTTTAGCATCCGTGGAGCGTTGCCGCGGCGCGGAGGTGAGCAATGCTTTGAGGCAGACGGGAGTCTTGGTGGCCCTGTCACACAGGCACGCTGCCTGCCAGGTCTTGTTAGATACTCGAAGGCTTGTGCATCCCCCATCGCATGGGCTGTGTCAAGTGTGCATGGTGGATGGCAGTAAGCAGGGAGGACCGCCTTGCCATTGCAACTACAGTCCTGGAGCCTGACCTGGTCCAGTCAGTCCTTCCACATGATCGCAGCCTCAAGTCGTCTGCAGAAGGGCTTGTCACCCCTCATGTCCATCATGCCTCCCTGCACATCTGTAAACACCACACCCATGTACTTGAGCAGATCGTGCTGGCTGCAGGGCAATTGAGCACTTGCCTGGTTCTTGCGCCAGCCCAGAGAGTGAAGCGCGCACGGTCAAGGCTGTCTGTCCAGCAAGCCTCAACAAAAAGAGCTATTTCTGGCAGTGCGTATGTTACAGTGTGTCCCACTTAGTCAGCATCAAGCAGACGCTGCACGCTACGTGCCCGTCATGGTTCTCTGCGTGGCTGTGCTGGTGCTCAATGGAGTCCTGCCACCCGAGGAAGGACTGCCATGCAGCCCTTCCTGCCCTCCAGGCAGCCTCCCTCCCATCCAAGCAGCCTCAGCACCCCCGAAGAGGACACCCCTGCCCGCCACATGCGGTAGTTTATGACTGAGGTCCCTTTGCTGCCGCCTTGGCAGTCAGGCTTGTGGGCAGCTGCTCGAAGGCAGATGTAGCCGGGCAGGAGTTTGGGCAGGGGACGGTGCTGTGGGCTAGACATGGAGCAATGGCCAGGAGGGATGCATTCAAGCTGCCAGAGTCTCTGGATGATGAGAAGGCCCAGCAACAGATCAGACAGAGCTCGCAGCACGGAGAGCTCCGCAAGCCGCTGGGACAGGTCACGGTGCCACTGGCGGTCTTGGACACCTGCAGCACTCCTTCCTGGCCGTAGGACCATGCTGAAGCTCGGCCCAGAGCTCATGCCAGAGCAGGAGGGCCGCATGCGGCTCAGCCTGCTCAGGGCATGCTGCATAGAGATACCTCAGAGCATCGTCTCCTCATGGTGCCACAGGCAGGGCTGCAGCGACCCTGGTGCCCAACTGGGCTGGCTCAGCCTGCTCCATTCAACAGGAACACCAGGCGGCAGCATCAGGAGGCAGGGCAAGCAGATGCTTGAGCGCAGATCGTGCCCAGCTGCCCATTCTGTGGAGCATGCGCTGGTAATGATTCTGACAGCCCTAAACCCTTTCTGGAAGTACCTCTTATGTCTGCTAAATGCCAAGGGTTACTTGAGGACAACTTGTATGTCGCACAAAGCCAGGACGGTGCATCGTTGTGGCATGAACATGCATGGTGCTGAACAACAGACACACACATTACAAGTAGTGACTGTGCCTCATGAACATCAGGCGATGGGCATGCACGAGCACCCAGGGTGCAACCCTGCGTGCCGTTCATGTCATCACAAAGCATTACGAAGAGGGGATAGCAGATGTTCCTCATGTTGAGTGTTTCGTCAGAATGCGGAGAGCAGAACAGATCATCTATCTGAAGTTTACCTGGATGCGTGCTCAGTCTACAACAGAACGGTGCTGTGCACTCCGTGGAGTCAGGTGGCAGTCACACTCACTATAGGTGTGCCCAGGCAGGCAGTACCAAAGGTCTAAGCGGTGTGCCACTGAGCCAGGATGTGGGGCTGTCATTGCCAGTTCGGAGCACATTGCGTTGTTGACAGAGCAGCAGGAAGCGCGCAAAGTGCTGGCAGCAGTTGTTGACGAATCGAGTGGGGAAGCGGGCAGCAGGGATGGGGTTTGCCAGCACCTCAGCCCAGGAGGACTGTGGGATGAATTTTTTGCCGCTGGGCTGGCGCGCCGGGTGCACCATGAGGGCGTGGGCCAGCTTTGCATCATACGCCAGCTGCACCCCTGCAGCAGGATCAGGCGCAGCTTGAGTTGGCTGTCTCTGTCCCCAGAGAGGCTGGGCCGCTGCATGTCAGCACTGCCCGTGACACAGACTGAAGCCATCGATATGAATCCTAGCCCTGCTCCTCAGAATATCTTGATGCAGCAGCAGGCTGCACCAGGCTTACAACCCCAAAACGTGTCCTCAAGCATGGTCAGCAAACCATCCACACAGTCCATGGGGGCTGCATGTGCTGATGCACCACACGCCATGGAGAGAGGGCCAGCCAGGGCAGCTCAGAGATGCAGGTCGCGCTCCACAAGCTCCAGAAGGACTAGATACCCCCCTTGCAGATGCCCTGCACTCGAACAGTTGGGTCCGCACGTGACACCGCAGGCCAGGCAGGTGCATCATGCCCTCCTGCCAATTTGTTCAGGAGTCCCTGCCCACCTGGATCGACGACCATCTTGGTGTGCCCCGCACGGATGAAGTCGTCGCAGATGAGGGAGCACTCTGAGCTGGGGCAGCCCTCTGGGTCGTCCGCCCTAAAGCGCGTCCCGTTCTGAAAGGGGGCTGCACTGAGCACAGCCATCCCGTTCCAGCAGCAGCTGACGGGGAAGGGCAGGCCCTGCCAAATGCGCTGCTCGGCGAAGGGCTCCCGAACATATGGCATGCCACCGTGGTTGAATTTAAACCCCTCCGCGTCACGCGCCACCCTGCATGATGGCGGCAGGGTAGCTGTGTGTGCAGCAAGGGACCGCAGGCGGCGCCCCACAGGTTCAGGTCTGCCAGAAAGGGGTTGAAGCAACGGCATCACTCTGCCCAGCGCAGGCTCTCAGCGACATGGCCATTCAGGGCCACTCTGTGGATTTAGATGGTGTGCCTGCTCATGCCATTGAGGTGTGGCTCTGTCAGGTGCAGGCACTCACAAGCATGACTGCCTCATGGCCAGATTCTGAAGTGCTTGAGTGATTTGATAATGTGCCTGGTGTCAGCAATGGTGCCTTTCACCTCTGCTCCAGCACAAGCACAGGGAAGGGCTGGGTCCCAATACAAGACACCAACTCAGTGCTCATGGAAGCCCCGCAGCTCCTAGACTGCCTGGTGGTGAAGTCAAATGCCAGAGACGGTGGCGGAAAAAAGCTGAGACTCTCACCAGGTGTCATAAAAGGCCAGCAGCCCCGGGAACTGCTGCTGGAAATCCATGCCGCAGGCCAGGTCTGCATCCTGGAAGGCCAGCCTCATGACATCATTGACGCAGAAGAAGACGTCATTGATAAATATGACACGGTCTGCGTGAAAGCCGCCTTGCTGCTCCTGCTCGCTCAGGAAGGTCACCCCTGCAGGCAGGTACAAGCACTATTGAAGGCTTACAGCAAGCCTGGGCTGAGCCTGCAAGCCGTCATGCGGCCCTACGGGTCCTGATTTCCTGCGCGGAAATGTGGGGGGATGGCCCACCTGAGAGATGGTGGGTGCACGCTGCAGCAGGTAGCACACCATGCTGATGGGCCTGAGTGGTGACATGCATGCGACAGCTGGGAGACCAGCCTGCTGACAGGTGATTGCATGCAGCTCTGCTGCTCCCTGCTTGCTGAGCGGCAGGATGGGGCGCGTGCATTCTGACAGACAGTGTGAGAGCATTCCATGCAAAGTCCAACTCTCATGCAAGCAGCGGGAAGGGCACCGCTGGGGGCACGCGTGAGCAGTCATGAGGCAACACAAAACGTGCCTGAGCGCTCAGCAGGCGCTGTCTTGTGCAGTGCTGCAGGCCAGACCAGGCGACTGGTGCCCTGTTTCACAGCAGTACCTCCACGCCTCTGCAAAGCTGAAAGGGAAACATCAGCAGGCAGCCAATGCTGGAATCAATTGCAGATGACACCCTCGGCAGCAGCTGCAGCCTGCAGTGTGTTGTGGTAGCAGTGCAGTGTTTGTCCCAGCCTCTAGTCTGGGCGCTGTCAGACCCTTCAGGTCACCACTCCTGGCCATTCCCCCTGCACCGGCTGCTCGTGCTCCCAAGCATCAGCTCCTGTCACACGCCAAGAGTGAATGGCTGAGGCTGACCTACTCCTCAGCCGGGGGCCATACTTCAAGCTTGCCGGCAACTTTGCCAGCTGCCACGGCCAATCATGTCAGTGACCGTTCCTGCCCCACCCTTGCCAGCACCATTGCCTGCACCTGGGCCCCAGCGGCTCACCGCTGGCATTCCACAGGGGCTCCAGCGCCAGATTCCTCAGCTTTGCCAGCAGCGGGATGCGCTGCGACCCTGAAGACCCTCTCTCACTGCCCCGCACCACAATGAGCGTGCTGGCATGCATCAGCTCAAGAAGGTGGCCCAGCAGCTCCAGCCATTCTGGACTGCTGTCACGGCTGCCACTCTCATAAATGGAGAGCACAATGTGCCCAGAGGGCAGCATGGCCATCAGCTGCAGGCACAATACATGAACAGCTTGAGTCCTCGAGCTGCTGCTGGCCATGGGGGCTGACAGCGTAGAAGCAGACTGCTAAGGTGCAGCATGGCTGTCAGCTGCGCTGCCTTACAAACACAGGCTGCATTGCACCAGGTCATCACCAGGCATTATAGATGGAGCAGGCAGGCAGCCAGCAAGTGCCAGCTTGTGTGTAGCGCGTATCCGCAACGCGTCATTTTCAGCAAAAGTCACCTGTATGAGCTGCAGAATCTGGTGTGGCAGAACATCCTCATTGTCGTGTAGGTTGAGGGCTACCAGGAAGCGCTCTCCATCCAGCCTGGAGCCTACAGGCACAGCCAGCATCGTCTGCGATTCATCATAAGTTGAAGAATTTCCCACCCGCAGAGTGGGCTATGCTGAGGGAGATTGAAGGCCCGCCACAAGAGGCCCTGCATTGTTTGTTGACAACTAGCCCATGCAGCAATTTAGAGAGCAGCAGCTCACAGTCAAAAGTGCGCTGCCCTCAGCCCCCATCGAGGCCGAGCAGAAGCAGGCTGCTGCTCAGTAAGCATTGCCTCACCAAGCCTTGCATCAGTATCCTGTGCAGTGAAGTGTTCAGCAGCTGCTTGCATCTGGCCTCTACAGGCAGCCCACAGCATGGGAGGCAGTTTAGCACAAGGTGCGAAGACTGGCCAAGAACTGCCAAGAGAGTGCAGCTCACTGGCAAAGCCAGGATCTAGCTGGCACGTGCGGACTGGGTGGTTTGCGTGGGGAATCTCTGCTAGCATCTGCTGAAGATCGAACACAAGCCTCCTGCTGCGCAGCTGCACGCTACTGGGCTCTGGGCTTCCAGACGCCGGCCCGCTGAGCAGGTCGACAGGCTCTCCATACAGCAGCCCCAGGGCGGCTGCCCTCAGGGCATGAGACACCTGCACCAGGGGGTGTGCACAGTCGGATGCTGCCGACAATGTGGCAGCTGCTAGCTAGCAAGCACAAGCCAGCATGCTCAATGCTTTGTAGGGCGTCCTTTGCACACCCGTTGGCAATGACGTGCACTATGTGGCTGAAAGAATTTGACCAGTCAATGCCAGCTCAACATGCTTTGTGGACTGCAGAACTTTGCCTGCATTCTGCTCCCAGTGAGACTGTGCAGCGGGCTGTCTGCCTGGCATGCGCCACCAGCATGCAGAACAGCAGGGAGCAGCTCTGGGCGCAGGACCATGATGCCACCCCCGCAATTCGAAACGCCAGGTGCAGGCAGCAGCAGCCTGCTCCAGCAGCTAGCACGCAGCCCACCTCCTGTACACTCAGGGGCTCTGCATGCTGCAGCAGCATGCCCAGCCTCTGGTAGTAGTAGTCAGGCTGCAGCGATGCCGTGCCTCCACTCTCCAGCGGGTGCTGCTGCTGTTGCAGCCTGTGGAGGGGCTGCTGGCAGAGCCACAGTGTGAGGGGCACTGTGCCCAGAATGAGCACCAGCGTCAGCAGGGCCCACCACAGCCCAGCCCGCAGCTTGGACTGTAGCACGGCCCTTGAGCGGCTGCCAAAGGGGAATGTGCTGAAGCTGCTGCTGCTGGTGGCGGTGACCAGGGGCGCCTCTGTGGTGTCTGGCAACTGTGATGCCTTGAGCTGGGATGATGACCCAACTGTTCTCATGGAGGGTGCTCCCGCCGCAGCGCTGAATCACCCAGGTCAGTTCACGCCGTGGGTGCAGGGAGCCGTTGCAGGCCTCTGCTGTCGCACCGCTACTGACCCCTAATGGCACATGGATTGCAGCAGCACAGCAGGGTAGCGACTGGCTGGGTCGGCACGCCAAGGTGACACCCAGGCTTGAGCTCCCTGCCTGTGGTGTCTGTTCACTTGCGACTATCTGTGCTTGTGCTGTTCAAGACCCAGACTGAGTCAATGGATGTGGACGCCACAGTCTGCAGTGGCAAGGGTCTCAAATTTAAAAAGGCCATTGCCATTGCACGTAAGGTGAGGCCAGGCCTGGTCTACATCATATCAACACTGAAGCTGATGCTGAAGTGACATGGGACCTTCATCTTCGCTTCAACATCAGCAGCCCACAGGCGCACCTTCATAGGAATGGCTGTGGACCGCAGAGAGACCCCGGAGATTCCTACGATGAGCATCGTAGCCGTAGCAGCAGACAGAACTCAATCACTTGTTTGCTGAAGTCAGCTTAATGTTGCTAGTTTCCAGTGAGAGGTGCCGAATTGGCTGGCTGGCACATGCGTGGCTGAGGATCTGTGCAGCACAGCTGGGACCGGATATTTGGTGACTAAATTTGAGGCACGCTCCATTCGATTGGCTGATGTTCACAGCCGTTCAAGATTGACCAGCTGGCATTCATGTCGATGTGACATCACAACGAGCTTCAGCTCGGGGGAGTTTCAGCATTGAGATGACAGACTCCGAACCCAAGGGGAATGCAGCTCTGAGATGCTGAGTGCTAGCCAGGTTTCAAGTGCTGGGCATGTTGCCGTGGCTGCCAGCACAGATACGGCCACCAAACGTCACTGGGCTTAGCGTCGAAGGGCTTGGGGCTGTTTGCAAAATGGATCACAGACACCTCTGAAGGCAACAGGGGAGATTTTGGCTTTGGCTGTTGCAGTGGTGGTGACAGATGCTCTGCAGCTGCTCAGAGCATAAGGTGTCCAACAGCACCTCAAAGGCTGCAGCACCACACATACACCATGCATCTGTGCACAGCACCCACACAGACTCACGCAGCAGCTTACCAGACCCGCCCACTGTCACATTGTTGCTCAGGAAGGCAAAATTCATGTTGTACTCCATTGGGAGGTGCCAAGCAGTGTACTTGAAGAACCAGTCTAGGAAGCTCTGCTCAGCGTACGCCTGCAGACAGCTCACCAAGTCAGCAGCAGGCAGGAGCCTGTCAGCATCCCTCAAGAGCCCTGGACAGGCAGGCAGGGCCGTTCCCAGCATGCGGCCAGGCGGCGGCTCCGCACAGGCAGCAAGTGTCAAAGCACCTCTGGCAGAGCTGTCGTGGTGCAGCAGCAGCTGAGGGTCCCACGCCTGCCAGCAGGTCAAGCACCAGCAAAGCTTTCTCAGACTCTGCGGCCCTGTCCCCCAAGCCACAGGCATGGGCCCCCACCCCAGCCACCTGCCTGCGTGAAGTGGAGGTGGGCATCAGAACTCAGCTGAGCCTCCATGGCTGCAAATGCCGGCCAACATGGCCTCAGGAAGATGAAACCACCCTGGTTGTAGTAGAAATCAGTGTGGCCTTGGCGTGGCACTATAGCAAAGTCAGTGGGGAGGCTGAACAGGTGCGACAGGTCCCGCAGAATGACCATGTCGGCGTCCTGCAGGCAGGCAGAGACGGGGGTAGAGGCAGTGCCCTAAGAGGTGGGCTGCAGCTTGTGCACACAATGTGTGTGGCGGCCGCGGATGGCCGCAAAGCAACCATTTGTGCACTCGAACTGGTTCTGCAGGCAGTGCTGCCATGTCCTGGGGTGAGCACAGGACCTTGTGCCAGCATTGGGTGCAGGCCGCTGCAAGGGCTGCTGTTACTGTCACTACCGGCACACGGCATGCCAGCTGTGTCCTTCCCCCACGCCCCCCCTCCAACCCCTCCACCCACCACCATGATGATGGCATCCAGGTCGCTCTGCTGCCAGGCTCGCAGCTTGACCCAGTTCAGCCCAAAGCGGGGGTTCAGCTTGTTGGCCAGCTTGATGTCCTCCACAGGCCGCCACTCTGCCTTGCTCTTGATCTCCTGCGCTGCAGGAAGCAGTGTTGCGCCTGGTTTGGGGGGGGGGGCGGGGGGGTCATCTCTCGGCCAAGAAGCTGGAGCTGAGTGCAGATGCCTGGAGCATGCTCTGGGGCAGGCATGAACCAGCAGGAGACATGTGCAGCCCAGCAGCTGCGTGCAGCGTGCATGCTCAGGGCACAGGCTTTTCACAGCACCAGCAGCAGCAGCATCGTGTTTTGATATGCACACGTATCAGAAAACAGGCTCAAACTCAGCCTGCACGCTGAGCTGATGAACTGATTGGCCCTCTTCTCTGGGACATGCAAACAGCAGATGGGCTTTGGGGTTGCAGAGGGGAGCTCACCCTTATCAGGTGCACATCTGCAGAGGCATGCATGAGCCAGCCTGAGTGAAGCAAGCGCTATGGCAATGCCGGACGTCTGCTGTCAAGCGGATGCTCTTGGGGTGTCAGTCCCTGCGCACCTCTACATCTTTTGGAGGCAGGTCACCCTCAACGCCCAGTACGATCAGCTGCAGCCTGGGGTTGCTTTGCTCCAGTGAACAGTGCAGTTCACGGAAGCCCATCATGTAGTAGTGGCTGCGCACTGTGGTCACAACGGCATGCCGGCCGCCGTCCTGCTCCAGGCAGCTCTTCCCAGAGCAGCACTGCGGCACAGGGTGGTGGACGGCTGCACGACCCTCATAGGGATCTGGGTCACGCTCCCAGGGGCTGCAGACAGGGGCGGTGGACATCTTGCAGGTGAGCACCTGCAAGGAGAGGCCAAGCAACCCAAGACGGGTGATGTGCGGCAAACCAGGATCTCATCAGAGCTCTCACTTGTGCAACCTGATCTTCTCCTTGATGATGGGGTGGACGGTGAACACCCAGACCGTCAGCAGGGCTGCAACACATGCGATGGCAGCAAAACGCCTCTCCATCGCTCTGGGCTTGCTCCTGGCCATCACAAGCTCCCTTCATGTTCAGCAGGCTGTGTGAGCTGAGGCATTCAGCCCCCACTCACAGGCACCGCATTGACCCAGTCAACCTCTCACTCTGCTCAAAGATCGAGGCTCTGTTGTTGCTCAGTGCCCCTGGGCCCCACAGGCTGACTGTGCTCACATCAGATCTTTTTACAAAGATGCTCATGTGGACAGTCCAGGTTGTGGCTGGGGGAGATGGGATGGGCCAGGATCCCTGATGGATTGTGCCCCTAGCTTCAGACATCTCTCACAGTATGTCTCCTCTTGTCACACCTCACAACCACACACAGCACAAGCCAGTCTTGTACAAGCCACCTGCCACCATGCTGGCCCTTCTGACCCAGACCCTGACAGCATTCAAGCGCACTGCACTGCCCACCATCCCAGAGGAGGCTGCAGACCCCCCATCCACCACCAGCCTTACAGCAGCCATGACTGGCACCCTTCAGAACCAGACACCCACAGCCAGCTGGATCCTCGCCCTTGTGAACCTCAAGAGCACAGCAGCACCCAGGAACAATACAGGTGTGGTGGCACTGCAAGAGCAGCTTGCTCGGCACCTGGATACTACGGCCTTCCTGCTGTGGGAGCACCTGGGCTAACAACAGATTCTGCTGCCCTGCAGAGGCACAGCCCCTCATGTCCCTGTCAAGCCTCGTTTTTGACTAGTGCTTTTCAGCTGCCACCTGGGAAACTCAATGGTCCACTGCAGCGGTCTCAGTGCAGCTCAAGACTATCTCACTCCCCCGTGCCTGTTGTCACATATTAGGTAGTCACGTTTCTGCTGGACAAGCTTGCTTTGCCATGCCTGCACTCCCCTGCCTGATCTCTGCCTTTTGCTCCCGTAACAATGATGCCTGCCTGTCAGCCTAAACGTTGCTTTCATGAATTTTGAATTGTAACAGGTGTGAATAGCTCAGCCTTGGGTTGACCAGTCAGAGCTGTGGCGTGCCAAGATGTCGTGTGTTGCTGCCTGTGGCCATGACCTGGCGCACATCTTTCGAGAGGGGCAGAATGGCATTGCCACCCGCAGGCAAGCCTTGATCCCAGGTATAGTATTCGCATGGCCAGCAGGTGCCCCAAAGTGGTCCCTGTGCAATGCAGGACAATAGACCTGTTTCAACAGCTGGAGACAAGGGATCTCACACGTGATGAGGAGGCCATCATTCAGCAGAGGGTGACACTGGGGCCCTCTTTGCTGCAGCCTGACATGTGCTATGCTTCCGAAGTGCCTTTCCTGTGTAAAGGCCGCTAAGCTTCGTCGTGCTATGCTGCCTGCTAGGTTGAACTGCAGCGGCGAATGTTGCTGGCCTATGAGGAGAAGGAGCAAGCACGCAAGGCAGGTGGTTTGGGCCTTTGGTGTGTTGAGGCAGACTCGGGGAACAAGCGTAGAAACAGTAGCAGTCCCCAGTCTCTCCATTTAGGGCCCTGAGCTGGTTTGGCTGCAGTCTTAGGCTTGGCTGAATCGAGACAGCATCAGCATAGGTCTCAAGCTATTGCCCTGCCCTTGGCAGATAGGAGGTGCAGGTGCAGGTCACCGGTCACGTGAACTTCTTGCCAAGGTGCAGGTGGCAGACATTCACACCGTCTGTCCCGCCCTGTCAAGAGGGGAGGCAGCCGCAGCCCTTGACCTTTGCAGTGGCAGGTAGGACTGCAATGGCAGCCGTTTTGCTGTCTGACTGTGCCTCTGGCAGGCCTTATGCAGGCAGCTCTGGTGACCACATGTGGACGGGGACCACTCAACACAGCCCCTGAAGGCGTGTGGCACAGCCAGGCCCTCACAGCCAGACCCTAACCCGCAAGCTGTGTTTGCGGCTTGAGGACGGCAGCGTTTTGCTGCATGCAGGGAGGAAGAGGCGGCGGCACGGCTGGCATCAGATGCAGCCTTCAGACATAGAGTGGCAGCAGCGTGTGGGATTGCAGCTGCAGCTGATGCAGGTCTGTGACTGCCATTGCAAAACCAGGTGCTTTCTGGGCTTGGCAGACTGCATCGCTGGTCACTGCAATGCACAACATCAGCCTATGTGCACTACCTCATCAGCAGATGGCAATTTTACTGTTCTCAAGTACTCAGCACTGCTTCCTGCTGCAGTGCCTTCAACTGCACAGCTGCCACACAGGCGGGAGAAAGCCTTTATCACTGGCCGGAAACCCAAAGTGATTGACTCCAGCAAGATTGGGGATCAGGTGTGCTGGGAATCCTTTGACTGCTCGACCCAGTGAATGACAGTGTCCTGGGCTGGTCTGTGCAAAAGGCAACGCTAGCATCATTGCATCCGTGGCTGGCCGTGTAAGGCATGACAGCAGACCGCCCTGTGGGCCCTCTGGCAGCCTCCAAAGACCTCTGCCAATTCGTGTGTTGCAGAAGTCGGCAATTGTTGCCCTGGACCTGTGGTGCCTGGAGTCCTGGAGGCTGCCTTCAGATTGCAGCGTTTGCACCAGCACCTGGGGCCATGTGACGCCCACAGCGCTGTGCGCCATGCTGGCTGTGCTTCTGCAGGTGTTCATTGGCTCTTTCAGGGGCAGGGCCAGCGGCAAAGTCAACCTGAAGGCCGACAGGCGGCCACCAACTTCAATGCAGAGCTCCCCGCACTCCAACCAGACAGCATGGGATGCCTCAGAGGGGCCAGCTTTGGCGGCTCCCAGCAGCACAGCAGGCGAGGCCGAGTCCTGCTCGGGTCACCAGCTCAGTGCCAGGCTGCTGAAGGCGATGAGCATTGAGCTGACAGGTGCCCTGCAGCTCCAGCAGTGTGCTTGTGCAGCGCTCAACAATTGGCCTCATATTAGGGGCTGCAGCCAGACTATGCTTGTCAGCTCTAGACAGATTGACGGCATGCAGTGACAGGGGTCTTGCGGTGTGCAAGCAGGATCTGAGATCAGCTGATGCACACCAGCGGCCTGACATGGTGCAAGCATGACGTGCTGGCTGGCCTCTGTCTCAGAGGTGCTGATAGCCTTACGAGTCCATGTGGGTGGCTGTTGACATTTTGACATGCACGCATGGCCACGCACTGCCAGCTGCGTGATCTACTCCCAAGGGTGTGCTTCATCTGTCTGCATCCCTGCTGTTGCTGTGTTCTATACAAGCCTGCCCAACCTTGTCCCTGGCATTCTGTTGCAGCTGGAGGTCTGTGTGAGATCTCTGAAGGTGTTGCTGCTGATGAGCAGCTCCAAGGGCGCACAGTGGAAGTGGGCCTGCAGGACTGCGGTGACCTCAACAGCAGTCTCCGTGATGAGAATGACAGGTTTGTTTCTCTCACATCCAGTGGCTTGATGCAGCATATCAGTGGCAATGAAGCGCAGCCCAATTGTAGCCCTTACCATGCTCACCAGCACTCGATCTCGATGTAGATGCAGCTCCATCTCAGTGCTGTGTTGGGACCAGTGTGCTTTTGCTGCAGTGGCTGCAGCCTTGTGGCTTGTCCTGGGCCAGTCTTAACATCCTTTGCCACGAGGAGGTAGTGCTCTGTTGACTGCAGGCTAGGGCTCAGGCAACCACTGGGCCTGCAGGGTGGTGCTGCTAAGCTTGAGCTGCAGGCACATGGTACAGCAGAAAGGCAGGCGGCACCTGACAGTCTCAAGCTGTTGTCTTCAGCAGGTGGGCTGCCAAGCTCAATGTCCAGTGCACAGCTGAGCCACAAGCAGCTGAGCGTGCATGCTGCGCCTTGCAGGTGCAGCTGAGCGGCACCGCATCACAAATCAAGGGCTGGCTGCAGCAGACAGAGACGCACAGGCACTGGCAAGGGCTGTGAGCAGCATGGTGAGCCCACTGGACAATGTTGCCTCGACTGACTGAGATGCCTTCAGGCAACCTGTTGATCGCATAGACCAAAGCATTGGCTGCATGCTGCAATGGCTGGAGGCATAGTTGTGAGCTTAGTTGCCCTAGGCAACTCAGCGGTCAGAAGATGGCTCTCACATATACTGGTCAAGTCTGAGTCTGTTTGACTTATCTGCAGACCAAGTCAAGAGAGTGTGTCTGTCCGCTCTGGCATGCTGCTGGGCACTGTGCAGCCAACAGCAGACTGCAGCTCCGGGGCACTGTGCCTGGCTGCCTTGGCATGTTTTTGGTGAATTCAGCATTTGGTGAATTCCTCTGCAGTCCAAGTCTCGGGCATTGAGCCACCTCGGCCAGGCAGAGCCAGTATCGCGTCTGGCAGCCCTAGCTGCGCTTCAGGTGATATTCAGGTGCCTGTTTCATGTAGTGCGCATGCTGGCGTTGCAGTCCTGCATGCCTCAAAATGGATCTCTGCCTGACTGGTGACCCCAGCAAGGAAGGACCACACGTGGTTCATTTGCAGACATTAGATGCGGAACGTGTTTTAGACTTCACACTGGAGCTTCAAGGCGCTGGACTGCTCAGCTCCCAGTCAGGCAGCCAAGCACTGGGGTGCAGGGCCAGCTCAGGAGCTGCCAGCAGCATAGCAGATGCAGCAGGGTGTCGGATGTCAAGGAGACCGTGGCTGACTGGCAGGCACCCTGGGTTCTCAGCAGAAAGAGATCAGGCAGCCCAGCTGCAGGCGCCAGGGCGCCGCAGCCTGCTGCAGGGGCACCCAGGGCTGCCAGCAGTCAGGAGAAGGCGGACCAGGCTGCGCAGTGCAGCAGGCAGCCAGGCCACGCTCCGCACGACACAGATGACCGTCATGGCCTCTGGCGGCGACCTGCTGCATGCACCAACACAAAACAGCTCAGCCTGCCATAGCGCAACAGAGCCATTGGAGCTCGCCCGCCTGCAAGGGGGGCAGCAGTGGCACATCAGCTCTCCAGGAACAGGTGTCACAGGTGCTGCTAGCGGAAGGCAGCCTGGCAGGCAGGAGCCCCATACTGCAGACCCATTTGCTGAGGCTCTGGCCTGCCTGGAGAGAGCCCAGGCAGCCCTTGGACCTGCAGAGAGTGCAGCAGAGCTCCTGCCAGCGGGGCCAGTGGGCAGCATGGCTGTGGTGACTGATGTGGCTGCACCAGCTGGTGGTCCTCTGCTGGCTGGACTGGCTCCCAACAGCTCCCAGGCACAGGTGGACTACATGGCAGGAGGAGCAGCCGTGGATGCATTGCTGCCCGGGCAGGGTGCATCAGCGGCCCTCGCTGGGGCTGGGCTGGAGCCAACGGCTCTGGCGCAGCAGCAGGTTGTGGCACCAGCAGCTAGCAGCAGGCTAGCCAAGGGTGAGCCAATGGGCAGCACAGATCTGGTGGCTGATGTGGAAGCCCAAGCTGATGGCCCTGTGCTGGCTGGACTGGTCATAAACAGCTCCCAGGCACAAGCAGACCGCACGGCAGAAGGAGCAACCTCCGATGCGTTGGTGCCCGGGCAGGGTGCATCAGCGGCCCTCGCTGGGGCCAGGCTGGAGCCAACTGCTTTGGCGCAGCAGCAGTTTGTGGCACCGGCAGCTAGCAGCAGGCTGGCCCAGGATGGGCTGCCCAAAGGCGCTGCTGCGCTTGCTGAGGCAGAGGCAGGTGCCAGCAGGCAGCCCGCATGCAGTGTGCTGCTCGCAGGCGCTGCAGCGGCTGGTGGTTTGGAAAGAGTTGTCAGCCGGAGGCCAGTGCACAGCAGGTTGCCAGCAGCGCCGCTCCAATCTGCTGCCTCAGCCAGGGTGGAAGCCGGTGACAGTGATGCCTCTATATCAGATGTGGAGCTGCCCAGGAGTGTGCCTGGCCAGCAGAGACAGGGGCAGTCGGCTGCGGGTCTCACTGTGCCCAGGCGAGCTCAGCAGCCGTCCAGGCGTCGGACACGCGCACACCTCAAGCGCAAGCGCAGCTCCACTGTCCACCCAGGCAGAAGTCCAGCTGTTAGTGCTGGCACTACCCCTACTGCTGCCTGTCAGACGCCGTCTCAGCAGCAGCAGTCTGAGTCCATCTCTTTGGCTGCGGCCGCACCAACAGTGGCTGCTGAGGCGGGTGTTGCTGAGGAATGCAGCACTGGTTGCGCACCTGGACAGGCAATGCGCATGGCAGGCCCAGCGCAGGCCGCAGCTGGTGAGCAGTGATATCTGCTGCTTCGACCAGCAAAATGCCGTTCTTGAGATGCAACAGATAGCAGCCAGCCTGGTGTGCCCTCGGCTGCAGCCGTGCCAGAACCTCTGCTCGTTGGTCCAGTCATCAGCACAGGCTGCCTGCACTCTCCCGGCCCCTACATCTACACAGGACCCTAGAGGTTGCAGCCAACAGGATGCTGAAAGCAGCATTCATTCAAGTGTGTTCGCCTGCACTGGCTGACAGCATCCACAGGCCAGTAACATCTGTTGCATGACAAGAGCTGAAGCCCAAGACACCCCTGCACCAATTGGCAGCATACAGACCATTGCAGCCCAGGATGTGCACCCCTGCACATGCCAGAGGATGAAGGCCACCGCATGCTGCTGCAGGCAGGAGGTCGAAGCCCAGGACAAGCCGTGCCAGCAGCTGCAGTGCAAATGTCATCTCCAAGGCGGGGCACACCATTCGTGGGCGGGTCAGGCAAAAGTCTCACAAGAACGCTGAGCTCCTGAACGCTGGCAGCCTCAGGTCAGCGGTGTGCCACGGCTGAGCTTCCTTGCTGCACTGTAGCGGAAGCTGCAGAAATATGACAATGAGCATTGACCTTGAGACTGCTTGCCACATGTTTCCAGCAGGCCTTTCTGGTGCTTGTACTGTGCAGCAAAGTGACAGGTGGTCTTCATACACTCTCCACTGTACACGACCAGGCAGATCTTTACAAGTGCGGCAAGCATACCACCACCAGCGCTTCCAGAGCATGCAGATGCGTGAATGCCAGAAATCTCTGCCCAGCATATGTCAGGAGAGGCTGTCATGACTGCAGAGTTGACAAAGGTTGGTATAACGGCGGCTACATATTCCCTGATGGGTTCCACTCACGCGTCAGCTTCAGGTGGGCATCCTGCCGCATACAGCAGGCCACGCCACAATGGGACAACTGGTGGGTGCAGGCCGCACAAGCCCTGCATGTGCAAGCCGCCAGGCGGCCCCATTGACATGCAGTGTGATGTGCAGGTCTTCTGTCTCCGTGGAGCAGCTGTGTGTTCATGACTGTGAGATTGTTGGCCAGGGAGGCATTTACTCGCCCCTGCCCACCTTCAGGGTGAGTTTGCTTTGAAAACCGCCAGCTTTTATGCTTTGTGTTCTGACAGGGCTTGGCTGCAGAGCAAAATGGAAAAGGTATGCAGCTGTGCTGCATATTGGCCAATGCCTGTGCGTGGTGTGGACTTTGCAGACTGCGCCTGCAGCAAGGGTGGCTGCAGCCATGCTGCGCGGTCTGCTGCCACCTACAGGGCAACTTCACAGTCTTGTGGAGAGGCAGGTCTTTGACATAGGGATGTGCATGCAGAATGGCTGATGCACTAGGATTGTGTCTCATGCAGGTCACTGCCAGGGACCGGCCAGAGGAGCCTTTGCTGGGAAAGTCGGCCACAGGCTGCTGGACGGGGGTAAGTTGGCCTGTGCAGATGCTGTCATAGATGTCAGCCTTGCAGAATCACCGAGTCCTCTAAGGCACTCACTGCAAGTGCTGGCCCTCCTGCAGTCAGTTGCAGCCTCGTGAGTGAAGAACACTGCGCCAAGGCGTTCCCACGTTGATGCCCCAGCACACATACCGATGCACGCATGCTGTGTGGCCTGTGACAGGCACTTCTGTCCTGACCTGGGCAGAGTTTGCATGCAATACCCTCCATACATAGCTTGTGTCCTGTTGTTGATGTACACCTGCCAACATGCTGCCTGTCCCTCCTCTGCATGACGCACTCATGTGATTGGGGAACTTGCCTGCAGGCTGTTTGGCTTGCAGCACACATGCCAGACGTGCGTGCATGCACATCTTGCAGCGCAAGCTGAGAGGTTACCAAGCAGCATGACAGTTGCCCTGCATATGTGCAATTCCGCCCCCTCTGCCATGTGGCATTTCACTGACCTCTCCCTTGCCCACGGCAATCTGAGCATGTTGCAGCACATATCATGTGGTCAACTGCATGCATGCTGTGTCGATTGCAGCACTGCCCATGTCTGCAGGTCCTGCAGCACAACAACGCTGGAAGAGTGCATGCTTTCTACATGGCCTGCAGCCTGCAGACCCTGCCCTGCGCGCCTGCAGATCCTGCAGCGCATCAACGATGAGATTGATGCAAGGCGCCAGGCCGGCGATGACCTGCCCCCTCCCCCGAAGACTGCTCTGGCTGGGCCGGAATACTTTGGGCTGAACCAGGTTGAGGTGACACCCCATGAGGCATGCCAGTCTGCATTGCAGATCAGCAGTGGGTGCCCTGTTTGCCAGAAGTTCAGGAATGAGGCTGCCACACGTCACACCCATACTGCCTGGCTCATGTGGCACTCAAGACCCCGCAGTGACTTCAGCTCCTGCTTGCCTCCACAAAGCAATGTGCATGCTGCACAGAATAAAGGCGCAGGCTTCTACACCTCCCTCTTCTTCCTGAAGCGGCCAGCAGGCTGAGGAGTTTCAAGGTCACCTGCATGCGTGCACCGCATAGGCCAAGCTGCTGTGCACAGCTGCAACTGCCAAGCAACACCAGGGCAGATGCCACTGAGGGACTTTGATGGACAGGACATCATTCTTATCCGACCCAGTCTTTGTGTGGTGCTTGCTGCTGCTGCAGGGGCAGCAAATTCTGAGAACACAGCTTGGCAAAGTGTTTACAGAAGTGTCGGCCTGCCAGGAGTGCTGTGGCAGAAGCCAGCAGTGGGCTCTGCAAGCTGTAGCTTGTGATGGCAATGCCAGCACGCCTCAGTGGCTGCTGCAGGTACAGCAGGATGTGGGGCGCCAGTTGAAACACATGCATGGTTCTGCAGTGGACCTTGAGACCTCCAAAACAGCAAAGGCCACTCTTTGCGCTGCGCTGCTGCAGGTGCAGCAGGCAGTGGAGGCGCTGGACCCAGAGCACCTGTGCAGGGAGTACTGGGCTGGGAAGGCTGCACGGGAGGCTGCAGCTGCAGGGCTGCCCCTGCCCGAGAGGCCAGCACAGGCAGCAGCGGAGCCGGTTGTCAGGCCTGGCAGTAACAGGCCCCCACGGAGACCAAAGAGGGCTCCTCAGTGAGCTCTTGCTGGTCTGGGCTCTTGCCACCAGAAGCTGTGCCTTGCCAGGAGCATGTCCGTGCAGCATGCCACCCGCCCTGTGACTGTATAGACATGCTCTGGGGCTGAAGGCAAACCAGGGCCTATTGGGTGGGGAGGGCTGTTCCTTGTCAGCGTTACTATGCCGGCAGTGAGTCGCACCTCGCATGCAGCAACTGCCTGCAGAAACCTGCATGATTGTTTTCCATACTGGGTGGTTTAGCATCCTTACATTGCTGCAGGGGCCGCAGCGATGAGGAGCAACAGGATCCCGCGGAGTGCACTGACGGTCTCTCCAGCAAGTGAGCAAGACGGTGCCTGTGGCAGTGTGTACAACCTTGACGTCTGCTCGCTCACCAGCAGATGAGGAGACCATGACCACAACACCTGTCTGGATGCGCCTGCATCTGTTCAATGGGCAAGCTAGTGCCTGTTGCTGTGCTCTGATGGTAAGCCTGCACTGCTGGCCCATGCTTTGGCTTTGAGTAGGCTGGCGGGATGACGAAAGCTTGTGGGTGTGTCAGTCCTTGACAATCTTCTGCACAGACACAAATTTTTCCTGAGCGAGCCAGCTGGCGGGCATTCGTTGGCAGGCCTGCTGCCTGCCACGTGCTGCTGCTGCAGCCATTGGTAGGTGTACAGCAGGTGCGGTGCACTGCACCTGCAGGCAAGCCTGCATGGCTGCCACCAAAACAGCTTGAGGGTGCCATGCTGTGCAAAGCACAACATCGGAATTGTGCTGCAGCTACTTCCTCTTCAGGGAGTCTTGTGCAGTTGGCTGCATGCCTACAGTTTGACAGCTCCAGCCGCGAGCAGATCTACATGTCCGCTTCAGCAGTGGCACTTCTCTCTGCGCAGGTGGTCTGCCGTCACCCGCACCCAGCGCTATCGTCAGCGCTGTGGGGCTGTTGGCAGAGAGGTTGATGCCAGCAACCCTTTACCCCATTTGATTGACCCCATCACCTTAGAGCCAGTCGTCACGCCTGCTATTTCGCCACATGGCCACGTGATGGGCATGGCCACCTGGAAGGTGATGTTTTCAAATGGTGGCTGACAGGCTGTTGCTCATGGGCGTCTGCAGATGACAACGTGGTGGGCATGCCCATCTTGGGGGATCGAAGTATCTGCCACTTCAAGGGCGTCTGACGACATCTGCCACTGTTGTTGAGCTGACAATCACATATTGGACCTTTGAAGTAGCCAACACAAGGTCTTGTGAGCAGAAACCCACTCATGCCTGCAGGCAGTGTTGGCAGAGCAGCGCCAGTGCCCCTTCACCAAAGCTCCACTCAGTTGGGAGCAGTGCACAGTCCTGACGCATAGCAATTTTGAGAGATACAGACACCGCATCAAGTAGTCCCATCGACACCCCATTTCAGCATCTTGTTGTGCATATCCCTCCCACTAACATGGATGCAGCAGATCTGTTCCTGGCCTCTTGCGATGCCCTCCTAAGACACAAGCTTGCTCTAAGCCCTGCAATGCTGCCGCCTAGCGTTCTCCCAGGAGGTTCTTCAGAAGATATAAGGACTGACTAGGTGCAGTATGAGATGGAGGAGGAGATGCAGACCTGTTGACTGGGTGGCCTCGTTGATTCGAGGCCATGTGAACTACAGGGTGCCAGCATCAGTGTTCACCTGTGCACAAATCACTGATCTTGAGGTACTAGGTCACGTAGGGCTTTTGATAAGAAATTTGAGGTTGGACAGCATACATTTCAGCTTGCTGGCAGGAGTTCAGCCAAAGAAATGCAGAGTCTAGACAGAGACGGCTCCTGTCAGGAAGCCCTCTGCTTGGCACTGTCAATGTGAGGAGAGTCTCTGGAGTCTCCTGGCCCTACCCAGGCGCTCTGGCTTGCAGATAGGCTTGACGTATGGAGCCCGCGTGCGGGTCTCATACCATCATTCATGTGGCACAAGCCCCAGCCACTTCTTCCCCAGCTTTAGCATGCAGCACTGCTGGCCTTGGCACTTGAAGGGAGCTTTAGCTCAGAGCATCACAACTTCCACAGATCCTAGTAAATTGGTAAGTGGGCTACAAAGGGGATGACCAGCACCAGGTGACCATGGAAATTACGCAATATTGCAGAAACCTGCTGTGCGTGAAAGGCCCTTGGTATGCATCATGGTGACATTCCTCTTCATCAAACCACCGCTGTAATGGCTTGGCAGGCCATTCCCCCTCCCGCTGTGCTGCCAACCCGCCAGCTGATCTCCTGCAGCCAGGCGGCCCCTGATGCATGCATCAATCATGCTGCTTTGAGTGGGTGCACTGGGAGACATGATCGCCGCGAAACAGCTCTCATGGCGTCCAAGAAAGAAGACACAGTCGAAAACACTCTCAGCCGATGGCCAAGCTGCAGCCGTGCCATGGAGTGGCTTACCCCATTTCCAGTACTCTCTCTGAGCGGTTGTGGCCTTGATTGATCATCGCAGCCTGATGACAGGAGGCTGCCTGCGGCATCCTCTCTTCCTCGACAGGAGAATCAGCCAGAATCAATTTGGGAGCCTAAACTTTCCTGGACATCACCATTTCAGGCGACGTCAACAACATGCAGTGCATGAGGGCAAGCGGGGAAGCCTGCGGCAGCAATGCTGGCACATCAAAGCTGAGGCAGGAGTGTCAGGTAAAGGCACCATCACATCCTTCCCCCACAAAGATGCGGGCTAGCCTGATTGCCTGTTCCAGCCATCGAAGCTGCCCCATGCTGTATCCTCTCCCCTCATGTCACTCAGAACTAGAAGTCCCAAGTAACATTCTACCGCAAGACTGGGTGGTCTGTCAGGCCTGCAGGCTGCTGGCCACAGCGGCACAGCAGAGCAGCCAGCAAGCAAAGCAGCTCACCCTGTGGCTCAACGACTTGCAACTGCAAGAAGTCACTGCAGCTGATTGTTACAGACACGGCACTAGCAGGCCAGTTGGCTGTTTGCCTGGGCAGACCATCAAGGCCGTCAGGACCACCCCGCTGTTGCCTGCAAGCCTGTCCAGGTGCTGCAGGACTCTCTGGCCTCTGCAGAGAGCGGCCACAGCGCCATGCCAGGAGTTGACATCATGTACCGGGCAGCAAGGAGGCTGCTCAGATGGGCACCTCAGCCACCCCTGACATGTCTGTGGGACTATACCGTGCAGGCATCGGGGCGCTCATGGGGCATGGTGCGTCCTTTTAGGAGTACCCGTGGCCGTCAGCTGTGGGACCGCATGCTGCAGGAGCTGGCCTGCTCAGCAGCAGCAGGATGAGCCAGCAGACAGCCTCAAGCAAAGTTAGTCCTGTCTTGTTCCAGTGAGCTGCGTCCCTCATGGTGCTGCAGGTGATGACCGCCTCACGGGAGTCAGCACAGTGCTCCACAGGCCGCCTGTGGCAACTGAAGTACCCTTCCCGTGAAACCGAAACCCCTTGCACGCTTACCTGCTGCAGGTGGTGGCGCTCTCAGCGGGCAGGACGGGGAGCCAACAGAGGCCCCCAAGAGCCGCCTCAGGCAGATGCTGTCTCCGTTCAAGGAGGCCTCCGCCAATCGGCGTCTGCTGGCGCTGTGCTGCGCCCAGGCCCTATGCTCAGTCGCCACCCTCATCCACGACACCTACCTGCCTCTGTATCTTCAGGACGTGCTGGGTCTGAGCAACACACGAGTACGCCATTGAGTCTCCCCTGGTATCTACTTGCATGTGGGCTGTGACATGTGACATGAGGCGCCCGAGGAGCACACATGTGAGCAGCTGAACCCAGCTGATAAGGTGCTTGTGGGCCAAAACCTAGAGCGTGGGGGCGTCACAATTCTTTGGTGGGCAGCTAGTCGACACAGTGTCTTGTTTTTGTGTGGGTACCGTGTGGGGTGCCTGAGCAGTATGTAGGTGCACAGCCAGCATGGTCTGTAGGTATGCTGGCAGATCTTAGGCCGTGGCTGGGTGGCTGAAAACGTGCTAGCTGGCTGTTCCCCTGCATGAAGCTCAGGAGCAAGGGGTTCCCTCTGTATATCAGTGGTTGCGGCACACCTCATGCATCTGAAGTGCAAGCCTTGTTTCCTGAGCGCCAAAGTCCTCCTACAGGAGGGGTGCAGGCAGTGGGGGATCTGGCGCCTGCTGGCCCGGCGCTCCCAGCAGTGGACTGTGTGGCTGGCCTCCTGTAGGCGCAGATCTCCCACCGTGCCCCGCTGGTGCCCTGCAGACTGGCAACCTGTACGCGGTCTCCCAGTTCCTGTGCAATGCGTCCAAATCGCTCAGCGGGACTCTGGCAGACTTCCTGTCCCCCGCCCGCATGGTCATCTTTGGAACCCTCCTCACCACAATCAACAAGCCCATGTTCGCGATGTCAGGCTACGTCTACGCATCCTTCGGAACTGTGGCCTGCCTCTACTGGGTCACCGCCGGCAAGGTGTTCGACAGGTGGGCTGTGTGCAAAAGCTATGCAGGTGCATTCCGCAAGCAAGCTGATGCCTGGCACCCTCTCGTCTGCATGCCTGCTGCGCCTGTGGGAGGCCGCCCACTGTGTCCATGCAGTTCTTAGACCGCATGCCTGGGTGCTTCATCCAGTCTCCAGCCGCAGATGCAAGCCTGGGGGTTCCCAGCCATGGCTTTCAGGCGGGAGCGCAGGCGGTGCCTGCAGACTGCAGCCAGACCCTGCCTTGGCTGGCTGCGCACCTGTGTGAAGGTGGCAGTGCTGTTGCAGGATGAGCAAGGGCATCCGAGAGGCCCCTGGCAAAGCACTGATCGGGGACCTGGCTCGCGAGGCTGGTGACAGGACAGAAGGAGCCTTCAGTGAGTGCTTGCCCTGCATGCATGTGCAACATGGCACGGCGGATTGCCACATCAGGCTCTGAGTGAGGGCTGACTGCATCAGGTGCAGCCTGGCAAGCTCAAGCATGCACCTGGTGGCTGCTTGAAGAGAGGCGCCCTCCTGTGACTGCTTGGCAGCTGCTCGTCACTTGGTAATGCCTCAGGGTCACTGCAGCAGCGGCCCACACAGGAAGCCAGCATGAGCAAGCCGTGACGCTTGAGGTGTGACTTGGATCAGCTGGCAGACTGTGTGAGCAGCGCCAGCAGATCAGCAGTAGCACAATTGGCCCTGCATCCAAACTACTGCTTTGTGCAGTCACACCTCACCAATCGCACACACGCGAGGGCGTTGGCCTGCAAGCCACCTGCTCCATCCAGCTCTCAGCCTGCTGTCCGTGCTGTCAGCTGAGGCGTGCTGCTGCAGGTCTGAGACAGGCGATGGCCACCTTTGGAGCGCTCTTGGGATCTGCCATCGCTGGTCTGGCCTTCAGGTGGGCCTTCACAAGCAGCACAGTGCCTCCACCTGCACAGGGCAAAATTCTTTCTGGTGCCATTCTTCATATCCTTTCCACTGATTGTTCCCCCTAATGGTCTGAGCCCGTGGAGCATGTGTCCACTTCAGGCGGCCCTTGGCTGTGCACTCTTCAAGGCCTGCCGCTTCCCGGCCTACTGCAGCAGCACGGCTGCCTGCCAAGAATCCTGGCAGGCCTGTCCTCGGGAGCTGGTCCAGCCTTCAGGCTGTCAGGCGGCAGCCACCCCTGCAGGCTGTCACTCCCCATGCACCCGTTGTCACTGGCCTGCAGGCTGTCAGGCAGCAACTACATCTTGACGTTTGCCCTGTCAGCCATCCCCGCCTCTGCAGCCCTGCTGCTGGTCACCACAGCCTTTGGCAAGGGCGCCACTGCTGCAGATGCTGCCAACAAGAAGAAGAGGAAAGGTGCGTCTTCATGCATTTGGCTGGGACGACTCACGATTCGAGATCCAGAAGGCAGGATGTCAGGCGTGACCAGCACTGGCTGGAGGGGATGGTCATCCAGTGGCTGGAGTGCAGCACAGTACCTTGACAAGGTTTTGTGTCCGTGTGTGGCGCAATTGTTTGAAAAGCTAGGGGCATGAGATGCACTGGCTGCTTGTGGCAGAGGGAGCAAACTGACTTCGACTCCAGGCGGCAAGTCAGCAGCTGGCGTCATGGCCACTCTGCCCTGTGTGCAGTTGCAGGCATGCTCACTGGAATGTCACCGCCTGCAGATGCTGCTGACCAGGCTGCAGCAGATGGCATCGAGGAGCTGAGCCTGGGCCAGAAGGCAAAGGCCTTCCTCAAAGCCCTTCAGCCAGCCTACTGGCAGGCCCTGGCCGTGGTGTCCCTCCTCTACTTTGCACGCTTTGACGCCAGCTTCATCACGCTGCGAGCCAGAACGGTGGGGCCGCACACTGCATGCAGCGCCTCAGGAGCATCTTGGGCATTCTTCCTGGGTCCTCTGCCTTCCCGAGCGCTGTCACTCTGTGCTTGCTGCCCTGCCACCGCCCCGGGGACAGGCAGTGGGCAACAGCATGAGGCTTCATGCAGCTGCCAACACTGCAGAGGCGCCCACCACCCCATGATGCATGCCTGGGCTGCGCATAGAGCCTCGCCAGCTGCCCCTCGAGAAGCTGCCCACAGCCCTGTCAGCTCAGGACTGCGCTTGCCATCTTTACATAGCGCCTTCCCACGGCTCTGCTGGCCTGGACAGGCTCAGGCAAGTCCCTCTTGAGCCGCCATGCTCAGCGTAACGCTCACCACTTTGATGTCTCTCCGCACCACTGCAGGTCATGGCCAAATCCCAGCTGCCCCTTGTAACTTCCATGATGATGGTGACCCAGGCAGTGCTGGCCACCCCTGTGGGCTTGAGAGCCAAGCGCAGCATCGGAGCCCGCAACGGCTTGCTGCTGCTGGGTTTCGGGGCCATGATCTCCGCAGATCTGGTGTTTGCCCTCACCAACAATGCCGCAGGTCAGTTCCCCACTGACATAGTGTGTCACACCGTCCAGCATGCCTGTTGATTCCTCTTTGAGGCTGTGCTGAAGCGCAGCCAACAGTGTGCAGAGCAACAGCATGCCTGCGGTACCATGCACCTGCAGCCAACATTGCAGCCAAAATTGCAGCCAAAGTTGAACCCAGCGGTCTCCTGCTGTGTGCAGGCATGTTTGTGGGCGCAGCCTTGGTGGGCGTACACATGGCCATGACCCATGGCATCTGCCTCAGCATGATCTCCGCCTACATCCCAGCAGGGGAGATCCCAGGCCTGGGGCGTGTCTCGGGGACGGTCTGGTCCTTCACAGACTTTGTTCTGGGTAAGGTCTGCCTCGGTTGGGCAAGTACGCGCCAAGAGTGCGGGCCTGGCCGCCCATTCCTGTGCCTTGCCATGACGAAGAATCCAATCTCATGGCAAGCTGGATGGTCAAGCCCTGCTTGCTGATTTGATCCATGTGCATGGCTGCTGCAGCACAGGGCGTCAGCCCTTTATTTACATGCATGGCTGCGTGGGCATGGCTGAACTGAGGTCCCTGTGCCGTCGCCGTGCAGGGGTGGTACTGGCCTACAGCAACTCCCTGGCTGGCAAGCTCACGGACCTGTCCCTGAAGGCTGGCTATGGCAACACTGGCTGCTTCTATGGCGGTGCAGTAGCCACCGTGCTGTCTGGGATTGTGCTTCTCGTTGCCGCCAACTTCCTCGACCTTGGTAGAGAGGATCTCCTGATTGCCAAAAAGGGTTGACACCCGCCTTGGTTGCATGGTGCCCTGCCTTTCTTCTCTTGCAGCCTTTGCTCCTTCCATGAACGCCTCCCAGTCCTCTGCATATACCCTGGTCACCTCCCAGCCCTGAATGCCCTCTTGAGACACCAACAGGACCGTGAATGTCAAGTCAATCAATTCATCAATTTGAAAGTGATCAGCATCAGTCTCTCACATCATACATGCATAGGTTGCAGAGGCCATCATCATGAACCATGAGCAGAAAAGGTTGTCGAGGCACACAGGCAGTCGCGCCCACATGCCTCGCATCTAGCAACTGAGGGCAGGTGCTCTGGCGATGACTGGCAGTGATTCCGAAGCTGTTGCATGTGTTCAAAGCTGCGGTGCTGGCATGAGGGATGCAGGCACTTCCAGGGGAGCAGCTCCTGTGTGGGCTTGCCAAGTGCAAAATGGCAGCTGCTGCAGACTGCCGGGATTGCATGCCACAACCTAACAGAACGGAAGACCTGCAAACAATGACACTCTGCATCAGACGTTACAGAGGTGCAGCACTTCTTGTCTTGTGCACGGCAATTTGCCCTCACGACGGCGACATTACAGCTGTATACAAAGCTCACCTATCCCGTAAGAAATGCCCAAAAGCAGAATTTTCGGTCTAAACAGTATCCTTCACACTTGTGCAGCGTGTTGCCCCCTTGTCAAGCTGCATGGTCAGCTCACCTGCCCAGTGACAAGGGCGTCCAGTGCAGCGTATCGGATCTGGGCGGCAGACAGGCAGCGCTGCTCCCAGTTACTCATGCCCACAGACTTGCTCTTGTGGCTGGCCACCCCCAGCACGCGCTGTGTCAGCTGCTTGAGCCCGTAATGTGAGTATCCCAGATTGTCAGCCACCTGCACAGCAAGTCTGCTAGTTTGCAGCCAGTCAGCTCCTGCTCAGTTGGGGCACGCACTGCTTGCTGCAAACTGCAGCAGGCAAAGCTGAGTCTGCTGGACAATCTGCGCCCAGGGGCAGCAGCCGGCACAGCACAGCAAGGACACCATCAGGTAAGCTGCTGTGGCGACAGCTGCGCAATTGCAGCTTGATATGAACTGACAGATGGACACCTCACCTGCTGCAGGTCCAAAAAGTGGCCAAAAGCCTGTGCCCTGCCGATCCTGAAGGTGGCCTGCATGGCCTTCTCATCAGCAGCGTCCCAGCTGAAGCCCACCACTGTGATGCTGGGCGACCTGTCACAGCAAACACACAGCAGGTCAGGCAACTGGGGTCACCGTCCAGCTTCTGAAGCCCTTGACATAGATGCTGGGTGATCCAACACAGTAGACGGCAGCCCAGGGAAGATCATGCCAGGCACTGCAAGTCAGGCTCCCAAAGTTTGCTGCCATTCGTCAGGTGTCACATGTCCACTGCAGCACCAAATGCTCTGATGCAACTGACACAGCGCATGACCTCTGCCCATGGCAGTCAGCACTGGGTGATAATGTGCCAGCAACAGCAACACTGAGCTTGGTGGCAAGCCCCACAGACTCAAGCAGCAGCAGCAGCTACACTGGCAGTCACAGCATGCCAATGGGAAGGCTGAGGGGCCAGGCAGGGCGCCTGGTCCAGGAGTACAGCCTGCTGTTTTTATCAAGCGCCAGCACAGAGGCTTGGACAGCCACGGCAATCCAGCCAAAGGCATGTGCTTGGGAGCGCAGTCAGTGAACATGCCGAGGGCGCAGCAGCAGTGTGCAGAAGACGTGGTGCATGGCGCCAGCCAGCAGCATGATCAGCTGTGAACATGATCAATGTTGGTGGTCAGGTTGCCCTGCTCATGCAGCTGCGCAACACGAGTCCTCAGCGCACCTCAGAAAGTCCAGCAAAATCCGCGGCAGCTGCTGTCCCATCTTGCACGTCCGTATCAGCAGGCAGCAGGTGGAGGTGGCCAACTGCATGAGAGCCACCTGCAGGAGGGAAAGACGAGAGTGAGAGACACCAAGCGAGGCAGCACCTGCTGTTCTAGCTTTGCCTGCCCCACAAAGGGGGATCTCGCTAACACCAGGGAGATACCAAGGAGCCAAAGCAGTCCGGGAACTGCATCACTTCAGGCGGAGCAAATTTAGCTGCCTGTCATGCAGCAGCAGGAGGCAGCTGTGGTCAGCCCCCTGACTCATCATACAATGCCCTGCACCAATGAGTGGGCCATAGACACAGGAGCCTGCCTTGCTGAGGCTCTTGCGCCTGAAGGTTGGGCGCCACTCTAGGTCAACGGCCACAACGCCATCACGGGCACTGTCCTTGAGGGCCTGCAGCGCTGCAGGCAGCTGTCCAGCTGCTGAGACTACATGCACCTCTACGCCTTGCCCCAACTGGTATTCAGCTGCCCTGCTCCGCGTTCCAGCCTGGGTCGCAGGCAGCACCTGCAAGCACAATGGCATGAGAGCTGTTTAGGGTGTGCAGTGCTGATGTCTCAAAGCAAAGCCTTGTTGCGCTTATGTGTCTGATGTTGGCAACCAGCTGTCCCCAACAGTGTGTGCAATTGTAGCACCAGCATTCCGGACAGTGTAACAGTGCAACATGCGCTGCCAGGGTCAGATTCACAATGGGCAACCTGCACAATTTGTGCCAAGCAGCCTCAGGTCTGCACCTGCTGGATGAGCCGGTCCCAATCGAGTGTTGGCACCACGCAGGGCATCTGCAACCATGCATCCTGGCTGTCGCCAGATTGGCAGGCCGGCACAGAGACACAGTCCTGCAGAAGAGAGACACTGCTGGCTTGCTAGATCTGGCCGAATTTTGATACTGAATGCCCAGGGAAAAGTGCAGCAGCAGTGGCACACCACAAAGCCGTCCTGACGCTGCTTCTTCTGGGCCCCGCTGTCGGCAGCCAGGTGCATTCTGTTCAGCAGTGCCTCAGCAGCTTTGCGCTTCCTTGATTTGCCAGATGCTGCAACACCGAGCTCTGTGGTGGTCACTGCAGAGTCCTCAGAGCTCTGGGCTGCAGGTGACATCGTGTCATGCTTCGAAAGCCATTCTGATTGTGGATCATGCAAAACCGGCATGTCAGCTGTCACTGCACAGTGCAATACGAAGAATGTTGCAAAGCCTTGCAAAATGAAGAGGCAGTTGACTTGGCTGCGGCACGACCTAACACATTTCTTCTTTCTTCTCTGGCAAGAACAATTTACAGCTTTCTGTTGGCCAAGCTGACAGTGTGCTCATCTTGAGCCTCTGGCGAGTGCCAACAGAGAGCCAGCTCATTCCTCCAAGCAGATCTCCGGGGGGAGGGACCCTGCTCAGAAATAGTCCGTTGATACTGAGCTCAGTCACGTTGATCAGGAGAGCCACTGTGCGGGGGCCAGCCAGGTAATGTTGACTTCTCAAGCATGTCGTTGGCCAGGTTGCCGATCTGAGCAGCTTAACAGCAGTGCTGAGCATCAATGCATCCTTGCTGCTGGAAGGGTTCAACCTTGTATTCTTGCACATCGTGAATGCCTTCACAAGATTTGCGGAAACCATCTCAAGCAATGTTGCATCAAGTCTGGCCGTCCTGCTGAGGCATACACTGCCGGCCTGGAAGTGCCTGGTGGAGCTAGGCCGTAGAGGTATGAACGCTTACACCTGGCGACGGGAGCGTCTCACACCTGATCAGAGGGGCATGCAGGTCGCAGCAGGCAGCTGGCAGGCATGAACCGGAGCTGCTTCCATGCCAACCGGGGGTACCTCATCGGGGTGACGGTCATTGTGCTGTGCCTGCTGGCAGTGCTGCACCCCGGGACGAAGGCACGCCTCACCTTCTCAAAAGAGGTGAGGACTGACTTTATGAGCCACAGCAGCAGTCCAGAGGGTCCCCCTCATCACCCACCCTGCATACTCCGCTCAAGGCTGGCGTGCAAGCAACGACGGCCGCTTACGAGCCTGTACCGCTTCCACCGCGCATCAACAGGCAGGGCTTCACAGCTTTGAAGGCAATCCCAGGCGGTTGACCTTGTCCAATGTGTGTTTGCGGGTCCTCTCAAAGGGGCATGGCAGGTGCTGTTTGCACAGCCGGCGCGCCCCGTTCCTTGCTTCAACACCCTGACCGCACCTGGCAGCCACAGGTGCCAGCCACAGAGCAGGCTGTCAGAGCTGCGTGCTGAAGATTGGCCTGCATGACAGCAGGACCTCTGATAGGGGGCAAAAGGTGCTCTGCGGGCTCTGATTCGCCTGCAGCACAGCTGAGCAGTGCATCTCTGTATGCCAGTGATCTGTGCAGCCATAACTGCTTTGGCTGTGCAGGTGGCTGAGGCTGTGGAGCATGCAATCGATGCCCCAACAGAGGACAAGATGGCCAACACGGCCTGGGCAGGAATGCACCGTGGCCTTGTACAAGAGCTGGAAGCGTCCAGGAAAAAGGCGAGCCCTCCTGTGCTGCTTGCTTGCAGTGCTTGCAACAAGGGCTGGTGTGTGTTGGAGCTGGAAGCAGCAGCATGCTTGAGCAGCCCAGGGGCGCGTACTCCATGCCTCACGATAGAAGGCGCACCTGCACCTCCCTGCTGTAGTTGCCACGCTGCAGGATGGAGTGTGCCGCAGAGATCGCATCCACTCGGCACGTAACCTTCTCAAGCATGCTCTGCAAGCATGCATGTCTCTTTGATACCAGCTGGGTCTCCCCACTGAGGGATCAGCCCACCTGGGTTGCAACCAGTCAAAGGAGGCAAGCAGGCCACCCGTGTCGCCACCAGGCACAGCTGCTGCCTGCCCCAGTTGGGCAATCCTGAACAGCCAGCCTGCTGGGTGCAGGGCACAGACCTGCTGTGGTATGGCGACAGCATTGTGGAGTCGCTTCGAGGCACCCAGATGGGGAAGGCAGCCCACGAGGATGTGAAGGCAGTCTTTGGAAAGCACTTTGGCAGCACCAGCTCTGTTGTGCTGGGCATTGCAGGTGGGGCATGAGGGATGCTGCGGCCATATGTCATGGCGTGCCATGCCAGCGCAGTAGAGTGTCATGTGTGGGTTGCGCTGGCACCACAGTCTGGTGTGCAGAGTGGAACAGCATTTTGGTCTCAAGAATGCCGCTGTGTGTGCACGTGCAGCGTGCAATCAAGCTGCTGTGCAAGCAGGCTGGCGGCTGCACTGCATGTGGGCAGAGTCAGTCTGCCAGGTGCAGGCCCACTCAGATCCAGAACCACAGCAGCCCTGGCAGCAAGGCCAACACCTTGGCCGTGCCCAAAGTCCTTTTGTGCTGAGTCTTACTGTCAATGGCCTCACCTCTTGGGTGCTTGAACTGCTGTGCAATGTTGGCGACAAACACACCTGCGGCGTGGCCTTATCCCACTTGTCCAGCGTCTGCAGGTGACACATCTGAGAACCTGCTGTGGCGCATCCAGCACGGCGAGAGCCCCGATGGGATCAATGTGAAGGGCATCATCGTGCTCGTTGGCACCAACGATTTTCTGGTGAGTGGCAACCATCGTTGGCGTGCCAACCCCATGTGTGCAAAACATCGTGCTGCTTGAGGCGCTCAGCAGCATCCCTTTGCACAATGACGCGGGCTCTGAGCAGGGGACTGTGGGCTGAATGTGCTATGTGGCTGCCTGCAGGCGTACCATGCTGAAAAGGTGAGCCCTGCTGCCTGGGCCCTGCCCAGGTGTGCAGCAGGCCTGGCCCCTGCCAGTGAATGCAGCAAGACGCACATTGGTTGCAGTTGGAGCTTGCTGACTACCACCCTTCACTCATGGCAGGGGTCGAGGCACAGTCCTAGGAGAAGCACAGTGTTTTTCTGCGTTCTGCGCTCTGGCCGCTGGCTACAGCTGCATCTGGGGCTGCTGTGCGGGTGCTGCTGGATGTGCTCCCTTCTCTTTCTCTTTGGACGGCAGCAAGTGGCCATTGTCAGCATGTCATGCAATCACCAGCATCCACTGAGTGCTACCAGCCCCATGCAAGGGGTGTCGGTAGGAACCAAGCACTGGTCTGTTGATGCTATGCTCCCTCACAGGAGCCTGTCCAGCCAGCTGTGTGCCAACAGAAAGGCTTTTCGCTGGCCACATGAAGCATACTCTGTCTGGTGTGCCATGCAGCTGCAAGAAAGTGAGGAGACAGGGCAAGCAGTGAGCGCCAGCATCATTGCTGTCTGCGAGCAGCTGCTGGATCATGCACCCTCGTCCAAAGTCTTCCTCATAGGCCTGCTCCCTCGGGGGGACCGTCATGTGGAAGCACCCGCAGTTAGGCCGCTCATCCCCAACCGGTGAGGTGCTCTGCATTATATGGAGACATGACTGCGGCACATCGGGGCACCTGCAGTCAGGCTGCTCAGCCTCAACAACCAAAGCCTGCACTGCAGCGTCAAGCCCCATGCCAGGGTCCCTGCCGTCAGACCAACGGCACTCTGGCTGCTGCACTGAGTCCCTGGGGAGCAGACAGAGGGTGCTTTGCTTCCAGGTTTACCCCGGCCCTGAAGGCCACCAACGAGCGATTGGAGGCATATGCCTCAGGGCGGAAGCATGTCAGCTACCTAAATTGCGAGGAGCCCTTCTTGGAGGAGCATGGAAAGGTGTGCTTCAGCTCTCTGCAGCATGCAGGGAACCCCTGCCCTGGCCGGCATCAGCTGCACTGCTCATTGAACTGACCAAACAGAAATACGTAGGTTGCTGAACCCATCCCAACTACGGGTTCAGGCAGCACCTTCCTGACACTAACCGCTTATTGCAGGTAGAGGATGCCACCAAGATCAACACAAATAAAATGCCAGACGTGCTTCATCCCAATGCTGAGGGCTGGGAAGACATGATCACTCAGTGCATCACTCCAGCGCTGGCTGGCATTGTCAAAATAGCCTGACTCCCCTCTTGGCCCTCACTTCTTGTCTCATGCTATTCAGACAAACATCTCCAAGAGCAAGATGATATGTCCTTTCTCGATGAAGCTGATGTATACGACGTTGCTTGACACATCGCAGGCATGCTTTGCTCAGTGCTGCATCAAATGCTTGTGGGTCTGTGACTCAATTGGTCAACACTGTCAAGATATGAAGCGCTCTGTCATGGCCGACAGGCAGCCTCTGCTGCAAAACGGATGCCAGCCTGTGCAACTTACTGGGAACAAGTGTTATGGGGTCAGGTGAGGTTGCAGTGGGTGGCACACTGTGATTGTGGACGCGGTGTGCTTGCTGGGATGTGGGGTTGAATGTCGTCATCACAAACTGGGCTGCTGGTGTGGAGGGAGGGGCCTGTGAGCCTGACTTCTGGCCTGCACAGTGAAACACCTTGAATGACATCCCAAACTCCGTAACAAGCATACTCTGTTGTGGTATATATGCGGCTGTGCTGTGTGGTGAATCCAGCCTGCAACTGGCTGACATCACCAGAGTCAGAGGCCTGACTGGAAGAGGGTCGGCCTGCGGCAGCAACTGACACTGCCCTGCAAAGCAAGACATGGCTCACTGCACTGCACACTCTGCGGCTCACCTGCTGCAAACAGGACACTTGTGGGCGAGTCTCCACCGTCCAGGGCGGCGCTCCATGGAGTCGCGGGGCTGCCGCCAACGCTGTGCAGCATGCAGCGGCTGGCAGCCTGGGGAGCTCTGGACGTGACCTCAAGACCCTGCTGTGACCTGTGCTGCAACAGGGCACCTGCATGACACACCAGTACTTCGATCGCCTCGAGCACCTGTCATCCTTCTCGAATGGGTCAGGGCCTGTTGGAGCTGGTGTAGCACAGCGTCACCACAGATGTGCTTTGCATACCCGGTGCACCTGTCTCTGGTCCTGACTTGGCAGGCCTCTGGGGGAGACAGGGGAAGGGCACAGCTGTGGCATCTGGGGTGAGCATGGCAGCAGGGAGATGCACAGGCAGTGACTGCTCCCCTGCAGCAGCACTCCCAGCAGGTGGCAGTGCCCGCGGAGCAAAGCAGAAGGGCAGAGCTGTGCTAAGGCACGTGGCGTAGTCTTTGGCAGCTCACCTGTTGGAGCTGGTGAAGCGCTGCCAGCAGGTGACTGCTGCACCCGTATGCGAACCAGTAGTGGGCCCCGCTCCGGCGAGTCTGAGCAGTGGAGAGGCAGCAGCAGCTCGCTGGTTCCTTCCAAAGCGATGCTGACGTCTGCAGTGCAGCAAGCACAGCTTTGGTTGTGGGCACGTCCTCAGAAATGCATCCCACACCCAGCTTGATCCAGGGAGACATGACAGATGCACCAAAGCCAGAGGCACTCTGCAGTGTGTTCATGCTGCTTGTGAAGGCATGTGAGCCTGAACGCCTGCTGCAGTGACACACGACAGCAGCAGGTGAATGTCACAGCCCAGGCCAGCATGTGGAGCGCGCGACTCAGACAGACTGCTCAGGACCTCTCACCCACAGGCCGCTCAGTGTCCTGGCCCGGCGCCTGCCTGCCGGCCAGATCACCTGCAGGGGGCCCACCGTGTGCATCCCCACGCCGCTGCAATCCCTGCTGGCCGCGCAGCTGGCGCCCGCCTGCTGGCTCCAGCAGCATGGGAGGCCCCCTGCTTCTGCCTGCCAAGTCTGCAGCTTTGTCTTGGGACCCCGCTGGCTGTCCTTCAGGGCAGGCAGACGGCCCACCCGCTGCAGTGCTGCCTTCAGCAGTGCAGCAAGGACTGCGGGGAGTGTGGCGGCCAGCAGCGCTGCTGACGCCTCCGCTGGCCACCTCCTGCCCCTGCCAGGCAACTGGCTGCCTCAGCTGTGATGCTGCAGGCGGGCCCCTTGCAGAGCAGTCAAGCTGAGCATGCACTGAATCCCCTTGCGACCAGTTGTGCCGCCCATCTACCTCCCTGCTGCTGGCTGTGCCACTCAAGGGACTTGGCTCACTGAGGTTGTGTGCTGTGCTGCTGGAACTCCTGCTCCCTGCACCCCGCTGCTTCTGCTGGTGCTCTGCAGCCGCGTGGGGCTGCACAGCAATGCCGCTCCAGCAGCCAATATGCGCAGCATTTGGCTTCTGGTAAGGCTGCTCACCCGTGCCAGCTTCGAGGCCGTTGACGCTGCTTGCAGCGCTTGCAGGCCTGTAGGGGGCAGGCATGTGCAGAGAACCCCACTCATCCAGCCCTGCCTCTCCAGTCTGGCCCCCGCTGAAGCTGTGGGAGGCCTCTGTCAGCTGCTGCCAGTGGCGCTCCTCCCAGCCTGCACCTGTGCCTGGCTGGCCTCCACTGCGCAACTGGCTACCAGCTCCTGTTGAGTTAGCAAGGCGCTGCTGTGTCTGGCACCTGCGCCCCTGGCTTGGCTGGCTGCCTGTGCTGCCCCGTGAACCATGGGACTGGCTGCTGGCGGTGCCCAGCAAGCCAGGTGCCTCATCAAAGCTCTGCTGGGGCTCAGCAGGGCCCAGGTCGCTTGCTCCAGAAGAGTACGAGCTGGCACGAGGTGGCTGGCACTGGCGGGCAACCCCAGCAGAGGTAAACTGCAACAGAGATCCCAAAAGCACTTGTCATCACTGCGCTGCTGCACAACAAGCAGCACACCATGCGCCAATGCATCAGCAACGCCCCACAACACACAGCCTGGTGCACTGACAATACTGACAGACATCACACGGTTGGCATGGGGCTCATCTTGGAAATGCACCAGTACTAGCCTGCCGGTCTGCTTTGCCGCTCACCTCGAGCCCACCCCCAGTGCCATGATCGCTGCATGCCAAGTCAGCAGCTGCGGGCGCCACAGCTGCTCCAACTGCATCCGCATTGGCAGCTTCATCATGTGAGCTGCCTGCGACTGCTCCACGGCGGCCAGCAGGCAGCTGTGCAAAGGGGCCAGCACTCTTCCCTTTGACGGCTTCTGCATCCTCTGTATCTGAAGACCAGAGAGACTGGAGATGCAGCTGATCACGCGCGGGACCAGCCTGTGACCTGCAGCAGACACCAGGCCCATGATGAGGTCTGCAGCGTCTCAATGCGTCATGACTTGTGATGCGAGTTTCGGGATGCATCGTGTTCTGCTGTCTGTTTGGCAACCATCTAGGGCTGTGCAGCAGTTGGGTTGTTTTGGCAGGCAGCTGCAGGCACCAAGCAAGAGCCACCGGCAGGATGCAGCAGCTTCGCCTCAAAGCTCCATGGCAGGATGCTGCCTGCAGCTGCAGATGCAGTTTATGGGCGGCCAGCTGCAAGCTTATGGGCGGCCAGCTGCAAGCACCCTGTCCTCCCACCTGAAGTCAGTCACTGGCCAGCCAGGCTCAACTTCAGCCGCTGCATTCTCTGTGTCTGAGGACCAGAGGGCAGCCGGGGAGCTTGTGGCAGCTGCAAAGCGAGCCTGGGGTGCTGACTGCCTGCGTCCTTTAGGCTCCTCAGGTTCAGCATCTGAAGACCAGCCTGCTGATTGGCGGCTCATTGCCTCCAACAGGCGACCCTGAGAGGCAGGCTGCCTGCTGCTGCTTGGCCCCTCAGCCTCAGCATCATGCAGCCCCAGGTGACAATCAGCTTGCCACCTGGCCGCAGCAGGTGCGGCCAATGCAGCCATGCCTCTGCGCCGTGCAGCCGCCTGGCGTAGCCCACTCAGCTTGGTAGCCTCATTGTCCAAACTTTCGCTAGAGGCCCTGCGGCAGGAGACTGACTGAGGGGATTGCTCTGTACACGGAAGTGCTGCCAAAGCTGCAGGAGCCAGCTGCAGGAGCTAGCTGCAGGAACTGCAGCGAGGTGGATATAAACTGGCAGGTGGTGTAGCGCAGCGCGAGTGCCTGGCCCAGCCGGTCTGCAGGGCAGCACCCTGTGACATGCTGCAGTGCTGCATGGAGCCTGCCTTGAGTTTGCTTGCCTGCTTGGCCTTCTCCCATGCAGGCCTGCTCTGCCGCCAGGCGCTGAGATGGATGGCATGTCTGACTGGCTGTCCCCGTCATCTGCATCCCAGGTGCCCTCATGTAGCTCTGCATCAGCTGCTCTCAAGCCAGGAGTCGGCTCCCCTGATGGCTGCCAAACTGCATTGTTGTGCAGGGATCCCCAAGGCCGCAGCTCTCTGTCCAATTGCTGCGCTGGCACTGCTGTGCCCTCAGCCTGGGAAGCTGCAGCTGACTGCACCTGGTCCTGGCCCTGCGTCCATGTGCAGCCATGTTGAGGAGGACCAAGTTATCGTTGTAGCTTTGCACAAAGTGCTGCAAGCAGAGGGCTCGCAACGTCTGCAATGCAAGGCATCCTTTTGTTTGCACCTGAGCTGACTGCCAGGCAGCGTTGGCGTAGACTTTGTTCCAGCTGGCTGCCTGCTGCCGGACGTAGCCCTTTGCGGCCACCGGCTGCTGCACGCTGCTGAGGCCAGCGGCCGTGTTGCCACCTGGGGCAGCCTGCTGCTGCTGGCCCACTATGCTGGTGGCAGCCTGAGACGGCCTGTCGGCAGCGGCCGCTGCCTCAAGCTGCTGTCCACCCACTGTGGGTCCCTGGGGATGGAGCACGCCTGGTGGTGGCACCTGCTGCAGGGCCTCTGGCTGACCCAACACCTGCGTCTTCAGGGGCCTGTCAGGCGCTTCACTCCCCTCTGTCTCTGCCCCTAGTGCTCTCTCGCCACCTGCTGTAAAGACATGAGAAGGAGAGGTGCAGGTGGGCTGCTGCACGCTGAGCGATCTGGCACACAGAGCAACACATGCTCATCACCTCGACAGGTGGTGCAGAGCACTCCAGGGCGGAATGGCAGCCAGACAGGCATGTGCTCAGGTGTCTGTGCACAACGGTCTGCACACCTGCATCTCCAGCACTCTGCCTGCCAGTGCTGGGCCCCGCGCTGTGGCCCACAGCTGCCCAGGCTGCAGCAGGCGGCTTCTCGCTGCAGTTGCTCTGCACCTCGTGGCTGCCCAGCCTGTTCAAGCTGGTGCTCCTGGCGCCACTGTCAACAGCCTCGCTGGCCTTGGGCTCCTGCTTGTCACCAGCCTGGCCACGGCCTGGGCTGGCCTTCTGACCAGGCTCCACACCGCCTCCCTTGCTGGCGCTGTCGGGCTGAGCACTAATGGTCCATTCTTCGTCAGAGCTGCCTGCCTCCTCGCCAGGCAGGCCAGTGAAGGGCGCTCCAGCCTGCTGCGGGGGGGCCAGGGGCTTTACTGGTGATCTTGCTTGTTGCCTGCATCAGGTGCTCAGCTGGTGAGTTTGTCTGCCGCCTGCGCCATTTTGGGTATGGAAGGGCCCAGCTGGGTCTGGCATGTGCATTTCAGAATGTTCTCACCCTCCGTTTGGTCGCTTCGGTGGTGGAGAGAGGCAGCCCTGCACTGGGCCCATGACTCTGAGATCATACTAGGTCATCCGCCAAAGTTGAACGGCGGGAAGCTGGCCCATCTGCATTTGTAGCGGGCAAGGACCTGGCTTCTTGAGGTGATGGCCAGTTGTGCTAGAAGCTGCTGCTTGTTGCATCTGAGGATCTTGGCGCCCCTCCAGCTTCCGCTATGCGAGCTGCTGATGAGACCATCTCCAGCAGACAGCGCGTGTGAGGGACTATGGCATGGCCGCCTGAATGGTAAGTGTGCTGGCATCATGGATACCCAGACTGTGCCTGCTGTACATAGACACGTGGCTTGCTGTCTGCAGCAATGCTGCAGTAAAGCTGATCATCTTTCTTGCGCAAGAGGCTTTGATACTGTGTGCCACAGCAGAAGTGACTGGGCTTTTGCACCTGGGATGCATTCTTGTGGCAAGCCCATATGCAGTTGATGCAGTGAAAGCGGTGAGCATTGCTACAAGCTACAGGTCCAAAGCAATCATGCACTCCAGATTCACCTAGCAATCTACACCCATGCAGGGACATGTGTCTCAAGCTAGAAAGAGACTATGCTACAGTATGTTTCCCAGCGTAATTGTGTATGGTCTGGTCATGCATGGACCAGAACTGCTGATCCTACCAACCGATAAGGCAGGTGCAATCCTTCAGCGAGTGGCGCTAATGGTCAAAGATGTATGCAGGCATTTCACTTCTGATATTCCCTGTACAATTTCTGCTCATGCTTGCAGAGCAAAGATGAACAGCTTGTACAAGGAGTGAACAGATTGAACAACCTGCCAAATGCCTGAACTTGAGCCAAGCAGCATCATACAGATCATGTAAGTATGTCACAAGCAGTCAAAGTGGCATGAACAGGTCTGCATGCTGTACCTTGATGTAGGCGCTGAGTTTTTGGGTGATGGTCTGGGCGGTGGCACAGTCTGTCAAAGCGTCAAAGAGGGCATACACCTCATATTCAGCGCCAGCAAAGGCGAGAAGGGCAAAGCCACTGTCCACCACCCAGTGCACGCGATGGGGAGGTAGGCTGGGGGACTCTGCCCTGCTGCTGGCAGACCCCTTGCCGCTCCTACTGGCGGCAGCTGATGCCAGCCTGGCAGCGCGAGCTGCCTCTGCGCTCCTGAACATGGCGGCATGGGCTCGCGCATAGGCTGGCATCACAAGCTGCTGGCACTCTGGGCAGTCCAGTGGGGCTGTGTAGGCTGGCATGAGCACCTGGCCCCTGCCCACAGACTTGTATAGGAAGTGCAGCAGCGGGGTGTTGCCCACAGAGCCGCCGCCTGCCTGGGTAGGCAGAAATTCTATCCGCAGCAAACCGCCCTGAGCATCACCCTCCACGCCCTCAGCAATGCCCTGCAGTGGCAGGGGTGTACTGCTCATTTGATGCAGTGCAAATGCTGATCAGCCACAAGCAGCTGCCAGTCAGCTAGGCTGGCAGCTTGATCTGCAGTGCCTGCAGCAGCAGGCAGTCTGCCTCTCAGGCTGTGGACAACTGGCCCCAAACCCAGGCCCATGAAGCCTTCTACCCGGCAAGCTGGCAGCATGTGCAAGTAATGACATCCCAGCCAAGCCTTGATGCATGTCAGATGCTAAGCACTGCACCTGTGCCAGCCCACCTTGATCACCTCAGCCTTCTCCAGCTGCTGTTGGAGCTGCTGGGCAGCAGTTGCCAGCTCATAAAAGGTGTCAGTGCGTGGGGCCAAGAGCACCAAACAGAGGCCAGATGCCTGCAGCCAGGGCAGTGTACTTTCTTTTCAGTGCAGCGGATGACCCTGCATGGCAAAGTTACACCAGTGGACATGGGCACATTCCAACAGCCCTGAGTGATGCAGCATCATAATGGCTGGGCATAGCAATGCCCAGCAGCAGACAGGCACTGCGCGCCAGCATTGCTGCTTGACTTGCTTCTTGACACAAGCCTGTCACGTGGTGCTGATGTGTCACCAGCGCATTAAGAAGGCTCCCTTATTGAAAAGGGGGCAGGTGCACACCGTGAAAAGGGCAGGTACACAAAGCATTACTCACCAGGCCTCACTCAGTGCCAATTTGTCATCAGCCTCCACATTGAGGTGGGGCAGGCCGCTTGTTGAAGCACCATACACTAAGCAGAATATGGTGTCGGTATGTCACCAACACATGGAGATGGGGGCCCGCATCACACCCAGGCAGGAGCAATGTTGGAGCACTGCATACTTGATGTTGCCTGATGCCGATACGTCCCTAGCATGTGAAGCCAACCCCACGCGATGCAGCCAGGCAGACAGCGACATGCGGCACCACATGCTAGGCCTCACCTGGTGCAAATAGGTCACCAGCGCGTGTAGGAAGGCGCCCGGGTTGAAGCGGGGCAGGCAGACGGGCGTGAAGGACTGGGCCTGACGGAAACCCTCGCTGGCGCGCACAAAATTCGCGACCAGCAGCGTGTCATGGGGGTGTAGGGGGTGGGCCTTGGGCTGGCTCAGGGCCACAAGTGCGGCGTCTGTCAGCAGCATGCCATACAGGGCCCCACATGCCTGAAGGTCAAGCAGGCAGGGTGGGTGAGATTTGTATCTGTGACATGGGCAGACTCAGGGCCTGAATGGCTGTAGGCAGCCCAAGCATACAGTGCAGGGGAGCGCTGCGCACCTCACCTTGACGGCTGAATGCAGCGCCACCACAGCTTTGTGGCGCAGGCTGGCCGCCAGTGGCAGGGGGCAGATGGCCCGCAGCAGCGCACAGGGGTCGGTGTCAAAGGACGCCACCAGCGACTGCAGCACCTCCCCTGTGCCACCTGCGCAGCAGCAGCCTTCACAGGGTCAAGGATGCCACCGGCAGTGCTGCATCTCACCTATGCCACATGTATTTGAGACAAATAAGCAGAGTGTCAATACTTGCACAGCGCTGACGTAGCTCAAAAAGACATGAGCAGCACCTGCAGCAGCCATGTCTGTCCTGTGCAGATGAGACAGGCAGATCGTTAGCCTTTACAGAGCACAGGCTTCCTGTGGGATTGTGTGGCCAGGTAGCTGCTGCACCTGGCCTGAGCCATCCGCTTGTAGCAGACATGTAGATGCATGCCAGGCCAGGTGAGATATTTAGGCGATCTTCAATCCAGCAGGGGCCCAAGCTTTACTTCTCAGGGGCTGCTTGTGCACCAGCCTTGGATGCTGGCAAACATATTTGATGATACACAAAGACAGTGAGCGTACAGTCTGTGCTGAAGGCATGTGCCAGCCAGTGATGGAATGCAATATCTGAGATCAGCCATGGCCCACCTAGGAGCGCCCTCAGATCATAGCTGGGATTCTTGGCAAACATGCGCTCCAGGCTGCTGGTAAGAATGCTGACCAGCTGCCCATGCAGCAGCTGCAGCTGCAGCTGCAGCCATGACTCAGGCTCCCCAGCAGTGGACACAGCCACCAGGATGAGGGGCCCCTGCTCCAGGAAGACAAAGGCGCGAGGGCCTGCCCTGCAGCCGGGCATTCGCAGCAATCCTCAGGAGCCAGATCTTGCCCAGCAGCCATGCGAACGCTGTGAACCTGCAGCCCGGCCTGCTCTACCGCTGCGATGTCGACCTGAGCCGTCAAGTGCGGGCTCGGGAAGGCCAATGGGTGAGCGCCTGACACATAGCCAGAATTGCATCGTCACTTTCCGATGATGAGCATGAGGATTGTCAGGGCAGGTCTTCCTGTGGGTCAGGAGGGCATGCAGGGCAGGCAGCTGCCTTGCAGCCTGGCACGATCTGTGAGGCTTCAGGCCAGCCCAGTTGATGTTCTAGTGACGCACAACAACCTTGTGAAGGTGTGCAGCTCCCGCTGCAACCTTTACATCAACCCCTGTACCTCCCTCCTTACCCACTTTTGACAATTCAAGAACCCCAGAACTCTGACATTGCTCCTACTTTATGATTGCAGAGCTCACCTCATGCTGTGCATGCGGTCCCCCCGGCCCTGCACAAAGGCCAGCATGGCCTGAATGATAGCCATGAACCCTGCCAGGGCATCCTCGCTGCCGTGAAGAGCCCAGATGGGCTTCCCGGCATTGCTCAGGATGAAGACGTGCCGCCGCTGCCGTCGCCAGGACTTCTGGCTGGCTGGATTCTTAGGGGAGCCTGCAGGGCGGAGGGACCGGTTGAGGGGCCTGAGGGACGCACTGAGAGCGCTGACTTGAACCAGCAGGACTTTTGGATCACTGGCTCCCTGGTGGGGCTGCAGGGCAGGGTGAGATGGGTCTCTGTGCACCAAGTGCAGGTCTTGCAACGATTGCAAGGCGAGGTGCACCCTTGGGTAGCCCTGCAGGGTAGGCAGGGTGAGTGCAAGGGGGCGAAGGTGGGGAGTGGGCACCCCAGTCGCGGTCCATCTGGCTCACTCAGCCCTCTGGGGTCCCTGCTAGCAGGGCAGCCTGTTACTGTGGGTCTACAAGACTGAGCCAGAAGGGGTTGTCCAAGAGGCGGCATGCATCTCCAGCGGGGCTGATGGCCAGAGTAGGGCAGTCAGACATTATCTTGTAAGGTTGCTTCTAGCCCGGCAACATGACCTCAACAGTAGGGCGGGGCAGGCGTGGGTGCAGTCACATGGGTGGATGCTATGCAGGCACTGATCAGGCCACCAGTCCTGGGATCCCTCAGGGGAACTGTTGTGTGTGACTTGGCTGCACGTCTCAGACAATGCCGCATTGTGGCTGCGCACGCTTGTCTGCAGCTATGTCAGCTAGGCATCAGCCCCACCGGCTGGCATGCCCACCCAGTGCCTTCTGGTTCTCCCCCACGTCTGGAGGTCAGGCTGCAGGCGCAGAGCGCCACTGTGAGTCTCGCACCCTCACCAGGCCGCTCGTGGCTCCGCACGCGTGCCTGCAGGTCCGTCAGCTGGGCGCCATCCCCACCCTCTTGCGTGACTGCCCAGTCCCCTGTACTGCTCCCAGCTGCTGCAGCCTGCTGCCCAGCAGCATCTGGCCCTGCCTCACCGGCCGAGGCCACAGAGGCAGCCTCATCCCCTTGACTTGCAGAGCATCCTGCGTCAGAGGCTGGCACGCTCGGGCTGGCAGCTGGGGATGGCTGCCGAGCCTGCTGGCTGGCTGCAGCTGCGCCAGTGTGCTCCTCAGCCCCAGCAAGGGGCAGCTCTGGCGCTGGAGCTTCCCCAGAGGGAACCGACCCAAGGGCTGCCACAGGTGGGGCAGCAGCACCAGCAAGTCCGCCCTACAGGTGCAGGCACACACACATCATGGCTGGGCACTGATTGGCTGGGCATCCTTTCAGATATCAGGTCAAATGGGCCTGCAGAATGTGTCATGTACCTTTGCACCTCACAAAGCCTGTAACTTTGCCGAACAACAGTTTCACTCCCTCAACAGCGTTTACCATATGCCTGGAGCACAGCTCAGTTCCCAGAGCTTGTCTGTCTGCCAGTAGACAGCACCAACACACACAGCTGCAAAGCCAGCCTCAGCATAGCACAGCGGTCCCACCCTGGCTGCAATGGTGCAGCACTAACTCACGTGGGCTTGTTGGGGTGGCCGCTCCAGCTCTCCTCCTGGGTTTGACTCAGCATTTGCCCGTGCCTGTGCTGCACGGCCCACCTGCAGGAAAATTCACAGGGTGCCCAGAATGGCTTGTAGACTGAGGCAAATTCACCAGGCGTATGTGTGTGGATGATGTGTCTCTCTGCCTGCCTCACGATCTGGCAGCGCTCAAGAGCCCTGTTCTCCGCCATAGGTTGCCGTCTCTTACTGCTGGTGCTTCTGCAGTTTCCCGCAGGCAAGCTGCCTGCTTTTGATCCTGCCAAGATTCAGATGTTTCGGCTCGCTGCTCATGCTGCACGCATTTGTGCTGCTGCCTCACATTGCATAGGCAATGCTCTTGTTTATGCCCAGCCTGTCCTGTCAAGCAAAATGCCTACCTCCTCCTGCTCCTGCTGCAAGCGCTCGCGCAGCTTTCTGAGGTTGTCCTCAAACATTGCTGACAGCGACTCCGTGTGGCTAACAGCAGCAGCGTCGCTGCCTGCATCTGTGGGCGGGGCCATGCCAGCAGCTGCAGGTGCCTGCACAGACGGATATGAGAGGTTCAGGTGCCTGCTCCTGGTCGACCACACTCACAACGCAGACCTTGTGGTGCCTCAATCATTTTATTTTCCCTGTAGACAGAATGTTGACTGACATTTAGCAGAGTGCACATTCCCAGACCTGAGTGTCAGAGTGAGACCAGACAGCTTGCTGTGAGATGCAGACTAGGCATGCTCCATGCTGTTCACAGCCACATGCAGGCGCACACATTAAGGCAATGTTTGTTCTTGGCACGGCAGTGCCATTTGCAATCACGCTGTGCACCTGAGAGGCTGCAGCGGCCCGGGCCTGCTCCTGCTGCTGCACCAGCACCTGCTGGCGCTGCAGGTGCTGCAGCAGCTCCTGCTGCTGGCGCCGCAGCAGGTCCAGCTCCTCCTGGTGTACCAGGGCAGCCTGCTCCCGTTGGACCTCAGCCAGAGCCTCCGTGTAGTATTTGCCTGCATCCAGTCATCAACTGCTCAGGGACCCGCATTCACAGCCTCCCGCTGCAGGACTTACCCAGGGTCTCATACATGCACTGCAGACCTCATGCCCCATACAGAAGCTGTCCAATGACTGCACCCACCTGCATTGCAATGCTCCAGATCTGGCGCCTCACCCAGTGTCTGGTTATCCTGCGGAGGAGCCCCAACCCCTGAGCCAGCACGCTGCAGCCGCAGAGCCAGAGCCGCAGCGAGACGAGGGTCGATGACCCCAGCAGGTGCCGCGGCGGCCTCTCTGCCTGAACTGGAGGTTGCTGGTGAGGTCTTCTGGGGACTGGCCATTTGCCTGGAGGTCCGCCGGCTGGCGGGTGCACCCCTGCTGGAGGCCGCTGGCCCCTCAGGTCCAGCAGGATTGCCATGCTGACTGGCTGACGGCACGTGCTTAGGATCAGAGGCCTTCCCTGACTGGCCTTCTAGGGCAACTGCAGATGTGCGGCCCCCATCACCACCAGCAGCCAGGTCTGACAGCAGACCTGAGGCTGCCTGCTCCTGGTGCTGCTGCTGCCCCGGGCTCCGCTCCTTTCCTGTGGCGCTGGCGGCAGCAGCAGAAGCGCCAGGCTCTGCCTCTGCAAAGCGGCCTGTTGACAGGTTCAGATCGTCAGAGGCAGCGACACAGCTGCTGCTGCTGCTGGCAGCCCACGAGTTCTTGCCAGAAGTGGCGTGGCTGCCCTCTATGGCTGGTGCCCCTGCAGGAGCACCCTTGCTGCCGGCAGAAGGACCTTCCCGTGGGGCAGCAGCAGCCTTCCCCCTGCCGCTGTCAGCAACGACATCAGGTGGCCCAAGGTGCCCGGTGCTGCGCCCTCCAGGGCTCAAGCTGGGCCCATTACCAACAGCTTTGGGACGAGTGTTGGCGGAGTGCTCCCGTTCCAGCTCCGGCACAGCCCGGCGCCTGCCTCCCACCAGCAGCTGCATGGGCAGGACAGAGGGATGCCGTCAGGGTTGTGTTCCTCCAGGTTGCCTGACTGTCAGGCACAAAGTGCAGGCAGATAGGGCAAGCCCTGGCTTGGGCATGGTTGCATCATCCGGCGTTTGCACGCTGCCAACTCACAAGTGCTGCGCTGCCCTGCCCTGGTCCAGGTGCAGACAAGCTGGCTCCCCACCGGCTTGGGGAGGGTAAGCGGATTGCCAGACCATGGAACCCCTGCATGATTATGGCCATGCTTGGTCACCGGTCCATCACTGTCATGCACATCATTCCAGAACCGTCCGCATTCACAATGCTGGGATGTATGTGTGATATGCTGACCTGAGCTGTGGGTGAGTCCTGGGCATCCTCTCGGGGGGAGATGCTCTCAGCATCACTCAATGCGAAGTCTGCCGTGGCAGAGCCACCTGACAGCGTCCGCGAGCGCCTCAGCAGCACACTGAGCGGCTCAGGCGGGGGGCCGCCGCTGCTGCCTGGCTCCGAGCGGCCTGCATCTGTGCCTGCCACAGCTGCTGGGCGACTGAAGGGGCTCGCCTCTCCCGCTGCTGCTGACTGTGCACTGGGAGCAGCGCCATCGCCAGGTGCACTCCGCTCCTGCTCAGGCTCTGCCGCTGGCTTGCCAGGGCTTGCAGGGTGCTGATGCGATGCCTCAGCAGCCGAGTCTGGGCTGGGAGCAGTGCTCGGCGGCCCCTCTTGCTTTGCAGAGTGAATGCCAGCACGCTGCTGGCCATGCTCCCCCTCTTGCTCTGCAGAGTGAGTGCCAGCGCTCTGCCGACCTTGCCTCCCCTCTTGCTGCGCGTGTTGAGCAAGACTGCCAGTGGCTTCCTGGGCGGGTTCATCAATGTTGTGCTGACCCTGCTGCTCCGCGTCAGAATCTGCTTGTGAACCGCTGAGCAGCTCGACTGCACTGGGCCCTGCAAGGGCGTCTGCTTCCTGCTGCGGCCGGAGCTCAGTATCAGTCTGCTGGTCCTCCCCTGTGGCTTCACTGAGTGGGCTGGCCGGGGCTGGCCCCTCACTAGCAATCAGTGTGTCAAAGTCACCGCGGTTGTGCTGGGCAATCGATGGGTGGCGCGCCTTGGGCGACAGCGGATCAGGGCTGGACATGCACCCCTTGCGAGGCAGTGCGGGCCTGCATGCGGCATGCGTGGCAATGCGGCCTGCAGGACGCTGCAAACAATACAAAGCTGCTGCCTGGCTCACCTTGCGTCAGATCTGTCTCATCTGCTGCCAGGTGAGTGCAATATGTCCATCTCTGCCAGCCATAATCATGGTCTGAATGCATACATGCCAGAGTTAATGCTGTCAAGGGCGACAACTGATTATACAATCTGCTGTGCAACGGCAAGGGCACCCAAGAACTGCTGGATTGGTTTGGCCCAATTCACCTCTAGTCAGGGAGTATCGGTAGAGGTGTTTATCTTTACAGCAATGAGGGCCACCGCCCTTGAGGGCAAGGACTGTCCGTGCGGGTGCATTTGCTGAGGCAGCACTTGCTTTCTGAGCCACTTTGCTTTCTTACACATTTTTGGCCGCTTGCTCACCCTTCAAGCACTAGGCACCGTTTCCATCGTGCCATCTGCCCAGCACGTCAGGATGCAGCTCCAGACCCCTGCCAGCCGGCACTCTCAGTCCGCCCTCTTCACGTGGTTGCATCCACGCTGCACCCAGCCAACTGCTCAGCAACATCATTCCTGCCATCAGCTGCCTCACCAGTTAGATGGAGCTGGCTTCCTGCAGCAACCATTCAAACGGCAACGCCGTGGTTCTGCCTGGAGGGGATGCGTGCAGGCCTATAGCGCACCAACCATTGCAGACATTGTCAGCAGGGTGCGCTTCTCAGCTCTGATGGTGCTCATGCTGTTGCCCCCATTCATCTGCTTGCCACAGTGTCTTCCCGAGACTCCTGCCTACCCTTTTGCAGGCCCAGAAGCCTGAGAAGGTGGCCGATGTCATGAACAAGCGCTCAGTGTTCACCTGCAAACCAGACACTACCATTGATGAAGGTGAGCACCATGCCTCCATGCAGGAACCCTGACTCAGCACATGGGAAGGTTCGGCGCGCGTCAAGAGGGTACGCAGAGGCTGCAATCTGCCCTGGAGCCAGTGCTCTAGTGCATCTGCCATGGGGGGGTCATGACTTTGGGCACACCTCCCTGGTGTCAGCACCTTCCTCCTGTCCTGCCCGCAGCGCCGAGCATCACATTCTGCCTGTTGCACCACAAGGGTACTGCACTGCCATGCAGCCCTCAACATCCTGGTGGAGAACAAGATCACTGGCATGCCTGTCGTGGATGAGGCAGGCAAGGTGGTGGGCGTCGTGTCGGACTACGACATGCTGACCCTGGACAACATCAGCGGCCGCATGGAGCAGACAGGCATCTTCCCCACAGCCAGCATGGACTGGGAGGCCTTCCATGAGGTGCAGAAGCTCATCCTGAAGAACGTGGGGAAGATGTGAGTCCCTAGGGGGTGATTGGCAGAAGGGGTGGAGTGTAGGTGTGAGACAACAGCGCAAGGGACCCTGCTCTGCTGTGCTACGCTCAGGAAGGTGGTCAGGCTGTGAGTGTCAGGGCGGGCATGATGTGCAGCAGCTCATTCTCAGTTACACGAGCCACCAGTGCGTTCAGGGAAAAGGTCAGCAATGGCTGTTCAACAGCAGAGTTGGCGGGGTGCTGTGCTGGCTGCACAAACCAGGTTGGTTCACTGGCTGGTCAAGGTGCTGCAGGACCAGTTCACGCTGACAGTTTCCTCACACCATGCAGAGTTTCAGCTGTGACGATACCTGAGCTCCTGAGTATGCACCAAGAGGCCCCAGCAATGGCAGTCTTTGCTGACACCTGTCTTGCCTCTTGCAGTGTGGGAGACGTGATGACCCCTGACCCCTTGGTGGTGCGCCCAGAGACCAACATCGAGGCTGCTGCCCGCATCCTGCTGCAGCGCAAAGTGCGCAGACTGCCAGTGGTGAACGACGGCGGCCAATTGGTCGGCATGTTTTCCAGGTCTGATGTCATCAAGGCCGCCATGGAAACCCGGCGAGCACTGCATGCCGGGCTGCAGGCTGGCAAGTAATGCGCCAGAGACGAGTCTTGGCTGCATCGCTGGCAATCAGCGTGCCAGACATCCCACCTGGCCTGGCCTAAGCTTGGCAGCACCTGAGTCTGCAATGGCACCGCAGCACATGCTGTGCTCGACCATCAAGAGCTCTGTATCCAACATCAGCACCTTTGAACGCCTCAATTGTTCACGTTCTTCTTACATTTCATTGAGTAGCTCAAGTGAACTGAAGATTTGGTTACTTTAGCTGTAGCATTGTACTGTTCTACATGATAGCAATGAGGCATCGTTTGTCAGAGAGAAGGGGAACACTGCTAGTACACGCAACAGATATATGGACACAATGGTGGGCAGACTGTTGACGCCAGGAAAGCTTGCAGCTGCTGTTTGCAGTGCAACAGGAGACCTTTCACAGGTCTGGAGCCATGTTGGCAGCGGTGTGAGCAGCTGCATGCAGGCTCAGTGCAGGGGCATCATGCTTGCCGTCAGGCTTGACCTTTGCACAGGGGACTGCTGCGGCAATGTGGCCAAAGCCATTGGCCGTGCCTGCCCTCTGGTAGCGCTTGATTGCCACCGACAGGCGCTGCATGCCCTCCCTGAGGTCTGCATCGGTGGCTTGTGCAAAGGAGACCCTGATGTAAGGGCAGGGGAAGCTGGGCCTGGGGCCTTCGCAGTGGGTCACGCGGCCTGCAGCATCATTCACACAAGTTTGCAGCGGCAAGCCACCTTCGGTGTAATATGACAACACGAGATGCAGTCTCTCAATGCAGGCACTGATTCCATGAGAAGCAGCAGCTTGCTGCTGCTGCACATCATGCTGTTCATTGGCACAGTTCCAAATGAGTCTGTTATCACACCCTTGAGCCCTCCCCACGGCAGCCCAGGCAGAGGGTGCGACCCCGCTGCGGCCACATGCGATCTGCTTGCTCACACCTAAACGGGGGATGCCAGCATGCCCCATGCTGCAAGCTCATTGATGCAGTCCCGGGCCTGCTGACCTGGCACAACAACCACCTTCTCCTCCTTCAGGTACTCGATGACCTGGTCAGCATCTGAGATGCCCCCTTCCAGCTTCATCCAGGCAAACATGCCTGCAGTGGGCTTTCTCCAGGTAGCTAGATCACCCAGGTGCTCCTCTGCAGCAGGTGCAGCCATTGTTGGCATGCCGCTGCATGAACAGGCTGGTAGGGCACTGCCATGCATTGCTCCACAGCACAGCCTTCAGGGCACCTTCTCCAAATGGCCAGGCTGCCCAGGTGCCCGTCTGCAGCTTCACTTTATCATGCTGTATAAGTAATGACCGAGACAAGATCATTCCAGCAAGGGCCATGTGGTAAGCCCCGACATCCATAGGGCATCAAAGTACCCACACAGCAGGGGCTAGCTTTCAGACTGCCATGACAAAGGCGGGCACGAGCAGCCAGAACAAGTGTGTAACAAATGCACCAGGCCGCTGCATGCTGGGGAGCTTGCAATTCAAACTTGTGCAGTGACCAGGAAGCAGGCATTCTGGTGCCACCCTGGCAAGCGGGACCAGATAGACGTCGGTGGCGGACATGCATCGAAGCGGCAGCACTCTTCAGACTACTCGCCTGCTGCAGCATGCAGGGTGCTCGCGCGGTGGGCGTAGCTCCCCTGCATGCGCTTGACGTGAGCCTCGAAGCCTGCGTCGCCCCATCTGGTTAGCAGGGCACCCACTGTCACCTGCAACCAGAGAGGTAGTTTTGTGACAGGGGAGTCCTGCAACTCCTCTTTGCAGCCTGCTTGAGCATGCTTGCAACCAGATTGCCAATGACAGGCTGCCTGCATCGCTGTCCTGTAGAGGCAGACAAGCTCAAGGGTGTGCAGCCAGCAGGTGCTGGGCCAGTGTTCTGTCTGTGCACATGCAGAGCGCGACACACCCTGGGGGGCTGGAGCTGTTGAGCAGCAGAGCAGTAGGGGGCATGATGGGCATCCCAAAGGGCAAGGCTCCAAGATGGTGGCATGCAGCTGCGTGCTGGGAGGCACATCGAGGCAGGGCTACAGGCGGCATGCAACAACGGAGGGCAACAGTGCAGCGCGCCTGAGACAGGGATGTAGGACCCAGGATGCTGCCATGCAGCTGGAAGATGAGCTTCTCCAGCAGGCCAGGTGCTGCAGTAGCCCACCCCATCCTCAGCCCTGGTGCCAGCACCTGCAGCAGCAGACAGACGACCTGCCTGGGACAGATCCGACAGGGGCTCGCCACCAGCCAAGGAGATGCAGTCAACATGAGCTTCAGTCTGCATCAGGCCCAGTCTGAGGTCTGAGGAGAGCACAGCTGCCGCGCATAAGGGGAGCTACCTGCCAATGCTGCAATCAACAGGATGAGGCAGCTGCTGCGTTGGTGCACAATTCGTAGCACTCTGCTGCTGCCTGCTTCAGGCCATTGGTCCTGGATGCTGTGTAGTACACCGAAGACACCCCTGCCCAGCAGCCTTGTCTGACCAACGCCTGTGCTTCTGGTACAACCTGGTCGTGTCAGAACCCTACCTAGGCAAAGTAGATCTACACAAAGCCTTCAACCAGGCGACACAGGCCGAGCAACAGGAGTGATGCCTGCTCGTTGTCGAAGACCTCAGCTTTGTTGATATGGCCAGGCAAACCATGTGTCACGTGACTCAGCACCTGCTGGCCCTTGCAACTGCCGGGTGCGGTGCCGTGCCGTGCAGGGCAGTGCAATGCCCAGCTCGCAGCCTCACACGATCCAGTACGCCTCGTGCCACAGCCCAGACACTCACCTTGGCAAAGGAGTCCAGACGAACCACGCGCCCATCAGTGTCCAGGGAGAGGTAGCTCTGCCCCAAGTTCTGCAGGCCAAGGGGGCGGCCCTGCAGGATGCAAACAAGCAGTTCGTGCTAGGACAAAGTGACAGGGTCATGGAGGTATTGAAGGAGGTAGTACCTATCCTGAGGGTAAAGGGAAGCAGCGCGGCAGCACGGAGCACCCAGCTGCGACGTGACAGGCGGGTTCAGATTACCTTTAGCAGGTACTGAGGCTACAGAGAGGCTGCTTGACGGCAGCATGGCCCAGCTGTGGCGGACCGTCAAGGCCTACCTGCAGGGTCCATTGCTGTCGAGGGTCTTGCAGTCACTGAACCCCCAGGCACCCCTAGACAGCAGTCTGGCACCCCAACACACACGTGCCAGTGGTCCCACTGCAGAGGGCTGTATGGCTGATTCACCTATTTCAGTAAGGCACATGTTCAGAGTGTGCCTGCAGGTCTCCCACCGCAGGTAGACATGGCTGTTCCTGGCCTGCAAATCCGGAAACAGATCCATGAGGCATACCTGAAGGTCCCACTGGAGGTAATAGTATGGGTCATCCTCAATGATGACAATGTCATGCTGGCGGCAGATGGCGTAGATCTCTCGGCGCCTCTCCAGGGGGATGCTGATGCCTACAAGACGGGCGCGCAGCAGTCAGGGGTGACTGCCATCACCAGACGCGGGTTGGTGTGCGAAGCATGAAGGTCAGGCAGCATGCACCTGGGTTGAATTGCACAACTGGATGCACAGATGGGGTGCAACATGAAGCTGCGATGCTGACGCAGCACACCTAGACGCTGCTGCCTTGGAAGTCTCGGCGCAATGCGCGGATGCACAGACAACTGTTGCATCAGCGTTTTCTGCACAGCCCAAGCAGCAGCCTGACCTGACCGCCGTATTGTTGGTGTCTGCTATGTCTGATGCCAGGAAGGTGCGAACAGACTTGCAAGCCAGATGAACACCCACACACGTGCAGCTGTGATCCTCAGGCGCAGTGAAAACTCAGCATCAGCCAGACAATTGCTGTCAGGCCAGCATGTGAGTGCGCTGCTCACCTGTGGGGTTCTGCCCCACTGGCACAGTGTACAGCACCCGCGGCATCTTGCCTCGCTGCTTCTGCAGCGCTGCCAGGGTGTCCTTCAAGGCCTGCGGGACCATCCCTTGCCCGTCCATCCGGATGCCCAGCACCTGTACAGAATCCCATTAGCAATTCAGCCTTGCAATTATAGGCTTCACTGGCACATGAGCACACAAGCACAAGAGCTTTCAGAGCAGCACTCTACCCCCCCCAGTGCCTGTAGCTTGTGTTTGAGAAGGTACGCCTGAACAGCTGCTGCTGCTTTCCCTGCTGAATATTGGGTTGCGAGGCGCTGAAGCGTCATAACCAGGTGAGGTCATGCAGAAGCATTGTGTGCAGAGAGTGATGCAGCCTAACCTTGTAGCCGCGTGGGCGCGCGAATGACTCCACGACGTGAGGGTATGTAAACTCCTCAGCCAGCATGGTGTCGCCCTTGTTGAGCAGCAATGACATCAGCATCTGCACAAAGGGCAAGGACTGCTTCAGTCTGAGGCAGCTTATATCAAGAAGGAAGTAGCCTGCTGGAGGAGTGGGGGTTCTGCAGGGACTCTGCAAGAAGCAGTGCTGCTTGCCTTGTGGCATTTGAGGCCACGAGCGGTGCTGACGGCGGCGTGCATGAGCCTGCCGCAGGCAGCTTTCAAGCCTGCTTTTCTTCATTTGACACTGGCCTTGGCAGCAAGCAGGGCAGCCCTGCAGCAGGCAGGCGGCTCTGATGAATTTAAAAGGCTGGCGCACACCTCCAGGGTGTTGTTGGAGCCGACAGTGATGGTCACATCGTGGTCGCCAGGGGGGCTGTGCATGCGCCAGGTGTGTGCCCTGATCCAATCGTACAGGGGCTGGTAGCCACGAATGCTGACGCTGTACTGCTGGGCAGTGGCCATCTGCAGCACAGAAAACCCAAGTCTTGATCAGGTAGAAGTACAAAATGGTGGACACTTCTCAACCGAGTGCCCTCAGGTCTCTGCAGTGGCAGGGACTCTCAGCACCCTGATGCAGGCAGCAGTGAGAGCAGAATGCCCGCTCCACATTTCTGTGAGCACTTGCATGTCACCTGACATGCTTGACTGATGTCAGCCAGGCAGCCAGACCATGAGGCCTTGCGCAAAGTACCTTGCCAACCTGCTCTACCCTGCCAGGCAGGGTGCCCCACCGGGTGGCCACCCAGTGGCTGGAAGTCCTTGCCGTCGACTGCCTTACGTGCTTGACCTGCGCAAGCCGGGCAGCCAAATAGCCAAAACATGAGGGCTTTGCCAAACCTACCCTGCCAGGCAGCTGCCCAGCCCCAAATGTCGCCATCAAGATGACCTGAGTAAGCCTGGTGATTGAGGTGGGAGGCTTTGTCGGGCCGCCCCTGCTGGCCAGGATGGCAAACAGCTGCTCACCTGCACTGGGTCATCGACCACGACTTTGCTGCCATCCCTGAGAGTGAAGCTCATCTCGGTGAAGGGGAACGCATCTGCTGCAGGGAGGCCGCCGTGCAGTCCCACCACTCCAGGGATGCCAGAGAATGTGCTGAGCAGCACGCGCAGAGTGGCCAGCTGCCGCAGGCTGCCCTCTTCGCTGAGGTGCTGGCTCCAGTCGACGGACACGGGTGCAGGGGTCATGCTGCTGTCTGCCTGCATGTGGCACAGCACAAGCTGGGTAAGCTTTTTTGCCTGAGGCGGCTGCAGGAGGTGCAATGCAGTTGCAATGCAGTTTCATGCAGCCTTGTGTGAGAAGTGTGTCCCTGTCAGCACAATCCAAGTGGTGGGTTCAGCATGCATACCTGCCGGAGCAGCTGGAGTGTACAGCAATACCAATTCAATGCAGGAGGCTGACTGCTGGACTAACTTGCCTTCTGCCGCTTTGTGACGGTGGGCGATGCTGGTGATCGTGACCTCTTTGTGGGCGACATTTCTTCTTTTCAGACAATCACAGTATGCGCCATCAGGGCACAGTGTGTCCCTCAATAATCGTGAGGCTCACGGCCTCGTCAAACCATTGCCGCCGCTGTTCAAGCGGCGGCAAGCGGCACTCGCCCGGAACAAAGCCCGGCCATTTGATGCTTTCCAGGAGGCCAAACACTGGGCAGTAACATGCAGACTGGATCGCTGCCCCACGCAGGGGCATGCACCCGATGGGCATCTGTCAACAGATGTTCCCTCGCACATGGGGCTACACGCAGGCCCCATGCGCTGAAATGTACGAGAAGTTCTGGTGGGGCCCTGCCCTCTCAATGCATGCATTTGAATGCGTGAGCACATTGCAAATGGGCTAACCCAGGCATGCAACAGGCTGTAGGTATCAATCGAGCAGGCATAACAGACCTTGTTCAGCATCAGCAGCTGTAGCATCACAGCCTACAGCCGCTCCTCAGTCAGCCCAGCTCGATGTAGATGAGGTGGCCCCCTTATACAAGCGCCTCCAGAATGGCAGCGATGTGAGGGGCATTGCCATTGCAGGTGGGCAAGCTGCGGGACGCTATCCTGCACGAAAGTGCTCTGCCTGGGCATTGTCACGCCTGTCAAGTGCAGTCAGGGGTCTGACATGGTCTTCTGCCAATGCATTGGCCAGGGCAGCATACCAAAACAACTGATGAAAATTGTGCCTCAGGGAAGCATTCAGTGTTGCATCGGCAGGGGCAGGCTGGGCGGAGCGCTTTCCGAGGATGGACGGCGCCTGCTGCCATCAGTCTGGCCTGTGCAGTCCAGTGCCATGTGCCAGGCTCAGCAGGCCGTGAGAGCGCGCTGTCAGGCCACCCAGCCACTGGTGTGGACTGTCGCTGCTGCAGGTGTGCCAGGGGAGGAGCAGAACCTCACCCCCAGCATCGCCTTCTTCATCGGGGCCGGCTTTGCAGAGTGGCTGACACAGCAGACGGGCCAGCCGCTCGACCAGCTGCGCATCTCTGTGAGCGGCGCAGCGCTCAGCAGGCCCTCCATCATGCCTGCCTGGACTGCACACAGTCTGCACAGTCCCCATGACTGATAGGTCCCACAACACAGGCCTCCTCCCTGGCACCATTCTGCACGCAGCAGCCTGGTGGATGTGACACTGCTACAAACGCACGGCAGAATGACAGCTCCAGTCCCCGAGCAGACCATGCAGATGCCTGACGGGAGAATCGAGAGGGATGAAGGGTGCCTGACGGCAGATGATGCAGCAGGCCTGCGCGGCTGCTTCATGCGGCCCAGCCTGGGCGTCCCTCGTGGAGACAGCCATGAGAGGACTCAACCTCAGATGTGTGCTGCAGATTGGCCGTGACTCGCGGCTGTCAGGACCGCTGCTGGCCTCTGCAATGGCTGCTGGGATTGCCAGCAGAGGTGCCAGGGTGGCGCAGTTTGGGCTGGCCACCACACCTGCCATGTTTATGAGCTGTGTCATTGACGGTGAGGACATCTGGGTGCACCTACACTCCTCAAGTTGCGTCTAGACAGCTTTCCCATCACCAGGTCTCTGGGAGCTGCCATGTCAGCAGCCTGGGGCTGACTGGCCCAGGCAGTTGCCTATTCTGCGCCAGAGGGGGCACTGCAGATGCTGGCAGGCATCTGGGCATCATCCTAGGCAGGGCAGAGCAAGGCAGCCACGCACACCTGTCACAGAACAGCAGAAGCAATGACTGTTGCCTCTGGCTGTCCTGATCTGCACAGGAGTGATTGACTCTTCTCGACCCACTCTGCAGGCTTCCAGTACGACGGCGCAATCATCATCACGGCCTCCCACCTGCCCTTCAACCGCAATGGCTTCAAGTTCTTCACAGAGGAGGGTGGCCTGGAGAAGGGGGACATCGCTGACCTGCTGGCCCGTGCTGCCAAGAGCTCGGCAGCCGCACGAGTGCACCCTGCGGGAAGGCACACTGATGATGCCCACCTTGTGGCCACCGCGCTTCAGATGCAGCCAGACATGCTGGAGCAGGTAGGGCCAACCTGAGAAGGCCCCATGCAGCAGGCTTTGCATCAAGCAGATCTGTGCAGGAGCCAGCAGGGTGTCAGGCTATGCCCGGCTGGTTCCCCTGCTGCGGCGGTGGCGCTGTCATGCGTCAGTGGTGCGCCACCGGCCTGTGCCTGACTGCGGGAGTCAGGGGGTCTTGCTGGGCTGCTGGCAGCGCTGTGTGCTCAGCACAAAACATGCCTTGCTGTCACAGGGTCTCCGTGCAACATGTCCATCAACGCATCTGAAGGTCATGACTGGAGCTGCCGACCCCACCTGTTTGAGCCGGGCTCTGTGAGCTTCTACAGGGCGCATCGCCCAGCTGTCTTGACACCGATGCCTGATATTGGATTGAGCACCACAGGCTGGATGCTGTGCAGGTGGACTTCATGCCAGTCTATTCTGATCACCTGCGCAGGATCATCAAGCAGGGGGTGTCCCGCAAGGACAACCCTGAGAAGCCCCTGGAAGGGTTCAAGATAGCAGTGGACCCTGGCAATGGTGGCGGCGGCTTCTTTGCAATAGACGTGCTGGCCCCTCTGGGCGCAGACGTGTCAGGTGGGTGCTATGTCACTGCTGAAGCTGTGGTGTGCATGCGCAGCCATGCTTGTCTGCAACCCCTTGAGGACATCAAGGCTGGCATCTTGCGTGGTGTAGCATGCACCGTCAACACCCACATAAGCAAGTCTGTAACTACAACTCTGCTTGCAGGCAGCCAGTTCCTGGACCCAGATGGCTGGTTCCCCAACCATGTGAGCATGCATGTGCAGCACTGTCACCTGCCCCTGCAGCATTGGGTGCTCTGACTGTAAGGTGCTTCACCCAGTGCAGCGGGGCACTGTCACCTGCCCCTGCAGCATTGCGTGCTTGTCTGGTAGTCTGACTGTAAGGTGCTTCACCCAGTGCAGCGGGGCAAGGGGCTCCTTCTCAGCAGTCTGTGCGCATCTCAGCAGGGCGAGTGGCAGCCCTTTGCGTAGGCTGCCTCATGACTCAGCTGCAGCACATTCTCCCTGCAGCAACCCTGCCCGTCCTGCAGGGGGTCTCCCAGGCTGCTCAGTCAGCCGATGCGGGTTCTTCACATTGCCACACTCAAAAGGCTCAGCTGTCACCTGCTTCTCCTGCCCCTCGTCCAGCACCTCCCACTTGCGTACCCTGCAGTGCCAGACTGACCTCCTCGCTGCCCACCTACACGACGCCAGACTCTTAAGGCACAGCTCCCAGTAGCCATCCCCCAGTATCCAGCAAGTCACCTGCCCTAGCATCAGGCGGTCTGCAAATCCGGCATTGCTAGGCTAGCCTCCTTGCACAGCCGAACCTGAGGCTCAGCGCCCCACTTCTCCCTGCAGAGTGCCCCACTCTGAGGCTCAAACAGTCTCTCATGCCGCCATGCAAGTGTGCAACCCTGAGGCCAAGACAGCCATGGCTGCGGCCTCGAGCCCGTTGCCTGCCTCTCAATGTCAGGCTCGCATCCTCAGTGCACCCTGCACCCGCGCAGCTCACCAGTGTCCCATGCTTGGCCCTGCAGGTGCCTAACCCCGAAGACAAGACGGCCATGGCTGCAGGCGTGGATGCAGTGCTGCGCTCCCAGTCTGACCTGGGCGTCGTGCTGGACACGGATGTGGACCGCAGCGCTGTTGTCTCCCGCGACGGGCAGGCCATTGCCCAGAACCGTTACATTGCCCTCATGTCTGTGATCACCCTCAGGTCAGCTGCTTCTGGCTGGCGGCAACTACTCAACTGCTTCTACTGCGTGTGTCAGCAGCGCTGCTGTTCTGGGTGGGTCAGGGCGGCCAACATTGCACCTGCCTGCATTGCTCAGACATTGGCAGGAGACCTGCGCTGCCCTGATGCCTCAAAGGCTGCAACTACATCAGCTGGATTCCCCCTTGTTTGCCCTCTTCTCTGTGGTTGCTCTTGCATAGCTGAGGGTTGCCGCTGCATGGTCAAGGACTACACATCCAGCAGACAAGTCAGCTTTTCTTGCGCAGACTGATGCCTGTGGCAGGCAGTCTGAGACCTTGCTCTGGGTGACGCAGCCAGCGGGTCTTTTTGAATGACGAGCTTGTTGCAGCCAGCAAGCTGTGGCCTTAGCCTGTGCAGGAAGTACCCCGGCACAACCATTGTCACCGACTCTGTAACAAGCAATGGCCTGACAGCCTTTATAGAGTCGCTGGGCGGGAAGCACTTCAGGTGAGGAGCGCAGCGCCTGGTGCATCTCTCTGGGCTGCTGATCCAGTGGTCACTGTACTTACATCCTGGCATGTGTAGTCTTGAGCTGATGCTGTAGTCATGAGGTGCTTGTGCCCAAAGAAGGCCCCTGTGGTGCCTTTGAGGGTCAGGGACCAGTGGTGCACTGTGCTACTTTCAACTGATACAAGGGCTGGCCAGGCTGCGAAGTGCCTACCCTAGGTGTCACCACGCAGTGCGTGGCTGATGCAGGTATCGGCGTGGCTATAAGAATGTGATTGGGAAGGGCATGGAGCTGAACAAGTCTGGCACAGATGCAGCGCTGATGATGGAGACAAGGTGACCACAGGCCTGAGATGTCTGTTACGCATGGGCCAGCTAAAGCTGTAACAGCCTGGTTCTGCATGGCATGCTTACCCTCGCACATTTCATCGTTGCGGGCCAAATGCCTGCTTTACAAAGCATTTGTGCTGCCCTGCACAGCAGTCCAAGCAGGAGTGTGGTGCCCTGCTTCCCTGAATTGATCAGGTGTTATGTCTGCATACCTCAGCTGAACATGGGCCATGCAGCACTTTGGTAACTGCTGGCTACACACAGCACTGCATCACACAAGACGACATCAATTGTCCACCTGCTGCTGTGCAGTGGCCATGGTGCTGTGAAGGAGAATTACTTCCTGGACGATGGCGCCTACTCCGCAGTGCAGATCATCATCGAGGTGGTGCGCAGGAAGCTGGCTGGGGAGGCAGACATCATGGAGCAGCTTCTGAACGAGCTCAAGGAGCCTGTGGAGTCGCAGGAATTCAGGCTGAAAATCACGGTGAGTGGGGTTGACCTGTGGACAGGGTTTCCTGGAGAGTATAGTGCTTGAGCTCTGCATGATCCATACACTTGCAGAAGCTCAAGCCCAAAAGCAGGTGTAGTGTCAGACCCCTATCAAGTTCTGCCGGTGTCTGACACATGTCATTTCATGGCCTGCCTGTGGGGAAGTGAGGTGCTGTGACGGCAACAGGCAGTGCACAGCTTTGTGAGGGGCACGGCTGTGTTCATATGGCCAGTGAACAGGGACCGGTCGCAAGCAGATCCTGGCTGCTGCGTGATTTTGTTGTTGTGGACTCCACTCAGGCCTCCACAGACAGTGTTTGGCAAAGCAAGCTGGGTGCAAGGCCAAACATTGTCTTTCACATTTGCAATGGTGGCTCAGCTCACTGCTTGCATGCAAAGATCAAGCATGGCAATATGGGTTAAGCCTCTCCTCTGCCATGCTTCTCTGATGAATCGTGCAGGTCAAGCATGCATTGCTTTGAGCCCTGGTGAAGGTGCCTCAGTGCCAATGCAGGTCAAGGACTTCAAGCCCGTGGGCGACCAGGTGCTGCAGAAATTCCATGACTGGGTGTCCAGCGGGGCAGATGGCGCCAGCAACTGGCATCTTGAAAAGGAGAACCATGAAGGCTGGCGGGTGAACAGGAGCATGCCCCCAACCTGAATTGCGCCGTACTTTGCCAGCCACAGGGAGAGTCTCTCGCTCAGTGTGATGCTTGACCTTGCGGGCATGCCTGAGCACCAGTGCAGATGGATCCCACACTGTAACAGGCAGCAACACCTTTTATATTGTGCTGTACTGAGCTGGCTGCTACTACTGAGACAGACAGCCCAACATCTGGTGCTGCGTCCTTCTGCAGGTTGCTGTGGACGAGGGTCATGGCAAAAAGGGGTGGCTGCTGCTGCGAAGCAGCCTGCACGACCCCCTGCTGGTGCTCAATGTGGAGTCTGACCTGCCAGGAGGTAGGTGCTGGGCTCGAAGGGTGACTGCACTGGCTGGACAGCCCTTCTGCTGATGTGCTGAAGCTGATGTACAATAGCTGCACAGGTTGCTGCCCATCATGCCCAGGTAGACAGAATGGTCTTGTCAGAACTTTAACGATTCCTGTCCTCCCACCCCCTGAGTGGCTGCAGGTGCCCGGAAAACGGTCCTCCACCTCCGAAAATTCTTTGCTGCAAATGGAGACCTTCCCCTAGACACCAGTAGGCTTCAAGATGTCGTTGCCGCCCAACGCTGATGTTGCATTAATCAGTTTTCCAGTAAGGCACACAGCTCTTGCTGGACTGTCTCTGCATGACTTTTCCTGTTGAGGGCAGCTGTATGATAAGGCTGTCTGAAGTTCAAAAGGGAGATCCTTGCCAGAGCCTCTTTCAAGGCAAGAGGCAACTTTCACAAGATCGGATGGCACGTCTTTGAGACAGCTTACAGGACCAGGACCACAGTCAGGATGTCCTGCAAGCATGTCCTGCCCTTTTCCCTTGCCGAGCTTGTTGTGAGCCCATATCTTTACCTTGCTGGCCACTGCAGATCCCTTGCGGTGCTGACAACAGATGTGAGGGCCCGATGCAGGTGGATTCATACAAGGCTGACATACTGCACTGGTCAGTGACGCTGGCAACAGAATTTTGCAGCCAGCCTGTTGTTTGGGCACCCTAAGCCCCTGAACGGCGTGCTCAGCAGTTATGCAGGACACCTGCAACAGCAGGAAAGGATATCCAGCCTTTAGAGACAGCCTGCGCTTGCAGGCTGTTGGCCTGCAATGCTCAATGGCGCAAATGTGTGACTAGGTCCACCTGCCAAAGCTATTGCCCATGTGGGATCAATGTAGTGTCTGGGATCTGGCTGCTCAGATTGTGACATCAGAGCAGAGCTGAGGCTTCAGCAGTTTCAAAAGTGCCATGTCACTGTGTGCTGCTGGTCATCGAGTCAAGCTTTGGACATCAGGGGCTAAGCTGTCTGTGTCATAGAGCTGGCCTCTTCCATATTCTCCTGTCCAGGCAGCACTGCATTCCAAGGCATCAAAGAGATGTCGGCATGATTACATATTCCCTGGCCTCTCTGCACACATTCACATGTGTACCTTCTGCACACTGGAGCTGCATTGATAAACTTAGAGAGATTGCTCCCTCAGCCACATGCCCCTGGCAAGTTTGTCCTCTTCATGTTGATGTTCATGCATTCATCTTCTAATTCTTCCACAGTGCCATCTCGGACTGATTTCCAAGCCCAGCTTCCGGGACAGAGCGCCAACAAAACTGGCACTGGCAGTTGAGATCTCAAAGCCTTGGCCTGCCTTCTGGTCCTTAAAATGCAGGAGGCCTAATCATGCAAGCACGGTAGCAGATGGCCCAGATCTGCAGGCAACTGCGTGCCCTATGGCATCCAGCAAGGCAGCAATGCAGCAAAGCAGCTGGTGACAGCTTTGCAACCTCAGGTGAAGAGAGGCCAGCGCTCTGCTAACTCAAACCCCGCGCATCTGAGCATTGCAATGCATCTCGATGCATTGCCTGATTGCACAGCGTCAAGCCCCTGCAGGCATTGCGCCAGGACTGCATCAGCAGCCTGTACGACGCTGCACGGGCGAAGCAGCAGGCAAGGCCAAACCTAACCCTGCTGCAAAGGGGCCTGGTGCCAAGCAGGAGTTTGACTACAGCCACCTCACAGCCCAGCATGCTGTCCCTCCTGGGGACTGGCGCTTTTACGGCATTGCAGGTATGCTGTACTGGCATTGGGCCGACCAGCTGAGCAGCAGCCAGCAATGCTTCAGGTGGCACGGCTATCTCTTGATGTGGCGAGCTGCACTGCATTTCTGCAGTCAAGGCATGTGCAGCTAATATGCCTGGGCAGCCAGCCACAAAGGAGCCAGGGAGGGCCTGCCTTGCCACTGCGCTCACCATCAATGTGCTGGCTCTGGCAGCAGAAGCTGCATGTGATGGCAAAGGCTGGCAGCACTTTTCAATGCACCTAGCAACACAGAGAGCACGCGTGCCTGCTGGCACTTCGGCTGAACAGGCTGAACTTGCCTGTCGCCATCTGCTTGCAGGTGCTGCCCTGGCTGGCGCGGCGGCTGTGTTCTTCAGCAGCCGCAAAGGTCCTGAAGGTCTGCCAGATGCAGTTGAGGTTGCAGAGCACCATCTAGTCAACTGGTCAGGCACACATGAGGTGAGGCAGCCTACCTTGCTTTGCTGCTGCCATTGCTGTTGCCGTGGCAGTCGCAGTCACTGGGGGCAGCTGGGGGGCAAACACGCCGTGCCGGGGGCAGGCACCTACTTGACTGCCTGATAGTCAGTGGCTGCAGCTGTGACGGCACAGGATGTGGTAAAATTGTCCACAATCATAGGCACTGGGAGGGCAGGCAGGCTGTGGTGTGGCAGTCTTTGTGTGGCAGGCTGTGATGCAGCATTGCTCGACTTCTGCATCTGTAGAGCCATGGCAGTTGATGCTGCTCTTTCGGTCTCTGGGACGCAGGGCCATGGGTGACACTGCATCAGGCACTGATGATGCTCTGTGCATTTTGTTCTTGGGGAACGGATAAGGTCTTGCAGACGATGATATTCCCCAGCAGATACATGGGCAATCATGTTGGCAACCTGCTGAGTAAACTGCCGCACTGTCTGCAGGCGCAACCCAAAAGATTCTACCAACCAGAGACCGAGGAAGAGGTTGAAGCCGTTGTGAAAACAGCACATGAGAAAGGCAAGGCCTGGCATCAATGACAGCCGCCGAAGCATGGGCAGTAGGCCACCCTGACTGCGACTGTTGGCTACAATGCTGTGGCCACAGCCCCAACGCTATCGTGCCAGTCAATGGCTGCATATTCAACTGCTAGACGCACCCCTGCTGGCCTGTGCCAGATAGATGACCTGCGTGTATGGTGCCAGGCAGACAGTCACTTGTGCTGCATCAGATCAATGCAGCAGCTACCTTCTGCCCCTTGCTGACACACTGACTGGCACTCCTGTGCAAGCGAGGGTATACACTGACTGGCATGGCTTGCATGTGGCTGTTTTGCTGCTTGTGACAGTGAGGAGCTGTACTGTTGGTTTGACATTGGCTGTTGCCGCTGGGGCCTTGTACCTGAGCATCCAATGTTGTGAGTGGCTGATCTGTTGCCTCACCCCGCTGCAGGTGAGAAGCTGCGCTGTGTGGGGTCTGCATTGTCCCCCAATGGGCTGGCCTTCAGCAGCGAGGGCATGCTCAGCCTGGCCCTGCTTGACCGAGTCCTGGACGTCGATGAGAAGACCCAGCAGGTCACCGTGCAGGCGGGAGCCCGTGTACAGGAGGTAAGAGGCCCTCTTGTGGTCATGCACAAGCTGCAGCGAGCCAGCACCCTGCTTGCAGCAGGTCAGCTGGGAGTCTGGCGCTGGGTGCGCGATGCGCGGGACATGCTCAGCCTAGTCGTGCCAGGCCCATTCTGGACGACCGTGAAGCAGGTCACTATGCAAGCAGCCACTTGGGATGCAGAAGGTCTCTGCGTTGGCGCTCCTCGTCTACTTAGCCTGCAGCATCCGCTCAAGCACAAGATGCATGCTGGTGGTCATCGTGGAAGCGCGCTGCCTTTGGATGAAACAAAAGTGTGGCTGCAGGAAGGGCGTTGGCAGGGCATAGCAGCCTCTGCTGGCCTGCTGATAACGCGGCAGGTGCTGGCCCCATGCATGTCAGTTCCTGACTTGCAGCTCTGATGCTGCATCCAGGGTGTGGAGCGGGCCTGGACACCAGAAGTGGCTCACTGCACCTGTCACCGGTGGCTTGGACTGGGCTGCAGGTGGTGGAGGCTCTGCGGCCGCATGGGCTGACGCTGCAGAACTTTGCGTCCATCCGGGAGCAGGCAATCGGCGGCTTTGTGCAGGTGGGTCTGCCACCATGCACGTGCCTGCATGCGCCCACGATGCCTTAGCGCCAAGGCCCACAGAGGCGTCACGTCGACAAAACGAGCTGGACAGGTGCCCTCTGCACTCCAGCTTGACACCAAACCTGCCCGGTGCATCCGGTCGGGAGCACATGCCGCCTTCCTTGTGCCAGCACTTTGTGCGCAGGAGTTACGTGATACAAGCACAGCACACTGGCTTCAGGACGCACTGTGTATGGCATGTTCAATGGCTGTCTCTTGTTGTGGGTGACAGCCTCACGCTGTCAATGGCTGTGTGTGCGCCATGCAGGTGGGAGCGCATGGTACTGGTGCTTGCATACCCCCAGTGGATGAGCAGGTGGTCAGCATGAAGCTGGTCACCCCGGCACTGGGCACGCTAGAGCTCAGCAGGGTGAGCCTGCATGTGGCACAGACAGCTGTATGGCACGGCAGGGAGATGTATTCAGCACCGGGGGGCGCAGCAGGGCCAGTCCCGACCAGCATATGCAGTGCCGAAAGCCGTGAGAATGTGTCCCTGCAGCCTCTGCTGTGCAGACAGGTCCTGGCATGTCCATTGAGTCCTTACAACTAAGCCCAGCAAAGCTCCAAAAGTGTTGTAGTGAGATCTGCCTTATGGCAGAAGGCTTTCTGGTCGTGTGTTCACCTTGGATCCCGCCCTACAGGAGAGCAATCCTGGCCTGTTCTACCTGGCACGTGTGGGTCTGGGAGCATTGGGAGTGGTCACACAGGTGGGCCGTCTCTTGCCTACAGGCTGGTTCCACCTCGAGCTGAGGCTGCAGGCTCCACATGCACCAGCTGTGGGGGGGATGTGGCATGACAATGCTGTGTAGCCGAGCAGCTGTCTCTCTCACATTGCTCTAGCAACACGCCCCCAGGCATGCAGGCCAGCGCTGCTGCAGCAAGTGTAGCTTCCCTGTTCGTAAATGTCCTGCCAGAACAGACATGGTTGCCGCACAGCATCTCTTTGGGTGGCATCTGTGCAACCTGATCTTTGCTGCCAGGCCATCTGCCATCCAACAGTGGTGCTGCCAGAAGGGGCTAAACCTGACCTGCAGGTCACGCTGCAATGCATCCCTGCCCACAAGTTGCTGGAGCACACTCGTGTGATGGACGCCAGACACGTTGAGCGGGATCATGCCCGTATGCTGCGTGAGAACCAGCACCTGCGCTACATGTGGATCCCCTACACTGACAGCGTGGTCGTGGTCACGAACAACCCCCTGAAGCAGGTGACGGGGCCGCACTCTGGGTGCCGTCTAGGTGAAAGTGCTGTGTCCTGACCAGCAGCAATGTGAGCAAGTGAATGTCAAGCAGCTCTGCTGTGACTGGTCCTGCCAGCCATCCCTGCATGTCAGAATTAGCCAAGCCAGGATGTAAGAATGAAGTACTGTGGTCCAGTCAGTACAGGAGTGTGCCATTCATGTTGTTTCCATGTCGGTGTGAGGCATCGCTTAGTGCTTGCCTTGGGGGGCTATCTGGCCAAGCACCTTGAGTACCAGCCCAAGCGAGCCCTTCTCGTCTGGTGCTGAGATCATGCCTGTGCGGGCAACAGCCCCCTTGTGTCAACTAATCCAGTTGTCATGCGTGTTGCAGGGCTGGTGGGCGTGGATGCGGGGGCAGGACAGGGCCCCAAAAAGCAAAGAGCAAGACAAGGACACACAGCTGCAGGTGAAGTGAAGAAATTCTGGCAGAGATTAGCAAAGCTTTGCACTCTGAGCCCTGCTGAGACCCCCTGCTGGAGGATTGCAGCAGTCTGCTCACAAGGCTGGTCACCTTGCATCAAAAGTACAAATGCGTGCTGCTGCTGGCCCGCTCTGCCTCCATCTAAATGGCACCTCCAGGCTTGTGCACACCTGGTCCCTTCTCCAGAATGCCTGCATCATGCGTGTGCTGAAGGGCCTTCAGCTGCCACTTGGGGCCTGCAAGAGCTGCAGCACCGTCTTAGCTGTGTCCTTGGGGTGGCACCTTGGGGCCCCTGCAGACGCTGAGGGACCTCCTGATTCTGGTCCGCTCCGCTCCAGCCCTCCCAGCCTCCACTTTCCTTCTTGATCACGAGCGCTCGTGAGCATGCAGCCTACAGGGGCTGGGCGCCTTCCCATTGTCCCCCTTCAACAGCATCGAACCTGTGGCCACTGCAGGCGCTGAGGGACCTCCTGCTGCTGGCCAACCCTATTTTTGACCGGGATGAGCTGCAGCACCTGTCTGCCACCCAACTGCGGGATCAGCTGCTGGCGGTGGACCCCCTTAACACCCAGTGGGTCATGCAGATCAATAGGGTGAGACTGGGCGGTGCAACCTGCACCTGCATTGCTTGGGATAGGCTTCATCACTGCAGGCAGCTGAGTCAGGTGCCTTCAGCCCTGCACGGTTTTACGCCGCCTTGTAGCCTGCTCACTGCCAATGGCAGCTGGATGCCTTCACCATGTGCAGAGGGCACCCTCACTACCCAGTGGGTAATGCAGATCACCAACATGAGCTTGCGGTGCCCTTTCTCGTCAATCTTGCCCATGCGGCAGCGGCCTGCCTTGGCTGGAGAGCTGCTGTTGATGCTGTTGGCACACATAGAGGGTCTCCTGCTGGGCAGCGCTGCCATGATCAGGGGTTCTCTGGAAATCTGGCAGGTCATGGAATGACGCTCTGCTTTCATTGCTGCATAGACTCCTCTGCAGTTGAGCTCATTGCTGGCGTACTGGAACTCCAGCCTGCCCTGAGGTGCAGGCAGGACAGTCGTCTGCATTTCTGTAACCATACTGCTATGGTCCTGCATCTCATGTGTGTCTTGCCCTGGGTGCTGGCTGAAGTGGACTTCTGGTGCTGACCTGCATGAGGTCACAGCTAGCTACCTCCACAGCTCTAGAGCTGCAGCTTAGCAGAACCTGTAGCTGCCAGCTCTTTGCCAGTGACGTACAGCAGTCTCAGTCTCAGACGTGGCCTGCATGCAGGCAGAGGCAGACTTTTGGCGCAAGAGTGAGGGGTACCGCGTGGGCTGGTCTGATGAGCTGCTGGGCTTTGACTGCGGGGGCCAGCAATGGGTGCTGGAGACCTGCTTCCCCACTGGCAGCCTCAAGTGAGCGCTGTTGTGTGTCAGCTGATGCGCTGCAGAGCATGTCAGTCTGTGAGGCCGCCCGCATCACTGTCTGGCTGCACCAGGCACAATCTGTTGTAACAGGACACAGCATGTTCCAGAGGAACACACAGCTCGTGCCCCTGGCTGCACACTCACAAATCTGGGTCTGTGTGTGGCCATCCACTAAGGTCCAGCCATGCGCGAGTCCCCTGAGAGCGATGACTCTGGAGTCTAGGGGCACAGGCTTTCAACAGCCCTCAAACGACCCCTCAAACTCCTGCCATATTGACCTCTGACCTGTCTGACACAAAGGGATTGGATCTTGGCCCTGGGAGCTCCACATTGCCTGACACTGAGGTGGCTGCTGGGCTCTGGGTCCACTCACCTGCCCAAATCTCGGCTGGCTCCTTAACACCTCAGACCTGTCTGACACCAGGGCATCAGATTCCCGCCCCTCGCACCTCTGCACGGCGTAACACCAGGACATTGCCCTGCAGAAACCCCTCAGGCGCTGACCTGGCCTACGTCAGGGATCTCCTGGGGGCCATTGAAGCGTACAGCATCCCCGCCCCAGCTCCCATCGAGCAGAGGTGGACAGCAGCCAGCCGCTCTGATATGAGCCCTGCCCACTCGCACAACCCGCCTGACCCTGTGTTCAGCTGGGTGGGGATCATCATGTACCTTCCCACAGAGCTGCCAGAGCAGCGGCGCCTCATCACGGAAAGGTGATTTTGATGTGGCTGCCAAGCTGAGTGTTGTTTCGGATGCTGCCTGCAGCTGCTGAGAGCATGCATGCTGACTGATTACCGCGGGCAGGCAGCAGCGCCTCATTACAAACAGGTAGGCTCCTGCTGGGTGCATCTGTGGGGTTCAGTGTTGCTTCCTGGGCCTCCCCAATCTGAAGTCTGTATGATCTTTGGGTGCAGCATCCCACAGAGCTACTCGAGCGGGGTGCCTCACCACAGGAAGGCAGGCTGCAGTTGCACATTGTTCTGTCACATCATCACTCTGGACCCAGTTTGAGGCTGAGCCTCCTGCTGTGCTCCCCTGTGCCAATACTGCAGTCTGACAACCTCTCTGGACTGGCTCCCTTCCCTATGCAGTCCAAGTGCGCATTGCACATCCCACCTCACGGTTACCTCTCCCTTTGTTCGGTTGCCTTGCAGTTTTCGAAACTATGTGAAGCTCTGCGAGGAGGATGTCATGCCCAGGCACCGGGCTGTGGAGCACTGGGCCAAGATTGAGGCAGTGCATCTTGTTCCAGAGGACCAGGATCGTATCAGGATGCGCATTGCCCAGAGATATCCTGTGGGAAAGTTCAATCTGGCCCGCCAGAGGCTGGATCCCAAAAACATACTGTCAAACCACATCATTGACCTCCTGTTCCCTTTGGACGACTCTCTGAAAATAACAGCTTGAAATGGTGCCTTGAATAAATTGGTCGTCTGGCAGGCTCTGTTGCAGGGCCCCAGCTGCAGGTCATGCATGCCCAATTTTGCGAAAGACCAGTCCCCTATGAAACTTCATGAATAGTCTGGTTTTCTGCTCTGATGTAGAACAGTCCATCAATGTCTTCAGCCTCCAGAATGACATCCACCAGGCTTCCCGACTCCCAAGCAGGCCCACCGCGTACAGTAGATTGGGATGGTGGGATGACAGCATTCCAGGTCTGATTTTGGTCCACCTCGCCATCTGCCTCCAGATCATCTCCAGGGAACAGCCATGCCTGCAGGCATGCACCAAGGTGATGTTCATGAGCAGGTTCAACCCTGCCTGCATGCATAAGGCATAGCTGGTGTGCAGCATGTAAGGTGAGCTCGAAACATCAAACTGGCAGTTACAGATGGGATGCACGCCCCTGCTGCAGGCAACGCATGCTGACAGAGCTCAAGCATTGTCGAACCTGCATGGTAGTCCTGCTCATGTGCCTGTTGAGCAGCCCAGGCATCAAATATCAGCTGGGATGCCCTCAATGCATGCATCAGCACTTGTGCTCAGAGTGCACGCAACCGTTCTTCCTTCATCGCTTGCTCAAGGCACCCAGGGGCACCATGTCAGTAAAGGGCCCTCGTCGCAATGCTGAAGAGCATGCGGTCCGAGGCGTCTGCATGCCTTCAAACGCAGACTGGTGCTGCGAGCTTCTCACCTGATTGCATGTTGCCTCCAATGGGCTGAGGGGAAAGTTACATGGCTGACCGTTCAGGTAGAACCGTGCCATGAGAGGAGAGCCTCCAGAAGGGCCTAACCCCATCTGAGATGAGGTCAGTGGCACCGCACCTGCAGTTTGAGTATTGGTCTGTTACGGCCTGGTGGTCAAGACAAGGAGGTACCTCGGATCAATTTTGATGAATGACTGTGGGCTGCAGCCTCCTGTTGCTGACTGTAGTGTGGCCTATGAAGTGTGGTCAGCAGGCATTAAGGTCAACACCTCCACTTGAGCAGAGCGAAGTGGGCAAAAGTGGGTTTACCAGGAACCTGCAGCAGTGCTGCACAGCCCATCAATGCAATGTGCAAGCAGACTGAAGCAGCTGGAGCAGTGCCCATGTGGCACAGGACGGCCCTGAGGCCGAGGCAGCAGCTGCTGCCAGGATTGACTTATTTCTGAGACCAGCTGGAGTGGCCAGTGTCACAGTGCTGCCAGGAGTTGATGCCAGTTGCAGGGGCCAATGTGTGCTGGCATCTGGCTGCATATGAGCTGATGTCTGATGCTGCAGACCTCCAGGGCTGGCATGAAAGGGGCTGGGGCTTTGCAGGGGCAGTACTGTCTGGCACTGCTCTCCCACACCAGGCCCTAGGAGCCAACGCCCCACCTGTAATGATCAAGGGCTGGTAATCCTGCCAGAGATAGGCTGTGAGGCTGAAGGTGGTGCCATTGCGCTCGGCAGACAGGGGTGCAGACAACACATCCTCCCACTCTGGCTCCACTGAATTGTTGATCGAGTAGCTCTGCAGAAGTCCAGCAAGGGCATGTTGTGCAGCCTGGTGCATTGCTTGTACGAGATCTATCACGTGGATGAAGGCCAGTTGCACCTGAGCAAAAGTCCCTGCCAGTGTTGCCACCACTGCAGCAGCGGCAAGGCTACTGACGATGCCTGCACGCATATGGCCTCTCTGTGCCACCAAGGTCGCCAACTCGATACAGAAGGGAAAAGGGGTCCCGCCACAGCTTGACCACAGCTCTCCAGGATTCCGACATAGGGGGCAGTTCCGACATATCCGACAGGTGAGCAGTCAGTGGGCGATCTAGCCTGACGCTTATCGCCTGATCTGTGCTGTTAGACAAGCTGGATCTGGCCAGGTGCCTCCTTTGCGCCCATGGAGGCAGGCTCCATGAAAGGGCTTCTTGCACTCATGGCTGCTTGCCTCTGCAGGCCTGTGGACAGCAGCAGGCCTTCATTCATGGCAACTCATGGTGGAGGCACCAGGCGGGCTGTCCTGACCTCCCTGGCTGTGGCAGCTGCCGCGTTGCTGCTCTTTGTGGCCATCTGCACCATTCCAGCAGAGCGTGTGGAGAGCCTGCTGCAATCAAATGCACAGGTGAGACCAATGCTGGGGACCCTCACTGTGTGCAGGCAGCATCGCCCAAACAGCAGAAGCAGGGTTGCTTCAGGCTTGAGCAGTGGGCAAGTATGATTGCACATTGGTCTGCCATCGCTGCCTTCAAGAGTGCATGCGCGGGAGAAGATTGCTCACAGGCGCTTCAGATGACCATGTGGGCTGTGCAACATCACCTAGGCAAGCTTGGTGCGAGCCCAAGCGCCAGCTTGGCATCTGCGAGATTTATGGTGAACCACAATGCAGCAGTCATCAAGCACAATCAGGGTCTGCGCCTGGATCAAGTTGGCTCAGCATTGTATCGATACTGTCCACACACCCACAACCCACATGCATGCGGGCGTCTGCATGCGTCTTGGTCCAGTACATGCAGCCTGACTCCATGAGCCGTGCCACATCTCGACTCAATGCTGAAGCTGGGCTGCTGGGCTGTGCCTGATAAGATGCAGCATTCAAGTATGCAGGGCCGGAATGGGCACTTGCTGACCCCCCCATGTTGTGAATGCTGCCTGCAAACCCAGAACCAAGCCCAGCAACAGCGTCCACTCCTGATGAGTAAGAGTCCCAACAGGCACTTCATGCCCATTCTCTGGACTGCGAATGCAGCTGCCTGCAAACAAAGAACCCAAGCCCAGCAACGACCTGTTCACTAATTTGCAGGGACCTCAAGATGGCTTTATGACTAGGAAGGCAGTTGCCGGCATGCCCACATCTTGACTTTGCAGGGACCTCATCCAGATCTGGATGTGGGCATGTTGTGCACTTGTAGCAGTCCAAGTCCAACAATAAATCTTGTGAAGGACCCAAAACTGTCAACCCATTATGTGACCAGCCCAATGCACCTCTTCCCATGCAAGGGCATACCCTTACTGCATGTCAAAATCCACCGTGTGTGCAGGTGCCTCAGAATGGGCGTTTCATGACAACTCCTTGGACTGTGGATGTTGACCCCAGAAGCCCACTCCCAGACTACCCACGCCCCCAGCTGCAGCGGCAGCAGTGGCTCAATCTCAATGGCATCTGGCAGTTCCAGGCTGGCGGGTGAGTTGCAGCTGTGTGCTTTGATTGTACTGCAGCACAGCCTCCAGGGCTTGAGGGGTTGGGTTCATGCATCTGCTTTGTTTTATAGGCTGCAGCAGTTTAGTTGGGCATGTGGCAGCTTGAAGCTGGCAGGGTGATTCTTACTGGTTGATGGTTGCTGGGCCTGCAGCAGTGAGACTGGGCCTCCTGGGTTCATCTTGCTGACTGAGTTTGTGGTGGCTGACCACTTGCGCCGACAGGTGATGCTTTGTCATTGTGTTCTATCAAGTTGCAAGACGGCGCAAGCGCAGCTCTGAGGCTTGAGAGACCCATAAGCCTCTGAACCTCCAGCATTGCTGCATGCTCTGCAGGTGGTGCTGCTGCGTTGCAGCTTAGGCATGGTGGAGGTTCCATTGTTGTTTGTGGTTGACCAACAACCTCTCGACGCCTGCACAATTGGCATCACCGTTGCCAGCTGCGCCATCAGCTGCAGTGTGTGTGTATGGTTCAAATGGACAACTTGTGCCTGCAGGGTTGGCGACCCTGCCCCTGACCTGACCAGTGACCTGGAGAAGCGCATTGTGGTCCCCTTCCCTGTCGAGTCAGCTCTGTCAGGTGGGCTCATGTGGTGCACCCTCAATCTAGGGCAACTGGGCTGTGCCGTAGCTGCTGAGCCGTTGTGGCATGGTCCCACAGTCCCCTTCCCTTTCAGCTCTCTCAGGTGGGCCTTGTGATTGGCGCTCTTGCGGCCCAGTCCATTTCAGTTGAGGCTTGCAGGTCCACGCTGACAAGAACCCTGGCTGTGCACGCAGCGTGCATTGCTGAACAAGGCAAGCAATGCAGCTGCCTGCCAAGCGGGCATTTGTTGCATGCTGCTGCCCACACAGAAGGGTCGATGCAAGCAGTGAACTTTGAAGCATGAACTTGAGACGTGTTCAAAATCATAATCGGACTGGCCTCCCCATGTGGGCAGTGCCAGGCATCAGCAAGGTGGTGCTGTGAAGCAACAGCAGACATGGCATGTGCGGTGGGGTGTGGAGCTGGCCTCTGGTCTGTTCGGGTGCCAGCGTGTTGAGAGACGGCCTGGCCGCATGAAGCTGCACCTCAGTCTGCTTGAATGCCCTCACAGGCCTCGAGCTGTGCCTGATGATTGCAGCAGTACCCACCATTGCTCACTACAGGTGCTGGCAATGTGTTACAACCCCAAAACCCATCTTAGTCTGGCTGGTTGCAGGTGTATTCAGGCACGACTCTGGCCACACGAGCATGTACTACAAGCGCAACTTCACCATTCCCGCAGAGTGGGGCAAGCAGCATGTGCTGCTGCACTTTGGCGCCGTCGACTGGGCTGCCACTGTCAGCGTGGACGGCTTGAAAGTGCTCACTCACCATGGCGGGTGAGTCAATAGTGCTGCAAGACAGCAAGGAAAGCACAGTGGCGGCTTGGCTGCTTGGCAGGACTTGGGCAGCCTCATGATGGGTGTTCATGCAGAACAGAGCGGGTTGGACAGGCTCTGCAGCTGCCGTGAGCTCTGAAGCTGACGCCCGGTTACACACGGCAAAGCTCTCTGGGTTGTCGGCACTGCTTGCACCAGCAGCCTGAGAACTACATAACAGTGATGGGCTCATTGTTGCCTGAGCGCGGCTTCTTGATTGCTGTCTTTCAAGACCCCGTTGCCAGGGTGGCCGGCAGGCAACTGCCCCCACAGCAGGTGAGCCAGTCTTGTGGGTCCTGTCTGCACCAGCAGTGTGGGGACTGGATCAGCACAGTGCGCCCGCCTGTGCCTGAGCCTGCCTCTGCAGCTGGGATCAGTCTGAGCTGCCTCTTTCATCGTGGGCGACAGGCAGCTGCAGACCCAGCACAGCCGGTGAGCTTGCATGGGTCAGAGCCCAGCAGTGCACCTGGGTTTGCTTTGTTGGGCCACGCTGCCCTCACATTACATGCAGGTCCACTTGGAATGGCCACAATCCTGTCTGTGGCAGGGGCAAGTGCTTTTGTCATGACTTAGCAACATGCTATTGTTGTCCTGATTGGTGGGCATGAGATCATGCAGCTGCTAGCCCACCATGCTTGTGAGCCTGCATGGTTGGAAGAGACCACCAGAGCGCACAGGTGCTTTGCAAGGGCTGGAAGCAGGCATTGTCTTGCCACTTGCTGGCGTCAGCACTCAGCTGATCAGCTCTTTGGGGCCAAGCTGCGCTTGCATGTCAACCTGCACAAGAGTGGCCACAGTCCTTCCATACCCACAAGAGGGAGACTGGCCAGGGTCTTGTCTCTGCCCTGAGAGGTAATCAGTGGCAGGCTTGAGAAAGCTTGCCAACCTCTTTGTGTTTTGCAACTTTAGCTGTACCCCCATCAAGGAGGTTGGCACGCACTGCAACCGCAAGTGAGCTCGCACTGTGGGCTCAGTGGCACCGCTGGACCAGTCTCCAGTGTGGGCCTGGCATCGGCCTCAGGGTGTGCCTGCTGTAAGCTGTCATGGTCACCATCACTGAGCAGGGTTTTGCAGATACCTTGAAGATTTTGTGCTACTGATAGCAGGCCCAGTGCGCAATTGGGCTTCGTTTGTGTCCTGTAACCATTCTAAGTCTGCTACTGCTGTGATGGTACAGCACAAACATGCAGGACCAGCTGGGTCTGTGACACAATTCTGTATTGCTGCTGCTGGCCAAAGGTACGACGCCTTCAGCAGAATCAGGTAAGCTTTTGCCACTTTCTCTCAAGTCTTGTCGTCTGGCTGCCAGCAGTACTGATGCACAGGCAAGGAGGACCAGCTTGGCACACATCATCTTGCCTCTTTGCTGCAGGTATGACAAATTCAGCGTGGACATCACTGAGCAAGTGAGCGTGGACCTTGAGGGGCAGCACGAGCTGACAGTGGAGGTGTTCGACCCCACAGGTGCGTGTAACGCGGTCTTTGTCACTTCGGCATCTGGGGGCTGGCCTGTTGGGGCTGGGGCATGCTGTTTGTGGGGGGGCACTGGGTGGTAGTGCAGGCGCAAGATCCCACACAACAGTGATCTTGGGCCACAAACGAGCACCTGAGAGCTCTGTGTGGGGACCAGAACACCATCATGGGGCAAGGGCAGCAACGTCTTGCCCAGCTCAATCATCGTGATCCATGAAGGGGACGCCATGAAGCACTTGGGGGAAAGGCCGCTTCAACATGCTGTCGGAGGTGCTTCGGCCCTCTGGCTTCTGTGGATGGATTGCTGTTCCCTACATGGCTTGCATATGTGCAGCTGAACTTGCCAAGCAACAAGACCCAAGGCTGGGCAGCCCTGTCACAGGAGCTGGACCAGCAATGCTTTCACTGTGATGACTTTTGAGGCTGTCCTGCTCTCTTGTTCTTCAGGGCCCCTGCTGTGCCCTGCTCATTGCCTTTGCAGCTGCTGCTAATGTCTCTGGCCACTGGAATCTGGCCCACCATGAATGGGGCAGATTCATGCAAGCTGTTCAGATGCAAAGCAGCCCTTAGTTTCAGCTTTCTCACAACGTTTTTGTTTGTAACCTTGCTGCTTGACTTCACAAAGGACAAGGGCAGCGTTCGGCATTACATGTCATGGGAGCTGAGGAAAAGATAGCAACAGGCAAAGGTTGAGGCTGTCACAACAGCTTCAACCTTTGCGTTGTGTGCCGTCTTCTCTGCTGCTGTCACCTGGCTCTCAGAATCTGTGCACAGCCTTTTCTGCTTGTTGCCGTCTAGCCAATGCTGGTTCAAGTGATCATCAAGGTCAATGCCAGGCAGTGCATCATAGGAGCGACCAGGCAAATCAATGTAACACATGGCTGGTGCGTGGTTCTTGGAGCTGGATTGCATGTGCTTTGTCTTGCTGTGAGATTCACCCGAGTGCAATGTTGGGGCCAGACAGCAGCCTCACCATGAGAGCCAGGGGCTAGCCAGCTTCAAGTGCTGTCTGCCACAGTTCCTTGGGATGGCTCACTGTGGCTTGCTTGCTGGGGCCTGTGGGGCTTATCAAATGCTGACCATGGCAGCCAGTCAGCCTCAGGGGTCTCAACATGCAAAGAGCTGTTGTCTGTCTCTTTCATGTTGGACTTGATGTGCCCTGCTTGCTCAAGCAGCCCCTTCCATGAGATTAGCACTCAGGGGTAGGGCCTGCAGCCTTGTCATGTGAGTGGGGCGCTAGACTGCTTCGACATGCAGTTGGAGCTGGTCTAGCCACCTACTTTGCCATGTCACAACATGCTGTAGCCTGCTTGCTCATGCTGGTGCCGCTTGACAAATTTACCGAAAAGAGCAGCATCTGGCAGGCATGCCACAATTGCCAGAGGCAGACCAGACAAATGGTTGGAGCTGCCGCACTCTTCCAACTCGTCTGGCACTGCTGTGTCCTGCTTGTGTATTGAGGTGCTGGCTCAGGTTTTCGGCCAAGTAGGTCAAGTCCATGCCCTTCTGTTTATGTCTATTTCCGAAGATTGTCTGCCCTCAAGCCCTGATACAAGAGTTTGGCGGCAGACATCTTTCACTTGTGGAGACAATGCTTCTGACCTTGAGACCTTCATGGCTGATTTTGCTCCATACTGATTACTTGCACAGCTGTAGAAAGAGCTATGAAGCTGTCAGCTTCTGGTACTGTGCTGACGCCACCCAAAGCGGGTGGAACTCACAGCATTCATCATGATGACGCCAAGACACGCCAAGCTTCTTTTCTCTGCGTCATTGTCAAGGTACATCTGACCTCCTTGGCCTCATTGTCCTGTGAGGCTTGCTTGAGGGTTTGCCGTTTCAGAAGGCAGCAAACAGACACTGAGGCGTGAGACCTGGCGGGGCAGTAGCTTGAACCCAAAAGCAAGCACAGCAATCTGGCTGCAGCCAGCCTCCTCCTCAGGCTCTACATGCGTGTCTGAAATTGCAGTGCTGTGCCCTGCACAGCTTCCTGGTGCTGGGAGGTACAGAAATGGGAGGGCTTGAGTCGTCCTGTGGGGCCAGGCAGCCTCATCATCTGCCTTGCCCATCAGGTCACAGATGGTGTCATGCTGTACCCTGCCTGCACAGCTGCTGCAGGCAGATGTTGGCTGATGCACAGACGAAAGGACTGGATGGCAAGTCAAACAACCAGTTGTAGGCCAACAGCACCAACATCAAGTTTGGGCTCCCTGTACAATGGTTATGTCTGGTGTGCCCTGCTTGTCTGTGCAGCTGCTGTCAGCTTCCATGGCCACCAAGCCAAAAGCACAGACTGGCATGAGCATTGAGACCAGGCAGTGAGCATAGCGCCAGCAAAACTGGAGCAACACCCCCCTTGCTCGTGCCTGGCTGGGCAGTATCAAGCGTTGCCTGGCCACATGGCTAGGCGACGCTTGATGTCTCCTGGCCATGTGGCCAGCATGACAAGACGGGGTGTCGCACCAATGTGCCACGCAGCTGATGGCAATGGTTCAGGGCAGTGAAGCGCGCGCCCAAGCGCCAGACATGGCACAGATCGCTCTCAAGGCACACTGCAGAGATGGCAAGGAAAGACATTCTGCTGAATTCCTTCCTTGGCCACAGCCTGCAGTGTGCCTGGACTTGCTGTGCTTGGCCCGTTCTCCCAGGTGCTGTCAAGCCTAGCGCCACCAGGCAGCATGTGCCCATGGGACTCAGCAATCGGCAGAGCACTAAAAAATGCAGTAGCGCAAAGCACCCTTGCTGACCTCTGAGTGCTTGTTGTCAAATTAGCAGTGCATGTCACCAATGCCAGTCATAGCCATTCTGACACTGAGCACCAGAAGTTTTTTTGCTGCATCAGCGGTAGTGCAAGACAGCTGCCCACAAAATGGGCAAAGCAGCGGCAGGGAACAGAGGGCCTGTACCAATCACCTCGACCTGGGATGGAGTGTTCCATTATCCACTTGTGACTGTCTGACCAGGGTCTCGGGTGCATCGCTAAGCTCTTTGTGCTGTGCCCCTGCTCCTTTAACATTTGCTGGTGTGTTACTCAACGAGCAGCAGACAATTCTGCTCATCGATGGACACACCACCACATGCTGTAAGGGGCAAGGCACAGAGGGCTTGAGACATGGCCTTGGGGGTCCCTTGCAGGAGGGTGCGGGTTTGGGTCAGCATGTTTGGTAGAGTGTCGCCTGTCTATGGAACTTGTAGCTAGGCTCTATGCAGCTCATCTGTCTGATTGGCTGCCAGTTGTCACTCATGCCAAGGCAGGCGCATTCTCAATTCTGATCTGAAGGCCGGCACAGAGAGCTTGCGCCTTTGCCTTTTGGGACAGATGGAAGCCGTCTGCTATCGCTTGCAGTTTTGTCTGCTACCATCCCTGCACAGGACGCCCTTGACAAATGTTTTGGTCCTGTTACGTAAGTGCAGTGCCTCTCTCCTCTTATATACGCCAGCTGCAGATTCCAAAGTCTGCTTGGCAGAACAAATGCAACAAAGGTGCATGGCACAGAAGGTATAAGCTGTTATGTACGGGCTGCATCTGGCCTCAAAACACTGATGTGTGGCAAAAGCCGTGCCTGGCCAATGTTTTTGTTGGCTTCCATGCGTGGCCAATACTTGTTGGCTTCCATGACTGCCCTCACTGCCAAACAAGGCATGTAAGGGTGGCCATGGATGTGAACAAGTCAGAAGAGTCTGCCAGAATGTGATAGGCACAATGTCTGTCAGCTGCAAGGGTGACTGGTGTCGGGGATAGAGGCATGAAAGATGTGCTCTGAGAGCTGAGTAGGATTGCTTCTACACTAGAATGGTGCCTGCTGCGTCATCAGCTTACACAGCCAACCTCTATCAGGTGACCTGCCTAAGAGATACCACAGGCCTCCTTGGGCCAAGGAAATGCATGAACACCAGCAGCAATGTCAAGGCACCAGGCGCGACATGACAGGCAGTAGGCTCCTCCAACATCCCTGTGCTTGACCATAAGTTTGTCCTGGTCCTTGCCTTGTCTGGTCTGCTTGTCTAGCCTCCTTAAGAGGTCTCCTCAAGAGGCCTCCTCAGGAGGCCAGACAAGGCCAGACAAGGCAAGCACCAGCAAAGACAATGAGGCGCTGGCTGCCTCAGTGAGTGGGCAAGCAGCCGTCACTGCAGGGATGGGCCATGCAACCTAAGGACGACAGCTTGCTACAGCATCCAGTTGTAGCGTTCTATTGTTGGGTTTCAGGTCACATGGCCCTCCCTGCTGTGCCCCAGATCCCGTGCTAGCAGATTTGCAAGCAGCACTTGCCTGCACTGCATGTCCTCCGTGTCAGCACTGATCTGCATGTGCAGGGCCCAGCCGCTGCTGCGTGTTGGGCCTTGCCTTGTCTGGCCTCTCCAAGAGGTGTTGGCTGCCCCAGTGAGTGGGCAAGCAGCCGTCACAGGAAGCGTGTGCCATGCGACTCAAGGACAATGACTGGCTACAGCATCCAGTTGTCGCGCTTCATTGTTGGTCTTAATGTCGCATGGCCAACCCCTGCTGTGCCTTAAATCCTGCTCCAGCAGATCTGCAAGCAATGTTGCCTGCACTGCACCTCCTCACCGTCAACACTGCTCTGCATGTGCAGGGCCCAGCAGTCTTGGAGGGCACAGCGCCTTGTGATGTAAACCTTGCTGCCTTTAAGAGCCCATGGAAGAGTCATCTCCCAGCTTGTCAGGAGGCTGTGCCTTCATGCATCCTCAAGCAGGCTCCATCGCAGGACTACAAGATTCATCTGGACCAGGGCCGCTTGACTACCCTGACTGGTCCTGATAGTCAAGCGGCCCTGGTCCAGATGAATCAAGTTCCCCTTGATGTCTGCCCCCCTGATTGGGCAGGAAGGGTTGCCGTCAACACCAAGAGCTCTCTCGTGCTGCCTGCAGAGTTTGCCCACATCCCCCTGGGCAAGCAGCGCCTGCACCCCCAGCGCCACCCCAGCAGCATCTTCTACGTCAGCAACTCAGGCATCTGGCAGACCGTCTGGCTGGAGCCAGTGAGCCTCCTGCCTCCTTCTCTCCAGGCTGCAAACCACCAGGGTCCTTTGAGTGCTTCTGAGGCTGCATCACGGCTCTTTGAGTGCTCTGAGTCTGCATTGCGCCCAGGGAGGCACTCAACTGTGACAGAAGGGGATAGCCTGGCGGGCTTTGCCCATGTGTTTTGCATGGACCACCTTAGTGGTAGCCTGCCGCTGTCCCCTATGCAGAAGGGGCACAGCTGTTCATCTGCCCTTGCAGCTAGTCACTAGTCCTTCTGACCAGGAGACCGTGCAGCGCTGGAACTGTGCCGCCGTGGCTGTGCCTCAGCCTTCCAATTCATGGGCATGCACCGTGGTGCCTTGAACCTCAGAGTGACCATCAACGGCTGCAGGTGCCGGAGGCTCACATTGAGAGGGTGGACGCCATCCCCGACATAGATGCCGGCCTTGTGACCATCACTGTGCGGGGCAATCAGGCCGCACAGGGCCTCAATGTAAGCGTCTGTGCTTGAAGACTGCCCTGCTAGGAGCTCTGCTTTTGGGGTGCAGCATCCTGCTCACTACCCGAGTCAGCAAGCAGGTCCGCAGATGCCTGCAGCAGCTTTCAAGGGTGCTGGCAGAGCTGAAGACGGGGGCTGATCAAGGACTGCTGGGTTGGGGGAGGGCCCTGCTGCACTACACAGCAGCTGAGAAGCTGGGTGGCTCACCTATGCATCCATGAACCAGGAAGATGTCGGAAGCCATCTACTCCTTGATCTGCTGCAATATGCCGGCAGGCAGAGCAGCGATATCAGGCAGGGGAGCAACTTCCTTCACAGACCAGCCCTTGAGCGACGACTTTGCTTTCGAATTCAGGGTTTCCAGTACCACAAAAGTTGTCTGCCTGCCTGCAGGTCTCCGTCACTGCCACAAGCAGGCAGGGCAACTCCACAGGCTCTGGTCAGGGCACCGTCGATCAACCCTTCAACGTCACCATCTCGGATGCTCTGTGGTGGTCCCCGGACTTCCCTCACCTGTACGACCTGGACGTGAAGCTCCTTCCAGGGGCCAACGCTGCAGGCCAGCAGGTGAGACATCATGCATTGGACAAGGTGGTACAAGGAGAACGATGGATGGATGCAGGTGGGGCTGCCTGTGCTTCTCAGCGCTGCAGCCAAGCTACAGGACAGCAGGTGAGCACTTTTGCAAAACATACCCATTCTGTGGCCGCTTCTGGTGCCACCCTTGAAGGGCAGCAGGTGAGAGCGGGTGGAAGGAGTGCCAGCAACAGCTTTGTGGCAGCGGCATCTCTGTCAGAACAGGAGCACCTGTTGATGGCCCCCAGACAGCGCGCAGCAGAACTGATTGCTTCAGCAGGGAGCCTGGGCAGCGCCGAGGGCTGCTCAGTAAGTTGCGTGGCAGCAAGCAGCATGGCGTTCAACTTTCACACAACCAGGCACAAGGCAAAGTTTGTCACTGATGCTGCAGGTGAGCATCACCGGCCCAGGCACACAAATGGCCTGCTGCTCATTTCAGCCAGCTGCAGTGCAGATCATGCGTCAGCACCACTCAACAGCACACCATGCTGCAGGTGTCCATGACCAACAGAACGCCGCACAACCCTGCTCAACCCCTCTTTGCAGATCAGCTGCTGCCGGCCGCAGCCACAGCCGCCAAGCACCAGCAGGATGCTCTCCTCATGGCCAGCAACAGCACCGCCCGGCAACTGCTGCTGACTGCCCTCCAAAACAGCAGCGCACCGTCCACCGAGGCCACTGCCAGAGCGCTGACAGAGGAGGCGACTCGAGGTGGGGCTGATATACTGTCTGGCCTGCAGTGCAGACTGTGTCTTGCGCGTGCACTGCCAGGTGGGCTGCACTGGCCGGGGCTGGGAGTGGCCTATGCAGAGAGTGTCCCCATGACACCTGGGTGGCAGTGTGTATGTGGGTTGCAGGGAGGGGTGGCTGCACATCGCTGTGCCCCTGAGCATGCCAACATGGAGGCAATGCAGCAAGGGTGCGGCAAACACAAGCTGAAGGCTGTGTTTGTTTTGTAGATGCATGTTGCGATGCCTGAAGCAGTGACAGATGAACAAGCTGGCCAAGGCATGAAGTCTTACAGCTGCGACCCAACAGGGCGGCTGAGAGGCTCCACACCGCTTCAGCAGCAGAAGCGGCGTCTACGCTGCAGAGCTGGAGCCCTGCAGTTCCAGACCTGGACAGTTTTTCGAGCAGATGCGTCTGAAGCTGTACGCCCTTGCTCCTATTCCAGACACAGACCCCTGCACCTGTTGCCTGCAGTGTCAAAGCTGGATGGCCTACAAGCAGATGCAGCTGATGCAGTGCGTGCCTACTTTGGCATGCGCAAGATCAGCCTGGGCGCCGTGGGCAATGAGACAAACCTGCGCCCACTGCTGAACAACGAGTTTGTCTTCCACATGGGCATGCTGGACCAGGTGAGCTGCTGCCTCATCCATATTCCAGAGCCTGAGTCCCTGAGCCTTGCCTTGAGGATCGGCCAGGTGCCCGACCTGGGCTGGGTTGCCGGTCATGTGGCCTGCCCTTCTGCCCATGGCGTCTGAGCACGCCATGTCTAGTGTGAGTTGAATTGCCCAGACATCACCGTGATCTGCAGGGCTTCTGGCCAGATGGCATCTATGTGGCTCCCACCGATGAGGCTCTGAAGTCCGACATTGTGGTCAGCAAGCAGATGGGATACAACATGCTCAGGAAGCACATCAAGGTGGAGCGCGACAGGTCAGTGCCCTTGTGCTCTCTCGAACGTCTTCCGTGTGCCCCAGTGTGCTGCACATGCACATCAAGGCATCAGTACCACTGCAACACCCCTGTACAGCCCTGTGCACTGATCTTGGTCCCATTCATTGGGGCTTATACTACACATGCATACTAAGCAGACTTTGCTGCCATCATCCCGATCAGCACTCCCCAGGTGTGTGTCTGATGCTGGGCCTATACTTACAATGGCTGGGCCTATATGTTCAGCTGCTCTAATTGTCGCTGGCAGGCACTTGTGGCTCTGCGCCTGCAACCGTCCTTGCCTGCTGCAGGTGGTACTACTGGGCAGACACGCTGGGCATCCTGGTGTGGCAGGACATGCCCTGCCTCTACTGGGAGTGGAACTCGTCCCCCAACCCCTCTGACGGTGGTGAGCAAGGCTGGTCAAAGCTTGTAGGCAGGGTGGCTTGGGAGTTGGCCCCCTGCTAGCCTGCCTGCCTGCCATGGGGCAGTGTCGTGAGCCTGCCACTAGTGCTGGCAGTTCTGGATGAGGGCGGGTGGGCCCCTCAGCGCTGTCCTGCACACTCAGCAGCTTGGGCAGCCTGAACTTGCGCCCTCGGCAGGCCCTGACGCATGGTTGGCCGGGGTTGCTGCCTTTTGTCCTTCCAGGAGGCGTCTACACCCCACCTTTGCTTTCATGGCAGCCCTGCGTCCTCCTTCTGGGCACCAGCCGCGCACTGCATATGGACTTTGGGCCAGGAAGTCAGAAGTGGTCCCCTTACGCTGGCGTCTCAGTTGCTCTGCTGCCAGTGCAGAGCGGCGCCAGTACGAGCGTGAGATGGAGCGACTCATCGTGGAGCACTACAGCCACCCCTCCATTGTGATATACGTTGTGTTCAATGAGGGCTGGGGCCAGTATGAGGTGACTGCAGTGCCTCTTGCACAACGCTTTTCAGAGAGGGGTGGCAACATAGTGGCCTCTATTTTGCGCAGGCCACTTTGGTCATGTGAGCCATGTTCTTGCAGCACTGATGATACGTTGAAACAATTTGCGCCTATGAGTGACAGTTGATTTGGTTGGTCACAACTTTACTCCATGAAGACAAGCTTGCCATGACGTGGGCAGGCCAAGACCATCTGCTGCTTGCTGCTTTACAGACATGGCAGGAGACTCTGTGCACTGAGTATCATGCCCACTGCAAGGGCAGGGCTCTCTACGGCCTTTGTCGGCTGACTGCCTGCCCTGCCGACCCAGCACCAAGTCTCATGCCTTCCGCACATGTAAGGCTTTTGATGGCTATTGTTTGGACTACTGACCTTCAGATTTTACCTGCTACCGCTTTTGCAGATGCAGCATGAGGCTGAACGGACCAAGTATCATGGCCAGGGCTCCCAGGGTCCACTCCTGCCGCCTAGGCCTGGTCTTGAGTGATTGGCCGCACTGCCTGCTCTGCAGACGCAGCGCGTGACCCTGTACGCCAAGTCCCTGGACGCCTCCCGCCTGTTCGACTGCGCCAGCGGCTGGTTTGATGCGGAAGTGGGCGATTTGCATGACATGCACATGTACGTGGGGCCAGGTGGGTACTGCAGGAGCTTGCCTTTCATTGCCTTGACAGCATCAGGCCAAGTCTGTGCTGTCAGCACGCCTGTCTGACTCAAAGAGGACTATGATGGTGGCCTGGTGGCCACAGCTGCGCATCCGTGCGGGACAAGACATGTGCTGTCAGCGCACCTGATGCCTCACAGTGAAGCAAATTGGCTGGCTTCACCATGCAGATGTGGGGCCAGGCGAGTGCTCACAACTGCAGACATGCCTGCCTGGCAGTTACGGTGGCTTCCAACGAGATGGTGACACCTTCAGCCGAGACATCACTGTTTCAAGCCATCAGTCTGCTACCCCAGCTTGGCCTGGTGCTGCCTGTAGGGTCTGGGTTGCAGACCAAATCACCAAGACCTGTTCCTGCACATCTGATGGCGCCAGCTTGAGATAGACCTCATCTCAAGCTGCCGCTGCCTGCAGGGTCTGGATGGCGGAGACCACATCAGCAAGAACTGTTGATCTGGTGCAGAATGCCCAACGTTTCTGCTGACGCTGCAGGCATTACGGAGACCGCTTCATGTCTTGTTGAACATGGCTGCACGTCTGGGCCTGGCGCTGCCTGCAGGGTCCCCCAACCCCACAGGCTCCCGAGCGGCAGTCCTGGGCGAGTTTGGCGGCCTGGGGCACAGGGTGGCAGACCACCAGTGGATCCCTGAGGACAGCTTCAGCTACGAGATGGAGGACACCCTCCCCCAGCTGCAGACGCGCTATGAAGGCCTGGTGCAGCAGGTGCGGTCCTGGCGCCCCTGTTCCTGTGGTGACTGCCGGGGTCCCTGCCTTGGGGAGGCCGGTGCACTTTCAAGACAACCATCTTGTGCAAGTGGGGGGCTGCATACACGGGAGGGCATGTGCAGGTCTGAGGCAAGGCCTAGGGCAGCAGCAAGAGGCTTGTGCAGCAGTACTCTTGGCTTTCTTTAGCACCATTGCCTCAGCTGCATATTCGCTGTGGTGCAAATGACTTACGTCTCCTTTGAGCCTCCTGCTGGCTGCAGCAGTTCTGCACCAGCAAGCCCAGGATGTGCAAGCCACACAGCCAACATCTGCCGACTTGCTAGAGCACCTTAGCATCGTTCCTGCTGCTGCTCGCAGCTCGTGGCTCTGATGGTCGCCGGCGACTTCAGCCTCAGTGCAGCTGTCTACACAGAGCTGACTGATGTGGAGGCGGAGATCAATGGCCAGCTGACCTACGACCGCCGCATCGTCAAGGTGAGCAGACTTTGCAGTCGGCTGTGCCACTGGTTTTCTCATTTCGGTGCTTGATTCCCTGCAGGCAGGTCTCCTTGTGGCAGGTGGCAATGCCATGGGCAGCTCGAGGCCTGCCTGTGGAGGGCGTCCTCATTACTCACATTGCAGCACTGATCCCAAGGTGTATACTACTATTTCCAGTCACACTTCTAGCCACACAGGTCATCACCAAGGACACCTTCCATGCCCCACCAAGCACACTTCACCTCACCTTGATCGTTTCTCCCCTGACCACTGAGCTTTGCCCCTGCAGGTCAACATCAAGGACACCTACAACGCCCATCAAGTGCTGTACAACACGTCTCAGCTGATCAATGAGGGGGGCGCCATGCTGGACGAGCGCCAGCTGCACCTCGCACTCAAGTCGATGGCAGAGGCGCCCAAGAGCTTGCATGGGCATGCAGTGGGTGAGGCTACCTGTGCTGGCTCACAGCAATGGGTTGCCAATCTTTTGCCGGTGTCCATGACGGAGGCATTTCAGGACGCCTGCAGGTGCCTGTGTTGGCAACCTGAAGGGGTGTTCCTCAGCATGTGTAGCATCTTCTCCAGCTGGAAGGCCCATGTCTGGGCCCACCAGGAGGCGGCATCTCACTGTCAAGTGTCCCTGGGCAGGACCTGCCCAGGATGTATGCCTCACCCTCCTGATGTGCTGGGTGCTGCTGTATGCTCAAGTTCATGGCAGAGGCACAGAAGAGCTGAAATGGACATCTGAGGCTTTGTGCTGGCAACCTTGACCAGAACTTGCACATCACATTGCAAGAGCTAAGCAGCATGCAAGAACGGAACTGGCTGCTGTCCTGGCATGTGGAGTCTGCCTTGTGGAATCCTGAAGAGAGCGGCTGCACATGTGGTGGGGCTGAGCTGCTGCTATGCTGTAGATGTTTGGCCCCTGCTGTCCTCAGATGGTTACGCTGCACATGGTGCTCTGCAGGCAGTCCTTCCAAGCCCTGGGCAGACCCCTCTGCACCACAGCGCTCAATATCTCTCGGCCAGTGGTGGCAACGACAGATCGTCAACCCCTTTAGGTGACATGCAGCTGCACCCTGACCTGATGTGACCAGCTGATCTTGTTTTGAGAGGCAGCATGACAGGTTGTCAACCCCTTTGACTGACATGCAGCTGCACCTTGACCTGATTGGCAATGACAGGCAGCAACAAGGTGTACCTGCACAGCCATGTCCCTGCATCATGGTGCCATCTGTCGGAGTGTGGTTTATGCATGTACACCGCTCAAGCTGCAATGTCCAGCACGGTCTGACTGATTATATCGACGTGCTGCAGGCAAGCGGCAAACTGTGGCTTTGCAGACTTCATGCAGAAGTGGCAGGGGCGACGCCATATATAGCTATAGGGATGTTGACAGCCTGTGAGATCTGACAAGGGATTCCAACTTACCCTGGGATCTTTGGTTTCTTTCAGCCATTGTCTTTTTGTGTACCTGTCGGATGCATCATGTCCTCTGCCTTTCAGCACTTACATCAAGACAGCAGGGCTGTCATCACAGATCTCTGGGTCTAGGCTGGTGGGCAAATGGTCAAGCAAAAGCAACAAAGGGAGTTCCATGTGGACTAGGATCTGTGTCTCAAGCCCAGCTGGCACCAAGGCTGGTCAGCTTGGTGTAGGCAGCTGCAAAATCAGCAAAGAAGCGGTCCTGGGAGTCTGCATACATCTGAATGAGGGGCCGGCACTCGGGATCTGCATGCACAGCAGGCAGCATGGTCAGCTATTGACAGAAGCCTGCACAGCCAACAAGCCAGTGGGCAGCAGCATGGAAGTCAGGCTACCCCCTGCATGTGGAATGATGCCAGTCTGAGCAACACCAGCACTGCCTTGGTGTTGCTAGCCATTGGGGCAGCATGGCAGTTGCACATCTCAAAAAAGCTGGCCATGGCGCTGCACTGAGCAGTGGGCTTTCCTGTGCTGCTCACCATCGGGCAGCACGTGGTCGGAGGGCAGACCAATCATCTTAGCCATCTCAGGGGGATTGGGCCCTGCCCAGGGCTTGGTCTCCAGCGTCTTGTAATATGTGTTGTCAAAAGTGAGAGGCTCGCCAAAGCCCTTATTGCCCAGCTGCATACAACAGAGTTTGTGTCTGGCCCAGCCTCTGTCAGCCAGCATGGATGGAGATGTCTGCAAGCAAAGCCACAAGCAGTACCTGCACAGAAGCTGGCTGTCACTTTGAGAGGCAGTCATGCTATGCAACATGCCGCAAGCTTGACCACAGTGCAAGTATTGCCTTGACACCTGCTGCTTGCCACATGGCACACTGCGCAGATGAGCTCTCCTGCCCGGCGTTTCCCTTGAAGCAGGACATGGACAGCCCGCACACAACGTGCCTGAGATGCTGCAGTACGCCCCTCCCTGTGAGGGCAGCCCGTTGCCTGCTTCACTCCGCAGCTCCAGCACCCAGTGCAGAGCTTGACGGGGCTCTCTGGACAGGTTGAAGGGACCCTTTGTGGTTACCCGGCAGTGTCTCCAGGCGCAACAGGCAATGATGCTCTGTTGGAGCGGCGAGACTGCCCAGCTTATAAAGCTTACCCCCTCACTGTCTACTCCTCAGCTGTCAAACGCTTTAGAAGCCGGCTTCTGCACACTCACCAAATGTTCATGTCTGCCCTGCCCTCTGACCCTGCGGCAGGAGACCTGCCCACATGTGAGCGGTCTGTCTCCTGCAACAGCCTCCCGCCTGTGAAGGCGCCTAGGAGAGAGACAGATGCCTGAGCTGAACAACCTTTGCGCCAGTCACACGCCAGGCAGCTCTTGGGCTGTGCCATGGACCAACCTGCCTCCCAACGTGTGAGAGCCCTGTTCCTCAGCATGCAGAGTGTTCCCTGATCAGCTTGTGTCTCACCGTGTGAGCGCCTGAGAGGGCAACAAACTCCTGAGCTGAGAAGCCCTTGCGCTTAAAGGAGTCCACCAGCTGCGCAGCCGTGAAGGTCTCTGCCGGCAGGCGGTCTGCAGGATCCCCTGCAGCTGCATCCTGGCGCCCTGCACCCCCCATGGAGACAGCAGTCAGCACATTTTGAGCCGCCTTTGAGCAGTGCCTGCACCCTGCAGGCCACTCGCAAGCTGCTGTTGGCAATGCCTGCACCCTGCAGGCAATGTGCTTCCACAGGCACTATTCTTTCATTGAGGTGTCTCCTGGTAGCCAGCAAACGCTGCCCGAGCAGTCTTACCCCTCAACAGCACAGGATGCGCCCCCAGCAGCCAACTACTAGCACAGCGTCTGCAGATGGCATCCTCATGTGTAGTCATGAGCTGCCTGGGCGGCCACGCAAGTGAAGTCCACTTAATGCGCCGGTAGCACCTCGCACAGCACTCACCCACAGGGACCTCGATCCTTGGGCCACCTGTCTTGCTGACAGCATATGCCCCTGCCAGGGCTATCATGTCTGCTGTGGAGACCTGCCCCTCCGCTGGCGTCCCTTTGAGCTCAGCCATGGCAGCATCAATCAGCCTCAAGCCCCGCTTGAGCCCCTGCATGCACACAGCAGCACCCTTGCTGACACCATTGGTGCCTGAGGAACTGAGCAGCTGTGGAGCTCCAAGTTGGCAGCCTCCAGCCCCCCTTCACAGAGGTGGGGCCTCCCACCCTTTGAAAGATGCTGAGCACAACACAGACGCCGTACACAGCCAGCTTTGTGCAGTGACTGGCCTGTTGGAGGACTGGGGGCTGCAGTGTCCCTCAAGGGGCATGCACCCTCACACTTGCTTGTGAGGCTGCAGTCAGCCTCAGAGGACATGTGCATGATGGGTTGCATGGCTGCAGTCGGTCCCAAGGGACATGACAGCCACCGCGTTGAGTACTGTCTTGAGCTGCGAAGGCGAAGGGGTAAAAGGCGCACACTCTGCTTGCATGACAGTAGTTAGCCCCGAAGGCCAATCTGGCGCAGATGTGGCTTGCTGTGGCTGCAGCCGTGAAGGGCAGGTGCACCTCAATCTTGAGCACCTTGTTCTCGGGGCGGTCCAGCTCAAAGACAACAGAGCCATTGGCGCCGCCGTTGCAGCCACTGACGTCAAAGGTCCCTGCGTCATGGAAGGCCAGGCGGAGCAGCACTGGTGCCTGCAGGCAGAGGGTGCCCGCAATCCAGTCTGGCCCAGCAACTGCAAACATTGCCTGCTTGGGGCCAGCAGGCTCTCAGGTGCCCAGCCAGCTCAGTTTGCATAAACAATGTCTGCACATGTGCAAGCAGTACCAGCTTACAACTTCATGCTTTACTGAAGCAGTCGACCACTCTTGCTATTGCTCTTGTCCATCTCCATGCTCCGGCAGTGCCAGCATGCTTGCGGATTTCACTAGCTCGCACTTGGCCCTGTTGCTGTGTTAGCAGCAGCTACCAAAGCAAACTGCCCACCTTGCCCTTATCAATGACTTTGCTGAGTGCTTTGTCCACGGCCTGCCTGGCAGTTGGCTCAAGGGCAACCGGCCTGCCTGTGGCGCCTCTGCTTCCCTGCTGCCTGCCTGCACACAGCTGTTGCAGACTTGGGCAGCATGTACCAGGAGCCACTTCCAGCTGCAGGCCAGACTGCCTGCCAAGGATAGCACCTCAACAACACGCAAGCTGTCTGCTGCTGTCCTGGTGCCATGCAGACAGGCCCAGGTATATTTCGTGGGATGAATTGGGACCCAACCCCTCTGCTGCTGTCTGGCAGCTTGTGTACTGGGGGCCAGGTGGTTTCGCAGGATGCATGGGGGGCTCGTCCCTCTGCTGCTGTCCTGCTTGCATGCGGAGGGGCCCAGGTAAAGTCAGCAACATGCAATGGGTGCAAACTGCTTTGCTGCTGTCCTATTAAGTGGTGCAGAGGCCCAGACAAGCTCAGTACACTGCACTGGGGGCCGGCCCGGCACTGCATGCAGCTGTTGTGCCAATGAGCCTTCAACAGCACGTTCTGATCAAGATAACGGAACTCAGCTTGGCAGGCTCACCACGCTGGGACTTGCGGCCCTCCCTGCGCATCTCTGGTGCTGCAGCATCTGGCTCAGACATCAGAGTGGCTGCAGACTCTGCTGTGGTGGCAGTGGCGGCTCTGCAGCAGCATTGAAGTGCTGCTCTGGGAGCGTGAAGGGCTCAAATGAAGATGAATGCATTGTGTGCAGAAGTGATGCCAAAAATCAGTGCCATAAGCCTACCAGCTCACAAGGAGGGGCCTACTGAGCGTCAGAGGCACTTACTTGCTGGCTGTAGAAGCTGTATTGACAGAAGAGCCGCCACTGACAGCCAGGCTGCTCCCCGGAGCACACCCTGCCAGCACTGCAGCTGTGGCTGACAGCAGAGCAGCCCGCCTGCTGCATGGCATCGGCTGTTGGCATAGATCTGCAGTTTTGTACGCACCCTTCAACACCTCCAAAGACATGCACCAACGACTTTGGCAGCTGAAGTGAGCCACTTACCTGGACATTGTTGCCGCTCAGAGCCAGAGCTTATTGAACATGCCTTAGACCTTCTGCATGGACGAGGTCTGTGTGTGACTGGCTGCCGAAGCTGCCCAAGCCGTTGAGGAAGTGTGTGATTCACCATTGCTGCAGCTGCAACTATGATGAGAAAGAACGGGAGGGACACCACTCTCAACATAGCTTGGATCCCTGGCAGAACAATGCCTTCTCCTGAAGGCAAGGACAAGCAGCACAAGCAGCAGAGCGATCACGGGCTGGCCAGCACTCCCGCGCTTCCTGGAAGCAAGTCTGCTGAGCGTGCAAGGCGCAGGGAGGCTAGCAGCTTGCTTGATGATGAAGGCACACCTCCCCAGCAGAAGTTTGAGAGCAGCTTGAGGAGCTCTGGGGCTGCACATGGCGGGATCAAGGGGCGCAACAATGCCACCAGGTGGAAGGGCCTTGGTGGGCAGGAGGCCAGCACAGTGAGTGCTCTGTATATGTGCCCTGCTCTTTCTATGCATGGCAATAATGCTGCTGAGAATGCTTTTGCATGGCCCCTTGGACATGTCTGCCATACTCTGGTGGTGAACATGCATCAACTGGGCTGAATGCAACAGGATGGGCCATGACCCATGATGCACACACCAACCGCAGCTGCCCACTACACCATACATGCTTGGACTGAGGCTTGGATGGTGTCCCCTGCAGCCTGTTGGGAGGCCTGCCAATGCCAGCACGCCCCAGGTGCTGCCCAGCGGCCGGCGCCGCAACCAGCCCAATGCAACTCCCCAGGGCGGCAACCGTCGTCAGCCAGCTGCCCTGCTGGCGGCAATCCAGCCCTCCCCTGGCGGTGAGGCACATTGACTGTGTTGCAAAACCCCTTGATCAGGCCACACATCATGTAAGCTGGCAGAAGAGGTAAACAGGAAAGAGCAAGACCAGCATTGCAATGGCTGTGGCCATGCATCTGCTGCCGCCAGCGCAGAAGCAGCGGCCTGGCCACCCCTGCAGGTGAGGCATGGCATGGGGAACTTGATCTGCTGGGTCAAGCAGGTGCAGGCGCACCCTGAGCTGCAGTTTGACAGGGCTGGCCTTTGCAATGCTTACGTGCTGCAGCCTTGGGAACAAGAAGTCACTTCAAGATGAAGGCATGTGTACTGCAGGGTCCTCTTCCTGATGTTGGCTCCCTGTCTGGTTGCAAGGCCGCTTCACTCTGCCAAACAGCATGATCAGGCTTTGGCAAACGATCCTGCGGCGCCTGCAGTTGCAACTTTGGGACGTACTGCGTCGGGGGTCAGCTCACCCCTAGAGGGCAGCCTTGCTGCACGCAGCAGCGACGACGCGAGCCAGGCCGGCACAGAGCCAGACTGGGAGAGGGATATGTCGGCAGACAATGTGAAAGTGATGATCCGGATTCGGCCGTCCAACGAGCGCGAGCAGACTTCAGGTTTGGCAGTATTGCAATCAGCTTCAGCAGCTGAGGCCTGGCTGCCTCATGGCTTTGCCAAGCCAAATCCCTGCCTGAGTGGTCCCAAGAGAATTGACCGGGCCATTCTGCTGAGGACTGGCTGCACTGCTAGCCTTCTCTGGTGTGCAAGGCATGCCCACACAGCCAGCAGCATCAAGCTGCTGAAGCCTGCAAGGGAATGCTTCGCCAGCCTCAACTTCAGCTCAGAACGCTGCAGCCTGGCTGCACCGCTGGCTATGCTGCCACTGCTCAGCTGCGTACAGCCCCTGGCAGGCATGCGCTGCTTGTCTGCAGTGCTGGCTGGGCTGGCCCCTGAGTTTTGTGCCCTTTGCCTTCCTTGTGATCATGGACAGCTCAAGTGGCAATCAGGCCCACCCCCCGGCATCACCTGGAGGCCCCACTTGTCAGCCTGGCTGTCTGGCCTTGCTGCACAGCTGGGTAGCCGGGTGACATGAGTCCAGCGTGCAGTCCAGCTGGCAAGCTGGCTGTGGTCGTATGCAGCGCTGTCTGCACCAGAGCTTGTTGCTTGCTCTGCCTGTCAGCCCACCAGCAGCCAGGCTGCAGGCATCGCCTCCCTTTAATAAGTGGCCTGCAGCTCTTCATGCTGCCAGGGCATCATGTAGGACGTGTGCTCGCAGCTTATGCCAAGACTGGTGGCTGCACATCTTGCCAACCCCCACTGCAGGTGCAACAGGCTACATGCACAACACAGACGCAGCAGTCAGCTGGGTGGCACCTTCAAATTGGTTTGCAAGCATGACCAGGTTCTGACTGTCATATGTCGACGAGGCAGCCAGCACTTGCATCAGGCTGGAAGGGTTGCAAAGCTCACAGTGCTGTCCTCTGACAAAAGTCATCTGAGCTGGTGCAAGCTAGGACACAGCCTGCACCTGCACCAGGCACCTGGCCTGTAGGGAGTCCCTTCGGTTCTGCATTGCCCCGCTGCCCATGCACCACAAGCCTGCTGGCAAGTTCTGCAGGTGAAGAGGCAACAAGCACTGCATGATACGCCTTAACATGTAGAAGATCTGCAACCATTGCATGGCTCACGGGCCGTGTCCTGAGTACTTGGCATGGCGCAGGTGAAGAGGCGGCCAGCACCTGCATTAGGCGTCTGGGCACACGGGGGGTGTCCTTAGCGCTGCACAGCCCCTCAACGCCCTCCCATGAGTACGCATATGACTACGTACTGGGAGAGGACGCAACCCAGGAGGCGTTATTTGCCAGTGAGTGCCCTGCAGGGGGCCTACTGCCCCCGCAGCCCAGCCTATATGACAGCCTTCTGTAAGCACAGCAGTAGCTGACATTGGGGCAATGCTTGGATCCTGGTGCCACCTGGTGCCACATGAAGCGCTGCCAGGAGAGCCTGTGCTTCATGTCAGGCCCAACAGTGGAGCACAGGCTCCACTGCCTGTTATATGCACCTTGATGCTACCTGCAACAGCCAGGCAGGCTACCACAACCTGATTGCAGCTGCTGCTGACTGCAGTGACGGGGCGGCCCATTGTTGAAAACTGCCTGGCGGGCTACAACGCTAGCATCTTTGCCTATGGCCAGACGGGGGCAGGCAAGACGCACACCATGGTTGGCCAGCTCAGCCACAGTGATCAGGTGAGCACTTGTGGCCTGCCCAGCATGCATGAAGGGCCTGTAGACACTCCCCACAAGGTATGCCGACAGCCCTACTCATGATGGGTGTCAGTTGAGACCTTCCGGGAAAATGCGGTCCTTCTGAGGGAGGCATACTGCCCAAGTGTCACGGCTCTGCTACTGATGCAGAGAGGCTTAGCGCCCCGGGTGTTTCAGCACATCTTCCAGAGGATTGAGGAGGAAGAAAGCAGCATGGTGAGGGGCTCAAACCTGCAGCTGCAACCATGTAAATATGCTGCAGCCATGCATGGCGAGTTGTCTTTCTAAGGGGCAGAGCATGGTGAGGGGATTCAAGCACTGCAGTCCTGCATCGGGACCTGGTGTCCTGAGCTGCAGCTGCAAATGCAGCCTTCTTGCATGCACTAGCAGCCTTTCTGCAGGCAACGGCAGCCATCCTGTGAGTGGCTATGTGGTGCCTTTCTGACTGGTTGTTACACGATTTGCCGGAAAGGGGGGTGGGACCTCACACCTGAGGCAGTGCCCTTGTCTGCCTGGATGTCTCCCAAGGCAGAAGCAGTGGGCCCTCAGCTTGTCACTGTGCTGACGTGCTGCCGAGATTTTTGCCAGGCCGCTGGTTCCAATCGAGTGCATGGACGCATTATGCACATGCAGGGGCGTGAGCACCTGCGCGTCAGCTTGCGCTGCAGCTTCATGGAGATCTATAATGAGATGATCACAGACCTGCTGAACCCCTCCACGGGCAACCTCAACGCCCGTGAGGACATCAACCGAGGCTGCTATGTGGAGCACCTGACTGAGCAGGTGGTGTTGAATGGTGAGCACCTGTCTGTCTAGTAGCGCTTGAGGAGCAGCAGTTCAGCAATGTAGGGGTCAGCAGTGGGGCCGTCCCAGCGGATGACAGCCAGATCAGCATGACAGCATGCTGCTGCTGGCTGGCACAAGAGGTTGCTGCCAGTGGCTCAGCCAAGCTTGCCACTAGGATGGCGGCGTCACCTGATTATGAGAAGCAGCACTCAGCCCCTGCAGCCACTGTGCGGCCGTGAGCATGTTCTGCTGCATGTGTGTGAAGCTTGAGAGCAGCTCAGATACCAACCTTTCTCTGTTTGCAGCAGGGAAGGCCTGGCTCCGGCAGCCCCCATTCTGTGATGATACGTGACTAGTGCCTTGCTGCAGTTGAGGATGCAATGGACCTGATGCGCCGCGGGGCAGAAAACAGGAAGGTTGGTGAGACTCGGATGAATCGCGAGTCCAGCCGCAGCCACTCTGTCTTCACCTGCATCATTGAGAGCAACTCCAAGAGCAAGGAGGATGGGCTGACCAAAGTCACCTTCAGCAGACTCAACTTGGTGGATCTGGCAGGTCAGTCTTCTTGCCATGAGCAGATTCTGGAAAGGCTTCAATCAGTGGGTCTGAGTTTCTCTGATGTAGACCCGGCAGGTCAGATGCTCTGAACCCAGTGAAGGGGGAGTGCAACACCAATAAGCCTCAGAGAAGGGAGCAGGCTCTAGCACGAGCAGTTCCGTCATGTGGCGAGTCAGTTGGCAGGAGTGGTCGCCCTGTTTTCCGGAGGTGTTGCACTCCAATGCTGTGTCTGGCTGCCGATCATGTGCGCATTGACATGAGCTGGGCAACCCAAAATGGCAGAGGCCAGGCCATGAGGTCTTGCCAGAGCTTGGTGCAAGAAGCAGTACCATGTCCTGTAGCACTCAGGCAGGTCAACGCCCGCTGCAGGCAGCGAACGCAACAAGAGCAGCGGCGCAACTGGCAAGCATTTTGAGGAGGCGTGCAACATCAACAGGTAGGCACAGAGCTACTGAACGTTGTGAAGGCAATGCTTTGCCATCTGTGTGCTTGCTATGTAGTCTTGCTGTGTTGCAAAGCCGCAGCAGTGGCAACACGCATCGTGTGAGCCAAGATCTGCAGCCATCAGCCGGTGTTGACATGCCGCAGCACTCATTCAAAGGTGACGCTGTTGGCACTGGTAGGGCATAGCTTTGCGCAGCCCAGTGTCCATCTGCTATTGGCAGACATCTGGCAGCGCTGAGGCATGTCAGGCTTGGAAACTCTGTGTCAGTTAGGCACCTGCAGTAAGTCCTGCTGCATCCTGAAGAGATGAACAATCCGGTGCTCGCCTGGCGTGTACCTGCAGTTGCTGTCATGCAATTGCTGAAAGCGCTGCTCCAACTTCGCCCTGCTGCATGGCAGGTCATGCAAAGCTTGATGCATGCCCGCGCCTGTGGAACTTGGCCAAAGTCAGGCAGTGACCACAAAGATAGCAGTGTCTGCTATGCACACCCCTTCTTAACAGCACACGCTTGATGCTGCTGCAGAAGTTTGACGACGCTAGGGCGGGTTATCATGGAGCTGGTGGAGGCTCAAAGGCAAGGGCGCCGCCACATGCACATTCCCTACAGGGACTCCCGCCTCACATATCTGCTCCAGGCGAGTGTTATTAGTTAGAGTGCGGCTGTTACGCCACCACGTGCTCATGCTATGGGCACTCCCGCTGCACATCTACTGCAGGCAGTTGCCGTGCTGTTGATCTACTTGGGTTTAAGCCGGACGCATGCACAATTCTGCCTGATTCCCCATGACTCTCCCGCTCCAGGCAAGTGATCTCTCAGCCAGTCTGGGGATGCTCAAGCACTTACGAGGACTTGCGCCCCACCTGCTTGCAATAGGCTTGGTTGTTGCTGTGGTTAGGCAAGCTGGATGCCAGATGCACCCCCTTTGCCAGAACCCACATCTCACCACTCTCCTTCAGCCAAATGGTGAGCAGGGCCGCCCATGCGACATGTCAGCACCATTGTGCCCTGCTAAGCACAGGCCAAGCCATTTCAAAGGTGTACTGAAGCATGGGTGCTGGCATGCAGGACTCCCTCGGCGGCAATGCAAAGACGATGATCATTGCAAATGTGAGCCCCACGTTCCTGTGCGCTCATGAGACGCACAGCACGCTGCAGTTTGCTCAGCGCGCCAAGCACATCCGCAACAGGGCAGTGATCAATCAGGACACCAGTGGGGACATGGTCACCCTGCAGAGGGAGATTGTGCGGCTGAACAGGTGAGTTCTGGTGGGCGTGGGGACATGAGGGATGTGATTGCGGCTCAAGCAAGTGGACTCCTGTATATCAGACCAGGACTGTGCCGAAATGCAAGGCTACTGCGCGCTCATGTGGCAGCCTGGAGGCTGCTGGCCATCCAGTGCGTCATGGTCGCTGGGCGTGGTGGGGTTCCCCATCAGTAACCTCAAGGCCATGCAGAGTCTGACAATGCGCAGCTTGAATGCCAAGCAGAAAAGTTCCTGGTGTGCTGAGCGGAGTGGACTGACCATCAGCGCAGGGGCTGCTTGTTATAGGCTGTTGCAGAAACCTGAAGAAAGGCGGTGCATCAGAGGTGGACAGCGCCGCTGGATGGAGAGCGTGACCAAGCACAGGCAGAGTCATGTGCAGGCCTCATGCAGGGATCCAACGGGAGCAGGCACTCCGTCTGATGGAGGAGCACGTACACCTTGCATGCAGACCCATCTGTCGTGAAGCAGATGTTGTTCTGCCACATGACCTGAAGATGGTCTGCTGGGAGCAGGCGATGCCACTGCAAGAGGGGAGAGAGCACCTTGCATGCACGCAGGAGCTGCCAACTCTGTTGTGCACTGGTGCAGGTAGCCGGAGGCAGTGCCAAACTTTGTGGTGCGCTGGTGCAGGGAGCTGGAGGCAGTGCGCCAGGAGCAAGCGGCGCCACTTGTGGAGGAGAATGCGCAGCTTCGAGCGCGCATTGCTGAGCTGGAGGCAGCAGCCAGGCTGCAACAGGCAGAGCTGGAGGCTGCGTGCAGAGAGGCGTCAGAGCTGAGGGAGCAGGGCGCACAGGCTGACCAGATGGTTGCCGATCTGCAGAGGTGCGCCTTGGTGCTGCACCATGTGAGCAGAGCACAGAAAAGGCACGCGCCAAGGCACGTTACAGCCCAGCACAATTAAAGCTACAGAGTGTTATGAACCTCAGCCACGGCTGTCTGGCAGCTGATCAGGGTCCCAAAAGTTGACAAGAAGCCATGCGCCCCAAGTGTTTAGCATGTCTTGCCTGCAGGGAGAAGCTGAAGGCAGCTGATCATGCACAGCAGCTGCAGGCTCAGCTGCAGGCTGCTGCTGCCCAGCTGTCAGATGCCACAGCAGCGCACCTGCGGGACAAGGAAGCAGCGGAGGTCCAGATGCAGGTGTGGTAATAATTTGGGTTCACATGTGAAGCAGACACTCAACCTGAAACCTTCAATGGAGCAGCCAGCTGGGTTAGCGTGAGCCGTTCATGTCTGCAACCTGTCCTTCAATCATGCAGATGTCTGCAAGACATCTGCTACATGGACAGCTGCAACACCAGGTGCTGACCTCTGTTTGAAGCTGATGCCCCTTGTAGGCAGGAGCTGCTGCAGCTGCAGAGGTGATGCGTCTGGCTCTCCGTTGAGAGGCAAGCAGGCAACTGCATCAGGGGTGCCCGCGATGTGCTGTGCAGGAGTCGTCTGCAGCTGAGCAGGGGCTGCGGGCTCAGCTGGAGGGGGAGCTGGGAGCCGTGAGGGAGAACCTGCAGGGCAGTCAGGCCGACCATGCCCAGGTATCGCAACTAAAGTGCATCCTGTTGTGCAGCACCATGCCGGGCCTGCAGAGCAGCCAGATTCCCCTGCCCATGGGTTAGTTTCTGCAGCTGTGAATGATTAGGGAGCACTGCTGGTGTGCACCATTGTGCTGGGCCTGCACAGCAGCCTGGTTGAGAGTGCTCAGGTATGGCAACCGAGAAGCGGTGTGTGTTTGGACTGGCTCTTGTAAAGCCTGGCTGCAAATCGCTAATTGGTGCTGCATCCTCTCCTGGCTCTGCAGTTGCGTGTGCATGGGGTTAATTTATTGGGGTGCCAGAAGATGCTTCGTCGCTTGCACTGCCGTACAATGCACTGCTGAATATGTGTGGCATAGAACATAAGGCTTGCACACCTAAATCAAACCATACACCAAAACATACACCCTTGTGCTGTAGACAGAGATGGAGCTGGGCGCCGCCCAGAAGCAGGTGCAGCAGTTGACACAGGACCTGGAGTTGAAATCCACGCAGATGGAGCAGCTGCTGGAGCATGCCAACAGCCTGGATGCAGAGCACATTGCCCACATTCAGGAGGCAGAGGAGGACCTGGCAGCTCTGAGTGAGGTGAGGCCAGCTTGTCTACAATCACTGCAGAAGCCCAGTGAGTCGTGTACAAAGAGAAATTGGCAGCCCCAAAAGGGGGGCCCCTGCAAATCTCTGGAGAACAAGACAGCTTCTGCAGCAATACATGACTGAGGGCGGAGCTTGCAGCAAGGAAGGAAGGGTAACATGCAGCCCAACTGCGGTGGACAATGTAAAGAGCTGTCTCAAGACTTTGCCAGCAGAGACCCAGACCAGCCCGTTGGTTGCTCAGAGCAGCCGCTTGTGTGAGCTGCACGTCTGTCCTTGGCAGCCCGCACCACCCAAGACCCTCAGGTTGTGCATGTGGCAGAACAGCATGTAGCAGTGCGCTTGGCCCTGCAGCAAGGCAGCAGTTCTTTCCAGACAGCAGGGTGTTTTCCGCACCTGGCTCATGGCCTGAAGCAAGATGGCAAGTGCCTTCATGACTGGTGGCCTGTGCTGGAAATGGATGACAGCAGGCGACTAGCCAGGTGGAAGGCAGCCACCTGGTAGCATGTAAGCAGTGGCCCCCTGAACTGCGCCTTGCAGAGCAGACACTCAAGGTATGCCCGCATTGTCTGTACACACATTCCTGCAGCACTCTGACAGATGCCCTGACCCTGTATGTGTGCTCTGCTCTGCAGCAAGTTGACCAGTTGCAGCAGGCGCTCGAGACCAGCCACGATGGGAGCAGCCACCTGGCTGCCGAGATGCAGCGCTTAGAAGATGCCCTGGCAGCTGTACAGGGGCAGCTGAGAACTGCTAATAATGAGGCGGCGGATGCGAGGGCGAGCAGCACGTGCAGGATCAAGGCGCTTCAGGAGGCAAGCCGTCAACCCTGTGTGATACGCAGCTTATGCAGTGATGGGACATGGCACAGGGCTGAGGCGCCACAGCCACCCATTGTGTCAGTAGCTGTGTAGCTTTGAGTGCATGACAAGGAAGCCAGCAGGGACAGAGTGCTGTGGGAGGCAGTCTCTCATCCCCGCATGCTGGCGATGTCATGAACTCCATGGCGATGCATCTCTCAAGCCGTCTTCACATGGCCACGCTTGTGCCTGCAGGAGCTGCACCAGGTCCGCGGCGAGTGCCTGCACACCAAGGAGCACAACTTGCAGCTGGAGGCTGGTACGCGCCAGCTGGAGATTGACATGAGGCAGGCCCAAGCACAGGCGCAACAGGACGGCTTGGATGCTGCTAAGGGCCTCAGGGCAGCGCAGGAGGCGGGCGACGGTTTCAGGGCGGTAAGGCTGGGCAGCGCTGCTGATCTAGTGGATGCAGGACCTCAAGGTAGCAGAGGAGGCTGCAAGCAGGGGCTTGAGATGCAAGTCAGGGTAGCGCTCCTCATTGTGTAGATGCATCTGCTGCTGAGCTGGCAGAGCTGGGAATCCTGGTCTGTTACATGCAGCACAGCAGTCCTGAGAGGGCATCGGCAGCAAGTACAGCCCTTTAGGCTGCAGTGCTGTGTAGGCTGGGTCAAGCGTGTTGGCTGAATGAAGGACGGCACTCTGGGGCCTGTGCCGAGGAGCAGGCCCCAGGCTTGGAGGGGTCCAGGCAGGGGAGAGCCGCACTGTTGTGGACTCGCAGCACCGCTCCTAGCAGCAGCTGGTGGGCAGCGCAGGCATGCCAGCCTGTGTGCACAAGCCACACCGCTGCCTGCAGGAGTTGAGCCATGCCCGAGAGGCTCTCACACGGGAGCAGCAGCGCTCCCAGCAGCAGGCACTGGAGGTTAGCCAGCTGACCCAGGCCCTGGCAGAGGCCACTGCCAAGGCTGCGCAACAAGCTAGGCAGCATGCTGCGGCTGCCCAGGAGCTCGAAGACGTGAGTTGTGTTGCCTGATGCATTGACCTGAGATCAGCATGCAAGAGCAGGCATACATCACTGCCAGAGCTGCCAGAAAGACAAAACATGGCTGTCGCCCGAAAGGCGGTGTTGGTCAGTCTGACCTGGGCAACCCTGTTGGCAAGCCAGGGCAAGCTGCCAGCACAGGCAATCTGCACAGGCAGTCTGTTGGTCTGCTGACTGCTGCAGCCCTGCAGGTGATTCATGATAAAAAAGGCCTAGCTGGAGTTGAGGGTAGGCCTGCTCACTGCTTCAAAGCACGCTTGCGGCTACAAGCCAGGAGCCACCAGTCAGGCCCGCTCACCGCAGCAGTGCACAGGCTGCAAGTGGAGGCAATTGAACAGCAGCCAGACTGGCCTGCTTATCACACTGCTGCTGCAGGCGGTGGCAGATGAGGAGCAGGCGCTGCAGGAGGCCAGGCTAAATGTGCACTGCTCAGTTGTTAGAGATGCAATGATGTAGTAAATCAAGATTGTGTGCTGCAGGTGGTGGCAGCAAAGCACTGAGTGCTGCACGGCATCACATGAAAACTGTTGCTGATCAAGCCTGCAACGGGCATGCCATGCTGCAGCTGAATGCAGATAGGAAGGCAGAGGACAGAATGAGGCTGCCAAAGAGGCACACCACATGCTGCAGAGTGCTGCAGATGTGCACCAGAGTGTCCTTGCCGATGTTTGCAAACAGGCCCTGACGCAGAAGGCCAGGGCAGATCTGCTCACACGCTGCACACACCTCCTGTATGTGTCTGTCCTCTGGACTGACTAAGATTGTGAACGGGTGCTGAAGTTGGCTGTTACAGGCCTGCTCCCTGGTCTGGCTTGCTGCAGCAATGACCCCACGTGCGCTGTGATTATTGCGGAGTGCTGTTAGGTGCGCTGCAGGTGGTTGCAGAGAAGGAGGTGGCGCTGGAGGAGGCTAGGACAGACCTGCAACACGAGGCTGCCAAGGGCATGCGCTACAAGCGAGCATTTAGCGAGATTGACTCCCTGGTCAGCTGGGCCCGCACGCTGCCGACAAGTGCGAGGGGCAGGGCGCCAGGGCAGGCCACAGCTGCAGGGTGGGTCTGCCCTGTTCGTGTGTTGCATGATGCTGTTGGGGGCAGGTCACTGCTGTAGAGTGAAGGTGCATGATTCAAGGTGGCAAGCTGCTCACCGCCTGAGAAAGCAGCCGCCGCCAGACTTGACCCTCCTGTGCCAGCAAGCAGATGTGAGGAGCTATGTGTGGCTGGCCTTGCTGCAGTAGCTGAGCAGCATCATGGCATTGCTGTAGACCTCTCTGAATGATTCAGGCTTTGCAGCTGCAATCAGTGCAGTTATGCTGAGCGAGCACTCAGCCTGTCCCCTCATGCCGCACAGGCTGCGTCAGAGCATCCAGACCTCCCCTTCTCCACCTGCGCAGAGGCCAGTAAGCGGAGGCCACTCGCCGAGTCCAGGCACTGTGCCTGCCAGATTGGCGGCGTCAGCGCCAGGCAACACAGTTGCAGCTGACATGTCTGAGAACAGCAGCCAGCCCAGCAAGACCCCCAGGTTGCAGGTAGGCAGCATCAGCAATGACATGCCGCCTGATGTGCAGCCCTGCAGTACTTCCGGCCTTTGCTGCCCTCAGATTTGTGAATTTGATATGTTGTTTGCAGGGGTTGCTGCCTCTGACAGACACTGCCAGCCCATTGAGTCCACACAATAGATAGTCAGCCCACAAAAAGCACTTTGACAGCATGGGAAGACAAGAAGAACGGTTGGTGTACCAGAGCTTATCTAGATAAGCAGATGGCAGGAAAATAATCTTGCTGCAGATGTGACTGCCAAATTGATCTGTACTCTGAATGACACCATCACCTGGAAACGCGTGCACGCTCAAGTGCGACACACTGCAAAAGGGCATGTTGAAATGGCACAGACTGTCAACGAAGGATGGTGCTCCTATCTGATAGCTAGCATCCATTGTCTTCGCTGTCAAAATGGAGATCAGTGCGGCAGACAAGGCTGCTTGGGCCAGATATGATACCAACAAGTCACCATTCTTGGAGCTGCGCACCCCATTTACCACCAGGTAATCTTTGCAGTTGGCCAGTGCCCTGCTTGATCTGGGGACGCGTTCCCACTGATTGGACCTACAGGCATTGCCAGCGGCATGGCATGGCATGAGTTGGGATGCCTCATGAATCGCGGCTAAGCATGGACTGCAATCACCTGCCTGCAGTGGCAGTACGGATCAATCTGCATGAAGGATGTTGCTCATCACAAGCTGTAAACCACAAATACAGTGGCCTCTGCAAGCGCCAATGTTGTTCTGCAGGGAAAAGGTGAAGATGGCGCTGCTCATCTGGACTGTGCCGCCCCGCCTCCTGCTGGCACTGGTTGTGCTGATAGTGCTGGCGCTCATGAACTATGTGGCGGCTTTCAATTGGTGCGTTGACAGAGGCAGGCAGCCGCAACAAAATTTGCTGCCTTCTACAAGACACTGTAGCGCTCTGTCTGCAATCGGGTTCCGACAACAGCTGGCTGTGCTGCCTCTTCTGGTCAAGCTGGCAGCAAGGCAGCACAGCAGCACCAGCCTGCTGACCTAACTGGTGTGCTCGTCAGGGCCTGCTGGGCCTGGCTCCTGCGCTGGGACAGGCAGCACACCAGCAGCCTGCAGTTTTGGTCAAGCTGGCAGCAAGGCAGCACAGCAGCAGCAGCCTGCTGACCTGACTGGTGTGCTCGTCAGGGCCTGCTGGGCCTGGCTCCCGCAGTGGGACAGGCAGCACACCAGCAGCCTGCAGTTCTGCTTCCATGGTGTGGCCTCTCTGCCTATGCTACATGAGCCTTCTGGGCTGCCTGTGTGTGACGAGGCATGCTGGCTGCAGGCCCAAGGACAAGCCTCTGACACCGCAGCGCCGTGCCATCGTGAAGGCAAGCAGGTAGCTGCCAGATGCGACGCACTTAACCGGCCATTTCTGCCATGCCTGTTGGCCTCATGGCCACCCACTCCTGCTTGTGGTGACTGCGCACAGAGTGCAGCAAGCAGTCGTTGGTAGTCTTGTTGCTAGGCAGTGCAGAGCGCATGGCCTGCCTGCCAGAAGGCAAGTGGTGGCAGGTGACTGGCCAGAGCTCCCATGCACTGCACTCAAATCTGGCACATCCTCTGCAGACACTGCGCTGGCCTTCTGGTGCTGCTGCTGGGGTTCAGGATCCGTGTCCGGGGGTACAACAACTTTGCCAAGGCAGAGCAACTTGGAGCCGTGAGTGCTGTCCTGCTGCTGCGTCTTCTCTGAACCGTGTGTGCTTGTGCTTGCCAGCAGTGTACCCCTACTGCCTGCTGTGCGACCCAAGTGGCACCTGTTGGCCTTGGTGGCAGCGCCAAGTGCCCCTCAGATGGGCCTGTGGGCTCCATGCACCAGCACACAAAGGTGAACCTGGTGCCCTGGCTGCAGATCTGCACGTTCAACCACAGCTCCTGGGTTGATGCAATGCTCATCATGTGGCTCTTTGCCCCCTCAGGTGGGTTTCAGCACCATCTCAGCACTGTCTCCCCCACATGGTGCGGCAGCCTTGCACCATCGCTCCCTGCCCACTTCACCTACGCAGATATGCGACCCTCTCACAGCAGCTGACTCTGCCAGCAGAACACCATCTCAGCACCATGTCAGCCTGCTGCCAGATGCTGCAGCGCTCTGGTGCTGTTGCAACTGTTGACATTCATGCAGTCCACAGGTGCAGCCAGTCTGCCCCGTCCCCGCCTGCGTGCTCTGCAGCTGTCTACAGCTGCCACAGCCTGTGCAGAGGCTGTGTTCACCCATCGCTGCCATGAATATGCCGCCACAGATGCACAAGCTTCAGCGTGACTCTATCGCCCTGCAGCTGTCTCCCAGCTCGTCCAACGCCAGTCTCTCATTTGCTTTGAAGGCACATCGCCTGTGTCTGCAGAGTGGACAGTCCAGATGGGACCTTTGTGGGTGGGCCGTTGATCCTTGCCATGAGCCCTCTGCTTGCACAGTACACTGGGGAACATCTGATGGGCATGGGCATGGCACATTTTGCTTTCAGGGGACAAGGTCATCTATCATAAACGCCACCATGACCTGTGCTGCCCTCCAGAATCAGCAGTCTACACGGCTCCCTGGGCACTGCCACCCTGCTTCCTAGCTCTGCTACCAACACCTCTGCAACTGTGCTGCTGCCGTCCAGGTGTGTCCAAGGCCGACAACGCAGACATCCCCCTGGTTGGCACCTGCATCAAGGCCTATCAGAACATCTATGTCCCTCGCAGCAGCATCGATCGCAACAGGGCGGCCAAGGACTCCAAGTCAGGGGAGATGCTGGTCAAAGATGGGGCCAAGACGAAGGGTGTGTCCCAGATGATTGCTGAGAGGTGAGAAACCTCTGTTCTCCCTGTTGGTGATGGCCAGGAGCTGCGTGGCACAGCAAATCACCCACTGCTGTTAGGGTGCTTCAGTTGCTTCTGAGACACCTGGGCTGCCAATCTAGGCAGAGACGAGCTGTAGTTTGGGCCAAGACCAATACTTACTCCAGCTTGTTGCTGAGCAGTGAATCTTGGTTGGTTGGAAGGAAGCTCAGATCCATCTGCATCGCTGCTAAACCTGTGCTGCTCCTGGGCAGGCTGCTAGCGGTGGACAGACAGTGTGTCCCAGATGACTGCTGACGTCATTGTCTCACGCTTCAATCTTACGCTTCATTGTGCATTGCAAGCACCAAGTCTTGTGCAGGCTGAAGAGATGTCGTCATCTCTGCTGGCCGGGGGCTTCAGAACAACATGCGGCAGCACCTGCTGCCAGTGCCATTACAAGCTGTGGTGCAGGTCTGTGGTGCAGTCCTGCCAGTGCAGAAGTCTACCCCGCCCTGCTGCAGGTCCAGGGATGCAAGGTACCCCATGCTGGCGATGGCTCCTGAGGGCACCTGCGGCGACGGGCGCTGCCTCCTGCAGTTCAAGACGGGGGCCTTCGTGCCCAGGCAGCCCATCCTCCCCGTGCTGCTGACCTACAACAAGCGCCACCACAACCCCGCCTGGACCATCATAAATGAGGGCTGGCATTTCGTGGGTGCCTGCACTGGAGCTGGTTCTGGCACACTGCTGCCTGGGCTGTCACCAAACCTGCAAATGCCTGTACACAGCAAAGTTGAGGGCAGGTTCTGGCACTGCCCTGCTCTGGTCATCACTAATTGACAGGCTGCCTGTGAGGTGCCCTGCAGTAAGGGATGTCCGTTTCCATCCACTGTTGCACAAACCATACTTGCGGCGATGGCGGCTGTTGCGTGACAAAGATAGCACAAATGTTTGGTTTGTGGGGATGCTTTCCTGTCGGGCCATGGCTGAGGGTCTGCATGTCAGAGCATCTTAGCCGCCACAGGGCTGCCACACCCACTGGGGGCTTGGGCCCTGTCCAGGTTCTGGCTTCAGCTGCTACATCTTTGCTGCTGCCTGCCTTTGGCCAAGGGCAGCTGCGTGCAATCATTGATGTCACATGTCCACTGCCTGCTGCACCTGAGAAGATGCTGCCAGCTTCAGCTGCAGGAGTGTACTGGCAAAGCAGCCCGCTGATGGGCATGCAATGCTTGCGCTGCAGCTGAGAGTCTGCTGCCAGTTTGAGAATGCCGCCAGTGTGGAGATTCTGGAGCCGTACATGCCCAGCGCAGCAGAGAAGCAGGATGCAGCCCTGTTTGCCAAAAATGTCCGTCAACTTTATGGCAGGATCCTTGGGGTGCCTCTGGTGGAACAGGTGTGCTTTGCAGCCTCATGCGTAACACAGGTCCAGCATACATCTCTACATGCTGCTGTAAAATCGACGGACAGTGCCCAGTGTGTGGTTGCCAACCTGCCTGGCCAACATGGAGGGATCCACCAGCCGACCTCATATGTGCCATTGCAACACTGCCTGCTTTTCCACAAGACTTTGCCACTTGTGCCCCAGCTCAGGTGTTTCCTGCTTGCAGGGCCAGCCAGAGTTCCTTGCGCTGACCAAGAGCGGGGTTGCAGTTTCGCTTGATGGATACCGTGTGACAGCGCCACCAGGCGTAGTCGACCAGAATGGTTTTGCAGACCTGGCCAGAGCTCTTCAGCAGAGAAGGAAGCCATCAACATAGTGACTGCCATGAGGGGGGCCAAGAAAACAGCAAGCTCGAATTCATTCATAACACCTGAAGCTCACAGACTTCTTTTCACAGACATGAATAAAAATCGATGAGCAAGCTTGACAGGCCAAGCATCGATTCAAGGGCCAACCAAGTACCTGGATGTCACCTGCAGCAGAATAGGCTGCTGCAGCAGACGGCAAGGGCAGTTGATAACTCCCTCTGGTTGTAGACGTCTTGCAGCAACCCTGGTTGCATGAGCAACACCACACCTCGTTCAGGGTTATGCCTTGGGTTCGTTAGTGTTTGTCTCCAGAATGGTGCTGTACCTCTCATCAGCCAGGTCCTGGAATGCTGCAACCCATTCATCACGACTCCTGCCATTTCCGCCCAGTGGCACTTCCAAGTGGATTGCTGACCCCCCACCCAGCACGATGCTAAAACTTTTGGAGTCCTCAGGCTGCCGCTCCTCCTCCTTGGTCTTGGAGGCTTTGAAACCTGGCAGGGTCATCATGTTGCGGAGCCCACTCCAACCTGCATGTGCGTGCATAGTAGAAGGGGCTCAGGGAGACTCCAGAGGTGTCATGAAGGCAACAAAGCAATACACCCCAAGCTGACCTAGGGACCTGGCAGTGCCAGCCTGATGCAGAGCCTGCTCAAGAGTGCTGGCATGCCAAGGCCTCAAGGTGCAACTTGCTGCAGCCTGCATGCAGCTGTGAGCTTATATGGCACACCACAAAATCAAGGTAACCTAGCCTCCTGGCAGGGCCATTGTATTGTGCAGCCAGAGACAGTTGCTTGCATGTGAAGGCATGGCGTAGGTGTGAGGTGGTCATCGTGTTGGCGGGGGCGCCAATATAGGCCGCTCAGCATGTTCAGACGGGAACAGGCCCGTGCATGCTAAGTTAGGTCTCAATGACCGGATGTCGCTCCAACTCTCAAAGCAAGGCAACAGACCATGGTAGACGTCAGACTGGCACAACAGGTCGAAGCTGCTGTGCCCATCTGGAAGCCAATGCTCCTCTGCCACAATTGCTGTGCCACCGCCACAAGCTCACCTTCACTTTCTCTTGAGGGAAAGTCACTGCAGCCCACAGTGGCCTTGCGAAGCTTTTTGACATCCACGCTGCGCTCTTTGAGCTTGCCCAGCCCCTCCCCATTCCGTTGCTCCAGGGGCGGCGACTGGTGGCCTCCATGCGCATGCTTTGCTGGAGGCCCCACACGCATGGTGGCCCAGCGCAGCGTACGCGTTGACGAGCTGCAGGGGAGTTTATGCTGTCATATGGGCCATGTATGCACACAGACATGAGCCTTGCAGTGGTGGTCCCCACTAGCATGCATGACCTGGAGACTCACCGCAGCATGTGGACGGAGAACCTGCAGAGTCAGGCCAGCAGCCAGGCTGCTCTGCATGACATGCTTTTGGGCTCCTGCACCTTTAGCTGATGGGTTTTGCATGGCACCATTGTACCAGACATGACCCAAGCTGACACCTGTGACCAGGTGCATCACATGGCCCCTGGGGGCACCAGGTGGACACGAGGTGGACACGCTGCAAAGCCTCACAGAGAGCACTTAGTGCCAAACATCCCGCTCAATGGCACATGTTGCCATAAGCGGACCAGCATGAGCTGAAGTGGTGCTCAATACGTCCCCAGGCCATGCTTACAACTATGGCTGTGCTGGGAACCCTACCAGCTTGGCATTGCAGTGCAAACGCACCTGAACCAGACGTGGCGCTCGCTGGCACCGGTTGCCTTGTGCAGCAAGAACCGCGCTCCCTCTATGAGAGCTCGCAACTGCTCTGTCTGGCGTCGTCTCTGCTCGGCAGACAGCTCAGATTCTAGCTGGCTCACGTAGCCCTCCAGGTCTGTCACCTGCAGATTTTGAGGGGGTCACTGATTTGCAGGGCAGTTAATCAGGTATGCAGCTCAGTTTGCAGCTGGCCATGTCTTTCCAAATCACGTGTCTGCAGGTGGGTGACATGGCCTTAGAAAGGCTGCTTGTCTGCCAGATGAGACAGGGGCTTCACTGAGTGGTATGACCCTTCTCACCCCTGCAGCTGCAAGCTGACAACTGCTGCCGACCAGAGCCCTGGGGTCCTGGTGCACAGGCTACATCTGGGCTTACCAAGAGGATGGCCATAAAAAAGGCACTCTCTGAGACACAGCAGTTCAGAGGCAGACGGGGCAAACCCAGCAAGGTCTGGTCGGCCTTGGCTTTGCCAAGCAACAGCTGAGTAGAATGTGGCTGTCAAAGGGCTGAGCCCACCTGTGCCTGGCGCCTGATGCGCTCCTCCCGCAGTAACCTCTCAAGCTTGGACACCTGCAGGGCACCACAAGGCTGTGCGGTCTCATGCAGACCTACAGGCCCAGGCATGAAGAGGTCTTTAAGCACATGACATGCACGTGCCGTGCTGCAGCAGCAGGCTGTGGCCTGCTGCAGAGCAGCCCCCCTGGAGGTGTGGCTCTCATGTCATTGCACTGGCATGAACGCCCGCTGCCAGCATGTATGTCTCCCTCTGCGCAGCTTCAACAATTGAGCTGATCACTTGCAACCTTGAAAGTCTTTACCATTGTTGTTGCTGTGATGACTTTGCACCACCTCATCTCCAGCTTGTGCTGGCTGGCACCTCACAAGTCACGGCATGGACAAAAGATTTGACGCTTTGACATTGTGCAGAGCATGACATGCAAAGCATATGAGCCTGTGTACTGCAGGTGATTGGTGATCTTTGAGGTGATCTAGGGCAGTGTTCTCCAGTCCAGACAAGCCTCACCTTGACAAGCAGGCCCATGCTGGCCCCCGGGCCAGCATCTGGGTCACCCATTGCCACATCAGCGTCTGTCTCAGCCTGCAGCCAGGCACTGGGTGTGGAGAGCAGGGCGGCAACACATTTGGAGCAGCGCCAGAAGGCATGCACTGTGCTCAGCTTGAATCAGGCTGTGCAGCCAGGCAATGAGGCAGGGTGAGTGGGGCCTCAGCAGATCTGCGGCTGCCCTGTGCAAACCCTCGTGGGGCCACCTCACTGCTTGCAGGCTGAGCACCAGCAGCTGCTCCTGCTGCCACTGCGCAAGCTCTCACAGGGCATGAACTGAAGCTTGTGCTGCTGCAGTCATGGTTGCAGCCCAAGCTGCAGCAAGGTGCTGTCAATGGTGAGCCCCAGGGCTCGCTGGGCTGCCCTTACTGGTCTGGCCCGGCATCCTACCATTTTTGCACATAGATGCTTTCTGCCCTGTTGTGGGTCACCAGTATGCGTTTTGAGGCCATGACACCTGCTGCTGCCGTCCAAAGTGAATAGCCGAGCTGCATAGGGCCCCTCGGGTGGCTCACCATACGGCCCATACGCTGGGTATCGTAGTCATTGCTGAGCACCCTGCCCATGGCATCCTTGGGATGCCCATAGTCTGCCTCCATGTCCGCATTGTGCAGCTCTGCAGCCAGGCAGCAGTTGCAACTTGCCTGGCTCCCAGTTGGACAGCAGATCATGTGGCGTTCATGTCCTTGTGCGAAATGATGAATGGCCAGACACTGTGAGCCTCTGCCCCCACATATAGCACAGCTTCATGCTGCAGAGTCCTGACAGGGCTGTCAGCATGACCGCAGTTGCTGACACCCAGCCTCTCGCCAGGCAAAGCAATCTGCTGCGCAGGCACAGCAGCTGACAGGCTTGTTGCAACACTGATGCGCTCATCACTGTACAGCAGCAGACACCTGGCCGAAGATGGGGTCACCCGGTCCGCTCACCTTGGGAGCCAGCAGAGGACGGCTGCGTCCCATCGTTGTTGGGTGCAGCCGCATCATGTTGCATAGGGCCACCTGCCTGCTGCTGTTCTGTCTGCAGGAGATCCTTGCCAGCATCCTGCACAAGTCAGCGGTCAGGGGTGGGGCCACGCAGGGACTTTGCGCAAGTTGCGCTGGGCTGGCAGAGAAGCATGTTACATCAACAGCCCTGCAGCTACCTTGAACTGATGGTGGCCAAAGAATTGGCAGATCAACTGGCATCAATCAGCCTTCAGACAGTAGTCCAATGTGCAAAACTCCTGCTGAACAATCTCTGCCGGAGGCAGGCAGGGGGCTCAAAGGACAGGCTCACGATGCCCTTGGTAACCAGGTCTGGCTGCTGCTGATCGGCCTGGCTGGGTTCCTGCTCGCCCTTGTCTTCCAGCAGCTGCTGAGCCCCTCGCCGCACATGATCTGCAGGCACAGGATCAGCTGCACAAGTCAGCTTTGTGGCCCTGTGCAGCAGCTTTGCTGTACCATCCAAGCAACTCGGACACAAGAGGGGATCGGGGCAAGGTGTGTGCTGCTAGTAGATACTGACACGCCAGAGGCAACAGAGGCTCCCCAAGCTGCCAGGGAGACACAACACAAGACCCGCCAACAGCGCATCGCCACAGCTTGCTCAAAACCGCAGGACTGGAAGTGCCTGTGCCTGGGTTCAGTGCTGGACTTTGGCTATGTCATGAGCATGTCAGACATTGCCACACTGTGAAGGCTGCAGAACATCCGCGCCACCAGGCTCAGACTGGATGCGCAGGCAGCAGTGCGGGACTCTTCCTGGGGTGACCCTCAAGCATGTCAAATGCTGCTGCAGTATCAATGCTGCGAAAGATAGAACAAACAGATGCCCTGCCTCCAGGCTCAGCCTGAATGCACCTGTGGCACACATGACAGGCCTGCAAGAACATTGCCACAGTCTGAAGGCTGCAGAACGTCCGCGCCACCAGGCTCAGACTGGATGTGCCAGCAGCAGTGCGAGACTGTTTTTGGGGTGACCCTCAAGCATGTCAAAAGCTGCTACAGGTTCAATGCTGGGAAAGATAAACAAGATGTCCTGCCTCCAGGCTCAGCCTGAATGCACATGTGGCACACATGACAGGCTTGCAAGAGCATTGCCACAGTTTGAAGGCTGCAGAAAATTTGCGCCACCAGGCTCAGACTCGATGCGCCAGCAGCAGTGCGAGACTGTTCTTGGGGTGACCCTCAAGCATGTCAAAAGCTGCTACAGATTCAATGCTGCGAAACATAATTAAACAGATGCCCTGCCTTCAGGCTCAGCCTGAATGCACCTGTGGCACACATGACAGGCTTGCAAGAGCATTGCCACAGTGTGCAGGCTGCAGAAAGTCTGCGCCACCAGGCTCAGACTGAATGCGCCAGCAGCAGTGCGGGACCGTTCTTGGTGTGACCCTCAAGCATGTCAAAAGCTGCTACAGATTTAATGCTGCGAAAAAAGAATTAAACAGATGCCCTGCCTTCAGGCTCAGCCTGAATGCACCTGTGGCACACATGACAGACTTGTAAGCCTTTGTGCCAGCAGTCATGGTCACGACAGTAATGGATCTAGGCACCTTAACCTCGGTGAGCCTTCAACCTCAGGCTCGGACTAGATACTCCTGGGCTGGCGCTCAAGAGGCCATTCAGAAGAGACACACCACATGACCTGGTCACTCCCAAAGTGACTGTTATTACAGTGCGCCTTCACCTGTGGGCCCGAACTGGACGCGCCTGTGCTGGACCCCAAAGGACCTGCTCAGAAGACATACGACACAACCCATTCCTTGTTTTTCTTTGGGAGCATCACCAGAACATGCCCTCACCTCCAGGTTCAGACTGAAACCGCCTCTGCTGTGGGCCAGTGGGGGACTGAGGCTGCCCCTCCTGGCTGCCCATGGAGTGCAGGCTGCCGAGGCCTCCAGAGACGGTGACGTTCTTATGCGGGGCACGGTGCTCCCGGGGTTGGCTGCCAGAGCCCATGACGCTGCCCTGTCGCCCGCTGCGTTGCAGGGTGCTCAGCTTGCTCCTGCAAGGCCAGGAAGGAAAGTTACCCTGTGTGCTGCAAAGCAGGACACATGCAGGCCCCTGCTTGTTGCTCCACGGGCGCCTCAGCAGCCACGCAACTGTCCACCTGAGTTTGTCCGCCTCCTGCTGCGCATTGCTGAAGCGCTGCTCCAGGAGGCGGCGGCGACTCTTTTCGGCCTCCAGCAGACTGACGAGCTCCCCCTTGCCCTCAATGACATCCATTGTGACTGCAGGCTTGCCTGCACAGGCAGCAAGGAAGGTGTGGACATACTGGCCCGAGCATGCATGCTGACCAGCTCCCTCTTAACCTCAAGCCTGTGCATCATGACTGCAAGCTTTTCCTGTGCACAAAGCAAGGAAGCTGTGGTCATGCTTGGCATGGTAGTCCTCACCAAAACCTGCCTCTTGCTGAGCCTTTGACATCCAAAGTGGCATTGACACGGCAGCACCGCCACCAGACCTACCTGTCTGGTATATCTGGCCCTGTGCGGCCTCTCCCAGTGCCACCTGCAGCCTTGCCTCAGAGCTGGCTGCCAGTTCAGGTTGCCCCTTGACCTCATGAGCCAGCAGGCTCAACTGGAGCTGGATGGAGCCTTCGGGGGAACCCTGCAGGGGAAGTAGGGTCTACCAGGCGTCATGGCCGTTGATAGTAGATGCGATTGGGCAGACTGGTGCGTGGTCTGCCTTTGGTGTGTCATGGCCTGATGTGCATCAATGTGCCTGCCACATCTACCTGATTAGTTGGGGATTCACCAAAGCTCTATCATTGCAGCTTGATGTCAGGCAATCACAGAGCACCTGTGCCACTCCACAAGTGCTTGAATACCTTGAGAGGCAGCCACACATCGCGGGGTCCAGCATTTGCCTGTAGCCCTAGCATGCCAAGTGCCACCTTGGCAGTGCCCAGCACCCCAGGGTCACCCAATGCCTTTGCATCCAGCACCTTCAGCCTGCAGGCAGGTTTCCGCCAGGGCTGCAGGTTTGGAGGAGCTGCCTGCACACTTACTATCAATGCTTGCAGGGCCTTAGGTTCTGCTGAGCAGCCCCCATCATAAGGTCCGCGACGCAAGCCCACTGGCACATCAGGATCACGGCTTGGCGCTGAGCATCATGCGCACACGCCTCTTGCATTCGACAGGTGCATGGGGTCAAGCACCCAGCCTGCCCACTGGGTGCTGGACTTCTCCTGTAGATCTCACCTGCAGGAGGCTACAATACAGCTTGGTCATCTTCATGCCAGCTCTGCAATCTCATGCTGACCCCAGCAGCCACAAGCAAAACACAGCAGAGATTGCTGCCAGGCCCCACTCTTGTGTGGGCTCAGACAGCTGGCCTTTAGACAAAAACAATTGCCGCACCAGTGCCAGTCTGGTGCCCCAAGCCTCACCTCAACTCTCCCTCGCTGCAAGGCCCCCGCCCCCCTGTGGGCTCTGGCAGCTGAATGTCAAACTGCCAGTTCCAACTGGGGCGCCCACTGCCGCGCACGCAGGGGGTGCGAAACACCTGAGCCTCAAAGCGCAGCTCACAGTAAGCATCAATCTCTTTGACCTTAGCGGGCTGCATGCCTTTGTACCTGCAGCATGCAGGGGAGCATGGGAAGCGGCATGGGGAGCTGCCCTGAGCAGCAAACATTCAGGCTTGTAAGGCCTGATAGCTTTGCAGAGAAGAAGCTGCAGAGGGGCACTCTGTGACAGCAGCGGACACCAGGCAGGGCTGCAGGGCAGCCCTTGCAATGTGAATGCATGGCATTGCTGGATGCTGTGCCAGCCAGCACTACAAGCCAAAGTGTGGCCATGCTGTGGCGGCCCTGCTCATTGTGTTCAGAGACTGCAGTGCCACAAGTGTCCTGCCAATATGGCTGCTGCAGCCAGCACTCAGGCTCTCATGCATCCCTCGGGAGCTGACCTGAGGTCCCGCGCCTGCACGATGGTCACAGACAGCAGGCCCCCTGGCCCCGCTTTCTTTTTGAGGCGCTGCTTCTTCCAGACAGCCTCAATGTCTACATACTTGCGCTTGGGCTCCACCATTTCAGTGGTCATCTTCTTCTGGATCTGGGACTGCAGCAGGAGAGGAATGAAGGGGTGGCAGCAGACATCATGTGTGACCTTCACCAGCGCAGTGTTTTTCTAGTGCTGTGGACAGCAAAAGCGCCCCGTCCCAGTACTGGCATGTCTCTGCAATTCTGCAGCAGGGTTGGCCCACACCAGGAACCACCTTCCTGTGTCTCTGGGTTTGCGGCATGCACGAATTGATGTCTCAAGTGGGGCATGCTTCACACATGCATTCAGGCTCCATTAGATTCCTGCAGTTGTCTTCGTCTGCATCTGGGGTTGCAGCATAGGGACCCTGCATCTAGGCTGACAGCAGGCTGAGACTTACGAAGTGGACACACAGCCAAGTCAACAGCAGGCAGGAAATACAAAAAGGCATCCTTTTGCTTGGGCTCCACCCTATTCGTCTTGCGCTGGGAGCTCTGGGTCATAGTGCCGCCAGTGACCCTTCTGACAAAAAATTTCGACAGCCACGCTGTTGAGCAATATCCAGGGCATGCGGACACGTACCTTGAGAGCGCTCAGGACCCCAGGAATCTCAGTCACGGTGACCCCAAAGGGCGAGAACTTGACATCCAGCTCAGGCGGGGTGATAAAGGACACCTCCAGGCCCTTGATGCCGGGAGCCCTGCTGAAGAGATGCAGCCCTATAAGTATCCGACCGGTGAGGTTGAGGTGGGTCACAGCCACACGGCCTGAGAGGGTTGGCAGCAGGGCGTGGGCGCGCATGCGTGGGGCAATCTGCAGGCAGGAACAGCCTGTCTCGTGACAGGAAGTGGCCAAAGCCAGGCTGAGGAGGGGTAGTTCCCCAGCAGGAAGCAGCCAATGAGCATCAGGTGGGCAGCAGGGTGTAGGGACATGACAAGGCAGGCAGGAAGGCAGCAGGGTGTAGGTTGATGCAAAGGGCAAAATGGTAGGCAGGGAAGGCAGCAGGGTGTAGGTGATGCAAAGGGCAATATTGAAGGCAGGGAAGGCGCACTGGCTCGTCCAGCATGCAGTGCAGCAGGGCAGCTGTGCAGGGGAAAGGGCGCTGCGACAAGGTGACCAGCAGTCAATACATGAGTGAATCACTCGGGTTCTTGCGCAATGCTTGAGACAAGACCACATCAGCTTCTTGGCACAGGTGCCATTGCTCCTGCAGCTGCCAGCACAGGGCACAGCTGCAGTCCAGAAGGTTGTATGCTTGGTGAGCCAAGATGTTCCACCCTCACCGCCCAGCAACATATAAGGCTCACTGTGCACTGGAAGCCTGTGCTCTGAGATGTCATTCAGCCTTTGGCTGCAGCAGGTTTGGCTGTCAAAAATTTGTCATAACCTGACAACCTCCCGTATGCACTGGCCCTCGGTTCTCTGGAATGCCATGTCAGCCTGCAGCAGATCTTAGCAGCCAACAGCTGTCCAACTGCCTCAAGCACACAAGGCTCACCACACACTGGAAGCCTGTGCTCTGGAAAGCCATGTCAGCCTCCAGCTGCAGCAGATTCTTGGTGGGGTTGTAGCGCGCATGGCAGAAGTGGAAGCGAGGGGGCACCATGCCCAAAGTGAGCTCCTCCACATCGATTGCTTCCACATAGGACAGGGGGATCCTCTCGCCCTGGCTTTTCAGGATCTTACTGATGACGTCCTGCAGCAAGATGACTGGCTGGTGTGGAGCAGTTGTTGGTATGGGCTGAAGTGGTGCTGCAGCTTGCTGCTGTGTGCCACAAGCATGGCTGCGACTCAGTCAATCTGGCAGGCTGTGCCGCTCTTGGCAGGCTCGTCTGCCCTGCTGGTTCTGCCTCTCAGTACAGGTATGCTGCAGGCCGCCCAAACATGTGAATGGCGCCTGGCTTCGCAGAGACCAACTGTCTGCCAGACCACAGTGGCTGCAAACAAGAGTTGGGATCATGGGACACTTCTCACAGCAGTCTGCTGACCCAGTGCTTCCCAGGTGTGACACCTCCCCTCCCAGTCAGGACTGGCCACAGCTGGGGCAGCAGCTTGGCAAGCATGGTATGCCGTGCCTCCATCCTTTAGTGTCAGTCACAGGTGGAGCACTAGCCCACCACGTTCGCATCAGGCAGGCGCCCAAGCGGTGCCTGAGGGATGTTATGGTGGACAGACACAGCGCCCAGATTGCTGCCAGAGCCCTGTGCCTGCGCTCCTTGTTGGCATGGTCTGAGGCCTCCTTGTCAAACAGAGTGAGCCGCAGACGGCGCAGCCGTCAACCACCACCTGCAAAGTGGCTGGCCGCACCTGCAAACGAGCAGACCACCATGGCAGGGTGTCCTCACCCTGAGCTCCTTGGTGACGGAGTCTGAGACCTCCTTCTCAATCAGAGTGGGCCACAGGTGGCGCAGAAGCACGTTGAACCACCCCAGCGTGAAGCTCTCAGCCACGGTGAAGTTCTGCTCAGCCTGGGCCAGCAGGTCCCACCGTGACCTCTGCTCCTGCAGCGCCGTCTTCAACCTGCAACGTGGGAGTCTCTCCTCAGCTTGGAGCAGATGTGCAAGGGCAGCATGCTGGCAGAGCAGCACAGCTGGGACTGCAGGTGTCCTGTGCAGCAGCCCCTGCTCCTATGGCAGCTGTGCAGCAAGGTATGGTCAGTGCATCAGCTGCATGACGGCTGAACAGCAGCAGCAGCAGCCCAGCAATGTCACTCAGGGCCATCCCTGCAGGACTCAGGTGCAGCACATGTTCACCTGATACTGTGCACGCTGCGCATCCACCAGATCACAGCCAGCAAAACTGCTATCTGGGTCCAGCTGATGCTCTGCGCCAGGTGCAGCAGCAGCAGCAGGGTGTTGCCCGGCGTCTGTCGATCGGGCCACTGCATCCAGGCTGGCGCCACGGGCGCTAAGTTTGTCCACCTGGCATGTGCAGCCTCGACAGTGCTGGGTCTGATGTCCATGAGCTTGGCTGTTGGCACAGTTGTGGCAGGAGACTCAGAATCCACTCAGCTCAATCGAATTTGGGGCAGATGTCATTCTGGAATTGAGCTGGTGCTGCTGGGATTTCCAGGTGTTCTGTTTATGTTGCAGTTGAAGTAATCAGGCCTGGCTTGCATTCTGAATGAGCGACTTTGCGCGACCTGGGGAGCGTAAACCTCAGAAGCACTTCTCAAAACCTGTTCAGATCTGCACAACGTTTGCAGCATGCAATCTGTCGGCTTAGCCCAATATTCAGCCCTGCCGCACTGTCTGCGACAGTCCCCATCCAGACTGGTAAAGAAGTGCACAGGGACTGGTGCCAAGCGCGCATGTATAATGGCTGCTGGCAAGTGTGTGGAGTTCAGCAAGTATCAGGGGCTTGGCAACGACTTCATCCTGGTGTGTTCCCTATGTGTCAGCTGATGTTGAAGCCGCCGCAGCTCAAAGCAATCCCATATGGCTGCAACTGTAGGTGGACAACAGGCAGCACGCTGAACCTCTGATACATAGCACTCAGGCCGTGCAGCTCTGCGACAGGCACTTTGGCGTGGGCGCTGATGGGGTTAGCAAGCCAGTACACTATGTGGCCCAATGTGCCATTTCAGTGTCAACCACGTTTTAGCTGCAGGCCTATGCCAGCTGGGGTGCTATTGATTCCAGTCCACGCGCCTGCAAGCAAGCGCTGTCTTGCCAGCAGCAAGATTATCTCGCACTTTCGCTGTGCATGCATGCCTTTCTGGTAGTTGCAGTGTGTTGGACGCCCCTCAAGACGAAGCCTGCTGTAGGGCAAGCCGATGCAGTTCAGCAATGTGGCTGGCACCCTGCATCACTGCTGAACCAGCCACCCCTGCGTGCAGGTGATCTTTGCTCTGCCCGCTGATAAGCACCAGAACATTGACTACGCCATGCGCATCTTCAACTCTGATGGCAGCGAGCCTGAGATGTGTGGCAATGGCATCCGCTGCCTTGCCAGATTTGTGGCTGACCAGGATGGCTCTGGCTCCAGGCAGCACAGAGTGCACACCGGCGCAGGTCAGTGCGACTCTTGCAGCTTTGTTGGTGGGGGTGCGGGTGTCGCCTCTCTCTCTCTTGGGGCTAGCCTGCTGATGTAGGCAGCTTTGGTGCCATGGAGCGCCTGTGATGCACAAAGGTGCAGCATGCATCAAGCGCTGCTGACCAGTGGAGCAAGGCCTGTTTGTTGCGCCCAGACGATCGAGCAATGTAGGACTGTGATCAGACATGCCCCACCTCAGCTGTCTGTGGCACTTGTGTGGGTTTCATGGGAACAGTCAGTGCACATGGTTTAGCTGCAGCTCCCCAGCTGCAGGGCTCATTCAACCCAGCCTGCTGGACGATGGCCAGGTCTGTGTAGATATGGGGGAGCCGATTCTGGAGGCTGAGCGAATTCCCACCACTCTGGCGCCCACGCAGGCAAGGCCTTGGATGGCAGTTGGGTTCTGACGAGCTGCGGCCCTTTTGGTGGAGCCTCACACCCCCAGTCGCCAGGCTGCAGCCAATCAGCCCGCCTCGCATCTCTGAGGCCTGTCTCTGATGATTGTAAAGAGCAGATCAGTGATCTGGCAACTTGCAGACTCTGATCGAGAGCAGCTAGCCCGACAGATATCATCTGCATGCGCACAGAGCACTCTGAGCATGTTGTCCACTACAGTAAAATGCACTGAGATAGCCAGGGCTTGGCAACTGTGATCTCTCCGTTGCAGGGCCAGACAGTGGTGGCTGCTGAACTTCTGCTAGAGGATAGGAGCGCCTGGACTGTCACATGTGTCAGCATGGGCAACCCCCATGCCGTTGTGTTCGCTACCCGTGATGGCAAGCAGTTTGAGGTGTGCTGCCAGCATGTTCAGGTTGATGTCGGCTGACAAGCCAGAGTGATGTGTTCCAGATGCCTGAAATTAAAGCCTGCAGAACGGCTGTTGATTAGCCAGCAGTATGCAACAATCACCTGCACTGTTGCTTTCTATGGGTATCATGCTGCACCCTCACAACACAGGGCATTCTGGACAGTGCTTGATCTCTGGTGCAGGTCGACACTATCAGTGGCCAGCTGGAGGCTTTGGGTCCCCAATTTGAGAAGCATGACGCCTTTCCAGCCCGCATCAACACGCACTTTGTGGAGGCCCTCAGCCGGGAGCACTTACGCATGACCGTCTGGGAGCGGGGAGCGGGCAGGACGTTGGCTTGCGGCACGGGGGCTTGCGCGGTGGTGGTGGCCGCTGTGCTGGAGGGCCGCGCTGAGCGCAACTGCCAGGTGGACCTGCCAGGCGGGCCCTTGCAGATTGAGTGGCGGGATGCCGACAATCACATCTACATGACTGGTCCCGCCCAACTGGCCTTCAAGGGCTCGTTGCAGCTAGCACCTCTTTGAGTCCTGTGACTCTGGATTCAAGGGATCTCCCGTTGCAGCTGCCGCTGCAGGGTGAATGCCATTCATTCATGCTGACTCTGTGCGTTGCAAAGCTACAGCGTGTTGATGCATCTTGGACAGCTGCAGACCATCCCGGGTTGTACGCAGCCCGAAAGCAGCGCTGTGTTTGCTGATCTGCCAACCTCATTATTGTGAAAAGACAGCCCCTCGAAAGAGGGCAGAAGGCTTGCACGCAAAGGCTTGATATGAGCTGAAACAGGACTTGTGATCTAAGGGAACATGGTCTAGTGGTATGATTCCTCTTTCGGGTGGTTGAATCGAACTTTGCGAACGTAGAGGAGGTCGCGAGTTCGATTCTCGTTGTCTTTGTACAGAAAACGTATCCCCATATCGAAATGATCGTGTTGATTTTGCCTTTCATGCCAGGAGGGGGCGAGATGTTTCGTCTTAAAAGCCACAAGCTTTGGCTGGGGTAGCAAGGTGTGCTCCCCCTTGAGGGTTGTAACAACAGACTGCCTGAAGAAGTGCACAGCAGTATGCTGGCCACGTGGCCAGTGTGCACACCTGTAGGCATTGCATGGCCTTATAAGCAGACGTGGCTGCTGCTGGGCATCCCTGGGACCGACCTGCAGGTAGCAAGATACTGAAGCAGCAGCTTGGCAGGTGATTCACAGGACAAAGCAGGGAGCCTGCCTGACAGCAACTTGTACAATGAGGGCAGACCAGGGTAAGGGCCCAGCTGCTGTTGCAGAGATGGGCTGCAATGCATATTGAGATGACAGATCTGCACAAAAGCAGCCTTGGCGGGGCCAGCCTTGCCCACACACCTGATGTCATGGAGAATGCTGCTCTTCTGGGTCCAGGAATGGCTGTTGTGTGAGGTCCTGTATGTGTCTTTGCACCCCTTGCTGCCTGCACAGCCAGCTGTTTGGTGATGCCAGGTCATGAGGCAAGCACTGAATGCTGCAATTCTCCAGACTGTCTGGTGGTGATGCGTCATGCTAAAGGACATTCGTGGCACATGTCTGGCAGCAGCTGTGGTTGCAAACAGCTGGCGAGCTTGACAGATGTCAGAGGGTCTCCAACTGAACTAACAGAGGCCCCTCAGTAGGTGGCAGCAGCTGGCCACAGCAAGAGCCTCCTGACAATGGCATTGCCAGGTAGCTGACACAAATACAACCTCAGCACATACTACACTGCTGTCTTCAGTGTCGATCCTTGCACAGCAACTTAGTCTTAGGTCACTCATGGTGCCAGTCCTTCACACCCTGGAGCAGCTCTGTGCAGTGCAGAGCAGATGGTGGAGGAGCAAGTGTGGCCCCCAGCTGGGTCTTTGGGGGTACATTGACGATTGTACCTGCCCTGAAGCAGCCTGCTCAGCTGTTGCTCGCAACCAACAAGCAAGGTGTGCTCAGATCTAGGCAGAATCCCGGGCAGCACCGCCTGGAAGGCTGGAGCAGCCTCAGCCGCTGGCGCCTGCTGGTCCAGAGCCGCCTGCACTGGCCGCCCATGCCTCTGGCAGGGCCTGGTGGAGGCCTTTCTTACTTGCATGCCTGTGATGGCAGGCATGCCTGCTAAAGGTAGATCTGGGGTGCTTGCTCCCAGGATCAGGCCGCGGCCCAGCTGCCCCACACCCGTGCTTTGACTGTCGCAGTAAATTGTGGCTGCTCTGTCAGGTGCTCATAAAAGCAACAATTATGTTGCTGCATGCATGTGGGGCTGAGATACCCGTGCAGTCTCACTATGAGCTTGCAAAGCATCTAAGCTTGGCTGGGGCAATCAACAAAAACCTCAGAATGCCCTCAGCACACCATGCACCAGCTGCGCCCTCGAAATCATGACACGCAGACAATGGCAGCCTTCTGCCCCCCCCTTGTTTATGTTGCAGCCTGTCTTGGTGCAGTTACAAACGCCACAACTACTTCTGCTGAGCATAGTGAAGAATCGCTTTGGACAAATATCAACCTACACTCAGCCATAGTGGCGGACGTGGGGTCACAGCCCAAGCAGCTTGCCAAAGAGCTTTATGCGGCACCATACGCCTCACTTGCTGCCCTGGTTCTGGTGTTAGATGTGGAGGACCTCCTCTGCAACAAACTTCTTGAGAGAGAACTAGGCTTGATGGTATGCACTTCATTTCTTACAGCGTGCTGAAACATGCTGAGAAAGCAAGAGTCTTGCTTGAACCAATGCAAGTATACGCAAGCAACAGCAGCTCTATGAATATGCCAAGCTCACAATGTCCAGCACAAGTTCATGGGGAGTCCTGTCAGGTAGAGCTGCTCTGAGTGAGAGTTCTGCATTTGTCATCACTGCTGCAGCAACACGCGCCCGAGCAATGTTTCTGGCAGGCAGATGCGCTTGCTGTTGTCTAAGGTACACAAGCATACAGGGGCCAATGTCGTGATTGAACAACTCCTGGCACTCCTGGTGGGACCACAGTGGGCAGGGAGGTCGCTGTATGAGAGCCCACTTTAAAAGTTCAAAATGATTGTTGGCAGCTGCTTTGCGACTCGTGTGGCTATCCCACGGGCAGCCATGTTGGCGCAGCCACTTCAGAATGCTGAGGTGGCCGTGTTGCGCGGCTGCTGTGCAGACACCTGAAGCCCAGGCACAGCCGTTCTGGTGTGCATACTGCAGCACTGCCAGGTTGCCCCTTCTGGCTGCAGCTGCCAGTTCGCACGTGCTTGTGTCCCAGGCACAGCCATTCTGGTGGGCATACTGCAGCACTGCCAGGTGGCCCCCTTCCGCTGCAGCCTTGCAAGTCCATGAGTCCCAGGCACAGCCATTCTGGTGTGCATACTGCAGCACTGCCAGGTGGCCCCCTTCCGCTGCAGCCTCGCATGTGCCTGAGCCCCAGGCACAGCCATTCTGGTGGGCATACTGCAGCACTGCCAGGTGGCCCCCTTCCGCTGCAGCCTCGCAAGTCAATGAGTCCCAGGTACAGCCATGCTGGTGTGCATACTGCAGCACTGCCAGGTGGCCCCCTTCCGCTGCAGCCTTGCACGTACCCGAGCCCCAGGCACAGCCGTTCTGGTGGGCATACTGCAGCACTGCCAGGTGGCCCCCTTCCGCTGCAGCCTTGCAAGTCCATGGTTCCCAAGCACAGCCGTTCTCGTGGGCATACTGCAGCACTGCCAGGTGGCCCCCTCTGGCTGCAGCCTCGCAGGTGCTTGGGCTCCAGGCACAGCCATGCTGGTGTGCATACTGCAGCACTGCCACGTGGCCACCTCTAGCTGCAGCTTGGCACGTGCTTGAGCTCCAAGCACAGCTGTGGCGTCGCGCCCATCTTAACACCGTCAAGTGTCCATTGCATGCGGCGGCTGCACAGCTGCCCGCATTCAAGTGGCAGCCCTGCTCCCATGCCCACTGAAGTACTTCCACGCGGCCTCCTCTGGCGGCGCTGAGGGTGATCTCGTTGAGCCAAAATTCATCAAGTTTGTGAGCCTTTGACTGAAGAAAGTGCAGATCTCCTGTTCTGGCAGCTTCTGAGCACCTGCAAGGGCACTCAAGGAATACAGGAGGCTGGGCCATCCTTGACCCATTGAGGCTTCACATGCAACTGCCTGGCACCGCACTTACTTGTCCCGAGAACACATGGCCCAGTAGCGAGAAGTCAGGGGCCCCGCAGCGGTTGGATGGCAGGAAGAAAGGTACTAGACTGCCTGGCACCAGCGCCAACATTTCTGTTGTGAACAATGTATGAAAGAAGGCAACAACATGTCGTATAGGCCTCTGGCTTAGGTCGTCCTTCAGGGAGCGGCTTCACTCAGGGCGGTCCGTTACAGCAGCACAGAGCGACGCCTTGTGGCTGCCTGCATCGAAGTGGCAGATCGTGCGGTATCAGTGGGCACAGGCAGACAACTTGGCGATCAGGGTGGGTCTGGCACCTCTGCTTAAGGACCTGCGATAGTGCAGCAGCACATGCAGATGAGGCGACACTGTTGCTCCCTGATGCCACATGCATCAGCTGTCTGGGAGACCCAGTGATGCTTGCCTGATGTCAGCATGCCATTTACCTCCTGTGTGTTGCAGGACAGCTCAGGACTAGCATGGATTCTGAGGTTTCCCTGAGGCCTCTCTCCCTCAAGCCTGGAGGCGGCAAGACCAATCCATTTGCTGGCTTTGGAAAGGGTGCAGGGGCAGGCATCAAGAAGCAGGTAAACAGCCCTCAAGCAGCCACAGACTGGCTAGCATGCTCAGGGTGTGCTGCAGTCTCCTATCGGACCGGGACACCCTGACTACCTTTCCTGCAACGCATCCTGGATCCATGTACGGGATGGCTTGCAGCGCTGCAGTGTGCCTGACCCCTCTGCAGGCGCACTCACCCCTCGCCAGGCTGGCTTTTCATGCTCTGTGCGCTGTGGCCCTCTGCAACAGGTCTCAATGCTTCACTCTGGCACGGTCTTTGTGCAGGTGCGGGAGCTGCCTCCCTATGAGGCCAAGCCCAAGAAGCCGGCCAGCGAGATCGTGACGTATGCCAATGAGTTCCTCCTCAAATTCAGCGAGGTCAGTGCCCAATTTGTCTACCCGCAGCTGTCTGCTTGCAGCAAGCCCTGCTGCAGCTTGCCTGTCGGTTGTTTGCTGCACAGCACAGTGCTGTGTCTGCCCTGTGCATGGTGGCGCCTGCCATGTGGCTTGTATGGCCACTGGTCCTTGCCCTGTGCTCCAGAGAATGCACAGATGCCTGCTGCTTCCTGACGTCTCCACTGCTGCTGACAGTGAGCTGACTTGCCTGCAGCAATGTTCAGGTTGACCATGGGTACCCCAAGCAGTGGCCTTACAGCATGGGGGGAGATGGAGGCACAGAGCTTCACAGTGACCCTCAACACCAGCACTGCTACTCACTGGTGCCTGCCCTGCCGCTGCAGAGGTACACAAAGATGCCTGCCGCGCTGCAAGCGCACCAGGACATTGTGCTGGACACACGGGAGCCCTCCCAAATGGAGCAGCAGCGGAAGGTGCTGCAGGTGAGAAAAAGGCTTGAACAGTGGGTTATGCGAGTAAGCCGTTAGGGTTGCGCCTGCAATCCTTGTGGGCTGGAGCAGGCCCTTGTCTCAGCAGCCGTGGCCTGTAAATGCTGGCAGGTGGAGGGGCGCTGCAACAGCGGGATGCAGGGCAGCTGTTGACAGGCTTGTAAATAGGCGCTGTGGGTCTGGACAGGCAGACGTCTCTCATGAGTACTCCCATGACTCTGGCCTGCCTAATCGCCTCCAGATGGGTAGATGTTGGAGGAGCACAACCACCAGCTTGTCACCACAACCCAGTGCAGTCACCACTGCTGGCAGGCAGGCTGACAGATTGGCACTGTGCACATGTCAAGGAGCTGGATCACACACAAGCACACCTCAGGCCTGGCTACTTTGGCTTCCAGCTCATCTCTCCAAGCCCCATCAGTGAAGTCAGCCTGGCCTGCAGGCTGCTGCAGGGCGCCCAGGTCAATCTTCATTGCGAAGATGGAGCCGTGCTTCTCCATGCACGCATGTCAATTCGTCAATTGCTCGATGACCAGTGCGCTACCCTGCCTGCTGGCTGCACCTACGCCTTGCCAGGGGGTACAGCAAGCTCAGCATGCGGTGCTATAGGTCTGTATGCCTGCAGTCCCCTGAAAATCACCTCAAAAGCCAGCTCTGCATGACTGCAGGCTGTGGTGTAGGCGATGTGGCAGGTCTTGCTTGAAGTTTTGCCCTTACCTGCTGTGCCACAGCGCATCTGTTGACGGTGCGTAGCTGGCTGCAGGCTGCTGCAGAGGAGGTTGAGGTGGATACACGGGACTGGCGGGCGCGCACTGGCGTGGACCATGCCGAGGGCATGGCCAACGGCGGAGCAGCACCTGCTGCCCCTGCGCCACAGGCACCAGCCCAGCAGCAGGTGAGGCGCCGACCAAGTCGTTTGGCTGGACATCTGGGGTGCTTGCTTTGGCATGACGGACAGGTGCTCGTAAGCCAGACTCCAGGGCATGCACTGCCATGCAGAGGGCAACAACAAAGGGGACAGCAACTGCTCTCTGGGTGCAGCAGGTCATTGCCAGCGGCGCGCCAGCACAACCCTGGCAGCGCCGGCAAAGTCCACAGACGAAAAGCATGTTCTTGTCTTGTTGCAGGCGGCCCGCTCTCAAACCAGCGCACCTGCGCAGCCCCAGCAGCCCCAGCAGCAGCAGCAGCAGCAGGCGGCAGCCCCCAAGAAGGAGCAGCCTGCCAGGACGGCTGCACCCACAGCTGCTGCGGTTGCTGCAGGCGTCCAGCCTGCAAATGTGAGTTGCAATGCTGGTGCTGCCACCCACACCCTAGCTACCCAGTTCCTGTGCCCCTGTGTGGGCTCCCTGTGGACGACTGCTCCTGCCGGCCGTGGCTGCTCTTGGCCTCCCTCCGTTTGTACCTTTGCCATGTAAGTTTCAATGCAGTACAGGCCAGATGTTGCTGTGCCACAACCCCAGAAGGCCTGTGTGCAGGGGCTGTTTCATGGGTGCCAGCAGGTTGATGCATGAGGGCAGCAAATTGCCTATCATATGAGACACCCTGTTGCAGCAGAGAATCTTGCTGCCAACTCAGATGTTGCCTGCAGGCTGGACCCTCGCCACAGATACAGAGGGCAGCAGATGTTGGGCGGCAAGCGTGGGCACCTGCGAGTGTGGGCGCAGGAGGGCAGGCATCCACAGACAAGGTAGAATGTTGCCGCCCGTTTCTGTTTGGAAGAGCCACCTGGGCTGCTGAGCTGGTTTGCTGCTGCATCATGCTGTCCAGCAGGCACACCCACAGACAAGGTTGTGCTCTGCTGCAATGACACCCCTGTTTGAAAGCGAGAGGGCTCTGACACCCCTGTTTGAAAGCGAGGAGGCCAAGAGGGCTGGTGTCCTGGTCTGCTGCTGCATCATGCTGTCTAGCAGGCACCCAAGGACAAGGTAGAGTTCTGCTGCCTTGACACCCCTGCTTGGAGGGGGGGCTCCCAAGAGGGCTGATGAGCTGGTCTGCTGCTGCATCATGCTGTCTGGCCTGCCTGCCTGAAGCCTTGAGGACAAATGCTGGGCAACAGGAGTCTGCCGGCCCTAGTGCATCCCCAGGAGGGTGAGCAGGGTTCTGTTGCATAGTGCTGTTTGACAATGATCCCTATGGGCCTCAGGCCCAGTGCTCAAGGGGGCCTCCAGAGGTGAGGATAGCAGCATTTGTGTTGCATCCTAGGCCAAAGGCTTCAGGCTCAGCGCCTGGCAGTGTGTTTCGTTCATTCTGCCTGCTGAATCGCAGAAGGGCAGGCATCTGCAGACAGGAGAAGCTGGGATGTTGCTGTCTCATGCCATATAACCTTCCTGCCTGAAGCTAGCAGGCTGACTTCATGTCAGCAGAGACCCAGGAGGCCTCTGGAGTGACAGCCGCCTCATGCTGTGCAACTTGCATAGCAGGCCTCACCCTCAGCACATGTCAGCAGTATGAGTTGAGGAGCGCTGACGACACATGTGGCCCCGCCTGAGCGGCGCAGCCATCCCAGCGCGCATCTTTCTCTGTCTGTCACAGGCACAAGGGTGCATCCCCCACAAGCTTGTCTGCTGTGCTGCCTGTATTGTCCATGATGTCCACACAGCATGAGAGGCCACCAGTCATCATCCCTGCTGCCTGCTGCTGCAGATCACAGCCATGCAGCCCGGCTGTACCCCAGTCGGTCATGCAAGCACTCAAAGGCAAACTGCAAACAAGAAATGTTGCAGTGTGGCTTCCACGAGACAGCAAATGTCCCAGGCTGCGGCGGTCATGGCAAGTCTTGTTTGTCAAAGTAGGTCTCGTTCCCTGCAGGATTGTTTTGTGCCTGCAGGCAGTCAGGGCGGGCAAGAGAGGTTTCAACAAGCTGACTCCTGAGAAGTCTGACCGCCTCCTGGCCCACTTCATCTTGAGCAGGTTTTGTTATGTGCCTGCAGACGGCAAGGTCTTCCAAGTGCACCTCAAGTTGACCCCAAAGACCATCGACCACCTCCAGCTCAGTCTGAGCAGGCGACTCTGTGCCTGTGCAGGCGATAAAGGTGGTCAAGGGCATTCTCAACAAGCTGACACCCGAGAAGTTTGACCGCCTCCTGGTCCAGTTGATCGATGCCATCAACACCGCTGAGGTCCTGCACAGCACCATCCAGTTGACATTTGAGAACGCTGTGGCGCAGCCCACCTTTGTGGCGCTATACGCAGAGTTGTGCAACAGGCTGTCTGAGGTGAGGGGAAGCTCTTGAGGCCTGCATGCCAGGTTTCGGGAACTGTATGTGCAAGCCAGCAGGATGAGCTCCGGCATCAGCCAGCGTTGACTTGATGCTGATTGGGTCACAGCGGGTTCAGGCTGCTGCCCAGCGCTGCATGAACTGGCTGCCCAGTCAGCAAGTGTGGTCTTGCTGACAGCAGACTTGGTGCTCGTCTGCAAGGTGCAGCTGAACACTGGGCAGCCTCATGCGCCTGCCCTCACTGATCTCTGCATGGCAGGCCTGCCTGCCAAGAGGTCTTCATTGCCTGCCAGTAAAACTTTTGGCCACTGTGTGAAATCCCTGAGTGCTGCAGTCGCTCCATGTGTGACTGTGGCTGAGTGAAATCTTGTAAGTGCTGCAGGCACTCCCGCAGTTTCCTCCGGCAGCAGGAAACTCACGGCCCATCAGCTTCCGCAAGGTGCTGCTAAACACCTGCCAGGAGGAGTTTGAGGGGGCAACAGCTGCCCGTGAGGTGAGCATGCGATGGGGCAGTGTGTATGTTGTCACCTCTGTCAGACCTGGGGTCATTCCATGGCCTCACTTGCGCTGCTGCTGCTGCTGAAAGCTGTCCTGCGGCCCTTTTGCAGGTTGCCCATGTTTCAAAGTTCAAATGATCTCTGCAAGACAGCTTCACCTCCATTCCAGCAAGTGCACAAACCTGCTTTGTTGGGGCCGGCCTGCACTGACTTCTAATTGGCAATCTGGAGGCCATGTACCAACAACTGTGGTCCTTCCTTCAGGACTGCTCCAATATGCAATCCCACACCAGACAGCACATGCATTGCAGCTGACTCTGCTGTCTGTAGATTTGTGAGACATGTTGTGCATCTAGCCTCTGCAGGCAGTCTGCCAGATCCTGGAGCCAGTGAGCTAGCACATAATTTCCCTTGTGCGCCAAGTGCTCACAGATCCTATTTCCATTGTGCTATCCCCGCCTCCCCGCCTTCTGCAGGCAGCCAACCAAGCTCCTGAGGCAGAGCGGGCAGTGGCAGACAGGCGCGCAAAGCAGCGCATGCTGGGCAACATCAGGCTGATAGGAGAGCTGTTCAAGAAGGGGGTTGTCCCGGAGGCCATCACCCACTTGTGCATTGCGGAGCTGGTCGGGGACCCCAAGTCGACAAAGGACCCTGCGGAGGACAACGTGGAGGTAATGTTTCTTAGGGACTTGGACCCAATCTGTACCCTGCAGACCAGGATGTTGCACTGGGCCATTGCTCCGTGTGCAGACATTCACTACAGGAGCCTCCTTGATTGCAGGCTTCATTGAATCCACTGTCAAACATAGCATGCAAGCCACAGATCGTCCACATCCCTCGACCATCCCCACCTATGAATCTGACCACCTCCTGGCCCCCCCTGCTGCTGCAGGCGGTGTGTGAGCTGCTGACCATCGCAGGGCAGTCGCTGGAGGCAGCTTCTCAAAAGAGCAGGGAGCGTGTAGGCGCCTACTTTGGCGTGATGGACCGATGGCAGAAGAGCAAGGCCCTGCCCTCACGGATACGCTTTATGGTGAAGGACGTTGTGGAGCTGCGGCGCAGCAAGTGGATCCCTCGGAGAGAGCAGCTGCAGGTGGGTTCTGACCTGGTTTCCCACCTGTTTTGTGTAACGAGAGTCAACCCAGCAAATAGAGAGGGGAGCTGCCACAGGATTGCAGTCTGCCTGCTGTTAACACGGTCTCTGTGGGGTTGCAGCCCATTGCGAACTTTTTGGTCAAGGATGTTGTGCAATTTCATCAAGCGCAACAAGGGAAGACCGGGCCTGGGCTGCTGCTGGCATGGGATGCAAGGCTGTGAGGGCTGAGTGTGACGTGCAAGTGCGCGACGGCTGGGTGCCTCCCTGTGTGTTCAACCTGTAGGGAAATCCTGCAGGCCAAGAAGCTGGACGAGATCCATGCAGAGGCCCATGCAGAGCTGGGCATGGTCCCCGCAACGCTGCTGCCCACGCTGGAGACTCTGCAGCCCCTGCCACGCTCACAGCGGGACGAGGTGGAGCTCTTCCCGGCGCTCAGAGGCGGTGAGCTTTCTGGCGCTGTGTAAAAGGGGGTGTTCAGTGGCAATGCTGCCGCGTAGCTGGTATGGACTTGTGCAGCATCCTCTGGTGAAATTGGAGGCGGTTGCACACAAAACAGTCTACCCAAAGGCAACTTTGACAGGCATATGTGCCAGGAGCACAGCACCTGGTTGTGAGGGCAGGTGGGCCTCTCCCTACTGCCGCCTAGTGCACTCAACAGCGCATGCAGCTCCTGCTGCACTCCCACAGGGGACAACTCAGAGAGGAGGTGCGCCCTGCTGTGCCAGTTTCTGTCTGGCAGGACGCTGGATGGAAGGGGTCCCTCCTCCAGCAGTGCGATGTGCTGCAGCTCCCAGTGTGTGCAGGACATCATGCCGATGGGCGTTGGCAGGCAGCCGCTGCCACCTCAGTCACATGCTGCCAGGCCTGAGCAGCCGCAGTGCAGCACCGGAGCGCGCACAGCCCAGGTGGCGCTGCGTGAGCGCTGCTGGCTGGGGCGCTGCAGGCCTGCCTGTCTCAAGCAGCGTCTCGTCACTGCCCATGGCGTCTGCTCACCTGACACCCGAGGTTTCCTTGCAGGGCTCCCTTGCAAGGTGCAGCTGCACGCCTCCTGAAGCCTGGTCCTTACAGCCTGCCTGCACGCCCCGCAGGCCAGGACTGGCAGAGCCTGATGAAGAGCGGCAGCAGCACAGGTGGCGCAGGCTACAGCGCCCTGACGGGGGAGTACCGGCCCATTGAGACAGCCAAGCCCAAGGCTGCCCCCGCCCCCGCCCCAACCCCAGCAGCAGCGCCGACTCCTGCCCCAGAAGCAGCGCCTGCAACTGCACCCAAGTGGGTCTGCACACCTGCCTGGGCTCTGTTGGTGCCTGATCGTGGGGCACATGGCCTTGTGTCCTGCTTGCCAGTCGCTGCTCTCATCCCACCAAAGAGGACCAGGCAGACGAGTCATCTGATGGTGAGCCTGCCCGCGTCTGTCCTGGCAGCAGCAGCAACGGCTCTGTGCACTCGGGTCAGCTGGCTGGAGGACACGAAGACACCTGCTGGTCCTGATTTACTTGAAAGTCAGCTCGGAGGCGCGTAGTCAGAGCAGGCCATCAATGCAAGCGCAGGTTTGTCTCTGCATCTGCTCATCATTGCAGCGTGTGAACAGCTTCCCTGACACGGCCCATGGCTGGGTGGCCAGGTGTCTGCCTTGCAGGCCTGGGCTGACCAGCAGCAGGAGAGCAGCCTGTGAACAGGCGCCACACCTGTGCCAACTCAAGCCATGCACTCCCCTGCAGGCCCCAGGCTGGTCCCATGTCAGAGGAGCAGCGCATCAAGCGAGCCAAGGTCCTGTTCAGCGAGTATCTGTCAGCCGCAGACTTGAAGGAGGCCGTCGCCTGCGCACGGGAGATCACCACACCAGGTGAGCTCTGAAGCATGTCTGCTCCTGCAGTAGGCATTGGGCGGGACTGCTCACTGTGCTCGTGCCCAGGATGTCTTTACTTGAGGTGTGCAGCCTAAGCCCGGCGCCTGGTGCTACATGGAGGCCCATGAATGAGCTTGTGAAGTGTATACCTGAGGTTGGCGCTGGGCTGCCCATGCAGCCACCAAGCATCCTGCACTGTGCTGTGGCTCTGTCTCACCTACCCACCAGGCCACGCAGTGACTTGTCCAGAACTGCTTGGCTGGCATGCTGCTACCCTGGTGTTGTGGGTCTGAGCTCAACAGGCTGCTGTCATTTCGTGGGCTGTGCAGCAGCCCTGCTGCAGATGCAGTGTATGATTTGCGCTGCAGATGCAATCTTGTGGAGCCTTTGGGCAGAAGGCATCCGCAGGCATCTGCATTGTAGGCAAGGCAGGAGTGTGCGTGGTTGTATGTGCCAGCTACTGGTTTCTGTGGGTTGCAGGCTTCCCCATCAGAGCCAGGGCAGGGGTGTGACCCCTCCAAATCGCAATACTGCACATAGAGCTGGGTTTGTCCTGCACCAGCTGCAATGGCCTTCACAGCAGTGCCCTGCTGTAGGCGCCAATAGCTGCCCTTTTCATCGCTCTGCAGAGCATGCACCTCACTTCTTCAAGGTGGCCTGTCGATGCGGCCACTGTCAGGCTGTGTGGTGCGGGGGTCTGGCGCATCATCTCTTGTTCTTTTGCCCTCCTTGCAAGAGTCCGCTATTGACCCCTGACTGCAGTGTATACCCTTTCCCTCCTTCGTGCTCTGCAGAGTTCGCACCTGACCTGCTCAAGATGGCCTTTGACCAGCTGTTTGAGGTGATCAAGCCGCGGGAGCAGGAGATGGTGCAGGCGCTGCTGGTGGCCCTCCAGAAGCAGGAGGTTCTGCACAAGCCAGACATGCTGCAGCAGGGGCTCTCTGAGCACACACAGCAGCTGGAGGATCTCAGGTGGGTCGTGATCTGCTCATCGTGTCCCCTTGTGTTTGTGCTTCAGCAGGGGCTCCAAAGGCACGCACAGCAGCAGGAGGATGTGAGGTGGGTATTTACTCTCTGCACCATGTCCTCCTGTGTGTGTTTCTCTACGCTGCAGCAGGTGCTCAAAAGAGCGCAAGCAACAGCTGGAGGGTTGCAGGTGAGCTCAATGTCTGCAATCAACCTCATGTATGCTGCGTCTGATGGTGCGCTGCAGCAGGGGCTTACAGAGCAACTGTTGCCAGGCAAAGGCATGCTCAAGAGCATCTTCCCTCACTCATCCTGGGAGATTCATTAGCTATCTGCTTTGCACCAAAGCAACATACCTAGTTGGTACGCAGGTCAGGCTGCTGCGGTGACTGCTATGGGATTGATGGGGACGTGGTGTGCAGGGTGCAGTTGCGTGCTGCTGCGCCTATCTCTGAAGCCTTGTGGTTGCTACACAGCAAATTGCAGCTGCCTTAGTTTCTGCAGCGTCAAGGTGTTTGCAGCTCCCAAGCTGGTGAATGAGGTGTCACGCACCTTGGACTGCGCTGCGAACTCAACCTTTCCGGCTTTCTCGGTACCGCTGTGAGAGCTGTGCAGCTTGTCACTCCTGCGGCCCAGGGGTCTGCCATCCCTTCTGCAGCCTTGACACTCCTGCAGACCCTGAAGCTGCTGGGACGCCTGTGTGGCCAGGGACTTCCTGCTCACGCAAGTCATGCTGCCCTGCAGACTCAACTCAGTTGGCAGGCTCCAAGCTGCTGCAGGGGCTGCACAGCTTGCCATGCCTCAGCATCTGCCTTCCCTTCTCCCTGAGACCACATCATGCGGCCTGCTCACGCGGCCTGTTCATGCAGCAAGATGCTTGTCCCCAGCAGCTACATGTGCCTGGCACATTTTGGATTCCTGCCCGTGCTCCTGCTCCTGCAGTCTGGACATCCCTGCAGCCCCCAAGCTGCTGGGAGAGCTGTGCGGGCTGGCTGTGGCAGAGCAGGTGGTAGACTTGGGCCAGCTGCCCGCCATGATGGAGCCGGTGGAGAGTGCTGAGCCCAAGCGGAAGTACGTGGGGGCTGCCCTGAAGCAGGTCAAGGTGAGGCTGGGCTGGCTGTGAACCTGAGATCGGTTGCTGGCGCTGAGCCCCTGCAAGGATCCATTTCTGTGACATTGGTGACATGAACAAGAGGGCAGGCATTGATGTTGTCACTTCAAGCCGTCGCACAGTGCTGAGCCTGCAGCATAGTCTTTGCGGCGCTGCCTGAGCAGATTCAGGTGAGGGCCGGAGTGGCTTTGCAATCGAAACAGGGCGCGCGCCTCAGCAGAGTCTGTGTGAAAGTTGAGGTATGTTGGCTCATTGTCACAGATCGGGCTGCAACACACCTTGATTTCGTCTGCCAGGGCCTGTTGATTGTAGATGTGGGTAAGTGGCCCTTTGTCTAGCTGCCAAAGCATGCAAGCATTTGAAAATTGCAGAGACACCCACTTGAAACAGGTTCTGAGGCTCTCTTCTGGTGACTGCAACCTCAGTGTCACTGATGCTTCGCAGGAGAAAGCGGGGGCTGACAAGCTAAAGGCACTGTGTGCCTCGTCAAAGGTGAACTGGGAGAAGCTGCTTGCCGCCGACCCAGAATTCGATGGAGAAATGCCATCGGTGACAGAGTACTTTGCAAGTGAGAGCCTCAAGGACGTCTTGAGTGCCTGAAGAGCTCTGTCCGCATCAGGTTGAAACACTTGTCTAAATCTGCTCAGCTTCTTCTGTCAACAACCCAAGCCTGCATTGGGCTTGACCTTGAGTCCAAGTTGAAGACACCACAAACTGTGTGGTTTGTCAAAGACATGATAAGGATGGCATGACAGCCTGTGTATGCAGCAGTTGTACCTTTGCAGGGGACCTGGGCGGGTCCAGCCAGACAGTAGTTTGAGACAGGCATGCATGCACTCACCCTTGCTCTTCACTCCATGTGCTGACATCCTGCCGAGGCGTGCTGATTTGGGGTGAGTTCATGCATGGCCAAGCAATTGCGGCAGCATCGCTGGCATACTTTCAGCAGGATGAGACGTGCCAGCTACTGCGGAGGGTCTGACAGTGTTTCAATCTTGCACCACAAAGGCCGCACTCATGCCTTGCTCACTTGGTAGGCCTGCCAGCTGTTGATGGCTCTGCACATCTGCTGAGCACCACTGTAAATTGGCACTTGACATGGTTCCAGCTGGTCTTAAGCAGTCACCACTGGAGGTGGCAAATTCCTCAAATTTGATGCAGCAGGCCAACGTATCTCTGCGCTTTGGTTGGGCTTTTGTCATTTCTGCAGTGATTGTGCCCCATGCTCATGCTGTCAAGGGCACAATCCCCTGCCATCACTATCAGATTGGCCACAGCCTTCTAAAGGAGCACTCCCCCAGTCGCAATGCATCTTCAGCAAAGTTGTACCTTCATGTCTTCAAACACATTGAACAACCGGATCAACCTTTTGATGCCACTGGCAAGCCAGTGCATCTGGGTCTGTGCATGGGACACCCAGATGCATCCATGGGACACAGAGCTAAGCCTGTTCACCATTGTGCTTTACGTGTTGCTGAGTGACAAGCCAATCCTGGGTCTTTCCGACCAGACACTCAGCTCAGTAAATCAACTTTGCTGTCTCATATCAGAGATGAGCTGTCTTGTGACATTGCTGACGACCTGATCAACTCTCTGCTGCCACTGCCTGCCATCTGGACTCTTCCAGGCCACGATTTTGCGTGAATGCACTGCTACAGAGTTGGGAGCCAGGACTCCATTTGCAGAAGGATCCCACAGGTCTGCTGCGTCTGGGCACTGCACAGCCAGGGAGTTGCAAGCACACACCGCTTTGCTTGAGGGGAAAGGGGATCCAAGACCTCGATAAACACGTGTCTGTGGTGATGCCCGCCATCTGTGCACCAGGCCCAGTTTGCATTCGTTGTACATAATCCAGTGCACCTTCTTGCCTGAGCCTAGAGTGACCTGGTCTGGGTGCCATTCGCATGTCTCATTGGCTTCCCAGTCCCACTCAGCCAGCAGGTGTCGTGCTGCATTGCTGATGGTGGGCTGCCTTGTCTTGTTGCGGCCAGCCTCACGCGCACACTGGGGGCAACCAGCTCCATGATAGGTCCTTACGAACACAGGGGCTTTCCATCTGTGCCCGCAGAGGCCACACCTCCAGGTTGCTCTGATACTGCTGCTTGCAGTGACATTCTCCGGTGTCCTTTTCCCATTGGCCTCCCAGTCCCAAGTCGCTGCCACCTCTGGGCGGTTGTGAGCCAAGTTGTTGCAGGGACAAACTGCTTTGCCACTGTCGTAAGGGCAGCTCTTGCCTTGGTAGCGATTGCTGAGTGTTGCCTGCCACCTGTGCGGCTGACTGGTGTTGCACATGCCGGCCCTCCACCAGACCTTCCTGCTGCTCTGGGGCGCGATGATGATGCTGCCCAGGTGGGCATTGACCGGATGATCCCACTCCTGTTGCAGGTGGGGAGCCAATCTGCTGATGTCGGGGCCGGCCTGGCCCTTGAAGTTGCCTGCAAACAGAACAGCTGTTGTGCTGTTGCACTTACGCCAGAAGAACCAAATGGCAGGATTGGTGCACCAGGCAGGTATGCTTGCCTTGAGAACCATGCGTCTGTTTTTGCATGGCATTGCCCAGTGTTGCTTGGTGGCGCCTCTTGTGCAGCTTTGGCAGCATTGATGGCAGGTGCCCCAGGCATGACCGTCGCAGCACCACTGGAATCTGGCATCTCCAGGTCAAGGAACTGGCTTCAAGCATGCTCTACTTCTATAGAGCAATATGATGAATGAGATTCACGAGCTTGATTTTACAGCTGTCATTTGACCTAATTCCAGTCACATCATGTGATGCACTGTAAGCAAGCCAAAACACTTTGCCTTTGCAGGAGGAGATTAGGCAGCTCTGTGACAGCCTGACATAAATCTGGGCAGAACAGACATCCTTGTGTTCTGCTGACCATGCAGAGGCCTGCTGATGTTCACATTTGTTCCTCTGTGTACCCACATGCAGGCATCAGCCATAGCCTTAGCGATCTTGAAAGGCTGGTCACTCCTTTGAGATCTGACAAGCAGGCGGCGGCCGGCTGTTCAGCAATTCCGTGGCCCAGCAGGCGTTGCTGTGTGAGGCTGTGCGGTCTCACCACCAGCTGGATGTCCTGGTTCCAGTTACATCATCTGCAGCTTTGTTGCCTCAATGTAACGGCCCTGCAGCTCTGCAGCTGACACATGTAAGGCCAGCAGGTGGCACAGCCTTTCGCCACCTTTTGCTGCAGGAGCTGTACAGGTAGCAATGGGCCAGACAGAGAGAGCAGGGAATAAGCCCGGCCTGGCAGCTCACAGCAGGAGCATGGCAGTCGCGCAGCAGCGTGAAAAGGAGACCATAGGCAGATAGACGGCATCATATGGGGAGGGTGACTGGTTTTCACTGTGTCTGCAGGTTGTGTGCTTGTTGCAGCTGGCTGCTGGCCTGACCACTGTGGCCAAGGGCTCCTTTGCAGTCTGACACATGTGATTTGGGGCCTTGTGCTCATGCAAATGATCATATGCCTTGATACAGCCTGTGGCCCAGGAACCACTGAAGAATTTGCGACAGTAGCCAATTGGATGATTTCGTGCTCAGGTCAAAGTCAGGGGCATCATGAAGACAGCACACAAGGCAGGTCTGCCCGGGATCTCTGCTGCCGGCCATGAGGGGCCACTAGACCTGCTGTCATTGCATGTGACGGGACATGCTCAACACTGAAGCATCCAATTAAACACAAAAATGCATCATCTCTGGATCTTCAGGGCAGTCAGGAACATGTCCTCCAGTCCAGCCTCCACGCAGGCGGCTGACAGCTCTGACATGCCGCCCTCATCGAGCTCAATGATGCCCTCGTGCTTGATGCACAAGCTGTCATGCAGCTGGGCACCCTTCGGAACAGAGATCTGCTGCTCACACCTGCATGCAGCATGGATGTTGCAGACCTGCTTCAGCCTTCAGAGTGCGCATTGAGACCACACTGCAGCAACCCCAACCTGACAGCCATGGCCTTCCAGCGCAGCGCTCGCAGGCGCTGCACAAACTCTGCAACGTCCTGCTCCTCCCCCTACGATGGATCAAACAGCTCATTGCAAACCATATGGCATGTCATGCAGAAACTGTGCGAATTCTTTCCAGCAAAAATATGATTCACCTCACAGATCAGGATGCCTGCAGCGCAGGTGGAAGGCGGTGGCCCCATGCACAGCTTGAAGAGGTCGCAGCATACACTCTGGGGCCAACGCAGGCCATTCACAGCAGCATCTGCACCATCTTCAAAGGCCCCGCTGCCCCACTCAGTGCTGTTGTCAGGCCTCAGAAGGGGCTCATGTGATGATCATGCAGGGGGCTGACATGGCAGGCTCTGCACCAGCGCAGCTGACCTGGGTACCCTGGCTTGGACCAGCCGGCAAGGTGCAGATCTTTGCCCCACCCCACAATGTGCTTGCGCTTGGTCAATGACTTGATGTGGTGGAACCTGCAGAGGCCCAACTGCAGATTCTGCATCAGTTTGGCACAGAGAGACAGGCTGGGCCTCAGCACGCCACCTTCAGTTCAGCATACAAGGTTGCCACTGCTCACTGCCTGTGCAGGCAGGCACTCACCAGATGAGGCGCCTGCCGACTTGCTGCTGTGCTACCTGATGCTGGCTCGCTGCAGCCTCAGCTGTTGTTGCAGCTGCATGTGCAGCTGTCTGCTGCTGCTGCTGAGCGGCTGTCTCCAGTGCGTCGACAGCCAGCAGGAGGCACTCTGCTCCTGCTGATTCTGAGACACAGCTCTGAACGGCAGCAGTAAGGGCAGCATGCTGGTCCCTGCAGCCAATGCAGACATGCTGCTGCGGCCACTTTGTTGTTCAAGGCAGCGAGTGCTGCAGATATATCATTTGACAGCGTCCCAACCTGACTCACCCTGTGGCTCCGCTCTGCACCTGCAGCCGCGGGGCTGCATCTGGGTAGGCCCGGGGCAGCATAAAGTGCAGGCCCACAGGCTCTCCATTGAGAGTCCTGTCTCCCAGCTGCACGGCGCCTCCGAGCTGGGGAGTGCCATGCTGTGCATCGCCTGCACCGGCAGCAGAACTGACCAGATCTCTTGCCCAATCGAGTGCCTCCTCCTCCACAGGCTCGAAGACTACCTCCCCTGGGTAGGTGGCCTGCAGCATGCACATTCAAGATACAAAATCAGCATGTCAGGTTGTAGGCAGGGCAGGGACTGACCTGCAAGGCTTCGATCTCGAGCAGTTGCCGCTCCAATTGCTCACAGCTCATGCCCCTTGACCTATTGCTGTCGAGGAAGAGAAGTGACCACGTAAAAATTCAGCTTTTGAATGGTATGCCAGGGAAACTACCTGATCTGATAAAGGCAGTATACAGCTCCCATCCTGCTGCTGCCTCTGAAGAAAAGGCGCATATTGGCCTGCTTAGGATTGGCTGGGACACCCCAAGGGCCCCAGCTTGAGCTTTGTCTCCCTGTGCAGCCGGCCTCTGCAACATGACTTGGTCTTGATTGTGCTGCAGATTTGGTGCAGGGAATTCCTGAAACGCTGCGGCAGGCTGGCGCTATGGGCATGCATGCAACTGCCCTGACGGCACTGCTCATTGGGCAGCCGAGCACATTTGAGCACATCTCCCTTGGGCTGCTTCCCACCAATTCTTACAACATCGACACATGTGCAGCAGTGCCCTGCACAGTAATCTGAGCTGCCGCAAGCTTGTGCACAGAAACAGTGGGATGAGACATGCAGAGCAAAATGCGCCACCACCAGCCATACTTGCATAGGCGGCCACAACAGTTGGGATGGTCAGCTTCGCTGATTTGGAACCTTAATTTCATTACATCTGTAGAGCAGAAGGTGCACCCCATTTTCTATCAGAAATACTCTCCCTGGCATGTCGAGCACGTGTGCTGGCAGGGCAGCAAGCCAGCATCCCCTGCGAGCATGACGACGTCTGTGAAGCTTGTGCAATAAGGACTGTCATTCAAGCAACTAACTGGGAGGTGACGCCTGTAAGGTGTCAAGAGTCCTGTGACATGTCGCAGCCGAGCTTGTTGCAGCCGTTGATTTGTGTGCGAGATGCTCCTTAAAGCCCACGGGGCTGCAAGCCAGTTGCGTGTGACAGCACACATCTGGTCTAAGATGGGTCCACTATAATCAATCACGTGGTGTGCACCACAAGATGAGCGCTCATCTATCATTTCAAATGATGTGTAGCTGACCAGGAGTCAGTAGCGCCGTTGAGAGCCGCCCAGGACCACCATCTGCTTGCCGCCCTTCTTGGACTTCTTGTCCTTCTCACTCCCGGCGACCTGTCTCCTGGACTGCTCAGCCGCAGCCTGGATTTGCTGTGCCAGGTTGGCGCCCCAGACGGATGACTCGCCAGGGGAGCTGCCTGGAGCCCCTTCTGCTCCCCATGCGCTGACCCCTGATGGGCGCGCTGCAGGCAGGCAGGGCAAGCTCACAAGGCAGTGAGCAATTAAAAACGCTGCAGCTCTGCATGCTAGCCTCTCCAAGTCTGCCAGCAGGGTGCCAGAGCACAGGCTACACGACCAGTGTGAAGGTGCAAAGGGCATCAGCCCTGATGCAGCTCAGAAGTGCAGTGCTGTCTCACCTGCTGATCCTGCTGCCGCAGGCCCCAGAGAAGGGCCCGTTGCAGCAAAACCCATGCTGGCAATGCGAGCAAAGGACACTCCGCTCTCTGGTGGCTGGCGAGAGGGACCCTCTTCCCCACTGGCATAGCCTTCAGCACTCTGTAGCATGAACAGTGTGTCTGCTAAAGGGGCCTGAGTGGTGCACCGCCCAGAACGAAACAGCAATTCTGGTCTCGAGGATACCAGGGAGTCACAGACATGAGTCGAGTGGACTTGCCATGCTGATGGACTGTGCAGGCAACTTTTTTGGGCCATGTAGCCAGGCACACATAGACTGCGATTTGTGCCAGCATGACTGAGCAAGCTTTGGACAGAGGCCCAGCACGCCTGACCAGCCTGTCATAGAGGCACCTGGCACAGCAAATTGACACAGGCTAGTACTTCCGTGGCATCCCTCGAGTGTGAAGCAGGCAAGACTGACCAAGTGGCCCAGCGCACCTGGCCAGTCTCTGACTGAGACCCCTGGTGCAGAGACTCCTCAATGGCCACATTCAGGGCCTCTGTCTCGCTCAGATTGGCCACAGCAGCCTCCCTGGAAGGTTTGGGCATGGCCTGCAGCACAGCAGAGCATCACGTCAAGCATGCGTTACAATACGGCTGCAGCCTGGGTTAGCCAGGGCGTGCATTGTTGTATGTTTCTGAGTCAGCAGGCCGCCATCTGGGCAGTACTTGCATCGAACAGAAGAGAACGGGGCACTGTGGATTTTGAACTGCCATGCACACCTGATCCTGCCACTTTGCAGTGGCAGCAGTTACAATGCCTGATGTCATCTGCTGGCTGGTAGCTGGCCACCAGCCAGGGCAACAGCTGGCAGCAAGCTGCACGCCACAGCAGCGAGCGCCTCATGTCTGCCTGCATGGCTTGCTGCAAGCTACCCTTGTTGACAGCACCTTCTGCATGTCCCTGGCAGCAGCAGCAGCGTCTGGGTCCATCCGCAGGCCAGCAACATCTGACATCATCTGATTGTACTAGAATAGTTGAGTCGTGGGGGAGACCGCGTTCTACGCCCTCTCCTGGCTGCAAAACCTCACTGTGCAGAGGTACACTGCAATCTTGACTCTGGTGCGCCAGTCAGTGCCCCACCTTGAGCTCCCTGGCAGACAGCGCCTTCTGACCCGCCCTGGCTGCAGCAGCCATTGCAGCTGCTGCCTCATGGCGCTCCCGTGCAGCCTCGGCCTCAATCTTCTTCTCGCGCCGCTGCTGCCTGGCAGCAACCTCGGCTGCGAAGGGCTCCAGGGCCGCTCGGGGCAGCACTGAGCTGAGGTCCACTTCTGCCAGCAGGAAGGAGGCTACAGGCATCGAGAGATAGGGTCAGCATGCAGCTGCGGAAGGACTCTGTGGCGACACTGATGAGCTGAGGTCCCTTAGCAGCAGACTGGCGGCTGTAGGCAGCAACATGGCGTTGAACGTGGAGCTGGGTGAGGGGCGAATGGCATTTGAATGCCAAGGTCGGCACAAAGGAGGCTGCATGCAACAGAGTCAGGTAGGTCCAGGAGTTCAGCAGATGCAACAAAACGGAAGGGATGCAGCACTGGTACTGTAGCACCTGCACCTGAATGCAGGCAGTCAGCAACCCATACCTGAAAGTTGTCGACCTGCGCCTGACAACAGTTTTCGAGTGAAGAACGCTGCCAGCAGCAGGGGAGACAGACGCGCAGGCATCACGCCTTCAATGAGACCCCTGGCATTGCATGCCAGAGGCTGCAACCAGCAGTGCAAGACAGGCGCACTGGTGCTGCTGCAGGCATGGCACAGGGCCTGGTGCAAGTGGGGAGACACATTTGAGCGTCATCATCGTCGTGGACCTCTGCTGTCAGGCACAGCAGGCTTGTGTGGGTGGTAGGGGAGCCTAGAGCTGCTGTGTCCGGCAAGAACGCCTCTGCAGCTTACACAGGCAGCGCAATTTGACAGCTTGTGATGGAGGTTTTCAAGAGCCCGCACCTGTGGCGGGGAGGTGGTCCAAGTGCTTGAGCTTCTTGCGAACTGCCTCAGTCTGCACCAATTCCTCAAGTTCCACCACCTTGGCCTCAATCTGCAGTGACCGCGCAGCTCAGCACCCAGAAGTGCTGCATGGTGATGGCTTTTGACTTGTTGCACTTGAGGAGTCCCAAGAAGCAGTGCTCGCATCAGCAAAGGTGCACATCAAGCGTGAAAGCTCCTTCTCAGGCTGCAGGAAGATAGCCCAGAGCAGTGCACATCCCGTTGGCTCTTTTGCACACCTGTGGGGGACAGTTGGCATAGCTGCCTGCGTGGGCCAGCAGCATGCGCACATTCATCGGGTGCAGGAACAGCCACTGCCCGTCTGCTGCCTGGTAGAAGAAGAAAGGGAACTCCCCAGGGGCAGATGGGCCCCCAAGCGGTGAACTGCCTGCAGTGAAACCCAAGGGCTGGGGAGGCGCCTTCAAACTGGGGCGCAATGCAGCTTGATGAAGTTTGTCATTCAGTTGTGGTGGTGGCTAGCGGACTGTGCTTGACACTGACAGTTGCGGTCAAGGGACAGCAGCTTGCCCACCAATCACTGAGAGTGACTCGACTGATCACAGAGTGCAGCAATCCAACTGGAAGCTCCTACCTGCAGCAGCTGCACTGGCTCCATCTGATGTGAGCGGCCCAGCAGCAGCAGCCTGGCTGTCCGAATGCCCGTCCTGCTTTAGTGTAATTTGCTTTACTGAAACGGCTCTGGACACAGCTGCTGCTCCTGGCTCGTTTGCAGTCGGGCCTGAACGACTAGCGCCGACATCAGGCACCACCTCAGCAGGGTCAACACCTGGAATTGACAGTAGTCTCAGGAGCTCACAAAAGTTACGGTCCTTCCTAAGCGGCCAGACAAGAAGTCTTCCCTCCTCGTACAGCACTTGCAGAGGCGAGAGCTTGAACGCACCCGCTTGGCCAGCCCAAAGATGTGGTCAGCAGCTTGATGCACAGCCCATGGCAAGCAGCCACCCCAACTCAAAACGGCAGAGAAATGCACCTCCTGGACTTGCTGGGCCATCAAGCAGGGTCTGCACCTGCACTGGCTGCCTGACTTTGAAGGGGCCACCATCTCTGGAGGGCCAGGCTCACCATCAGGACTTGCTGGGGTGTCAGCTGGGTCAGCTTCGTCTTCAGACTCAGTGAAGGCTGCCTGGTAGCCAGCCTGCCTCTGAGATGTGGCACCAGCTGGCAGCTGGGCATCAGGGGAGCTGGATGGCAAGCGCAGCAGGGGCTCCAGTGTGGGCCTCAGGCCTGCAGGAGCGGCACTGCAGTGAGTGTTGTGTAGCTGGGCGGTGGGAGGCCAGAAGGCAGGTGCAGCAGACACCCGATGCCAAAAAGGTTGCTTGTCGTGCATGGGACGGTATGCTGCGTCTCATCAGGTGTGCTGCCCCGGCACTGCAGCAGTGGGGGCTCCTGCCGTGCCTGGGGCCTTCGAGGGTGTGGCCAGGGTACCGGTCTGGCTGCAGCTAAGTACAGCTGGGACCTCGGCGGGCTTGGGTGTGCAGAGCCTGCCAGCCTTGGAGCTCAAACTGCAACACCCTTTCACTGCAGATCTGCAGCCAAGTGTACCATCCTTTGAAACCATGTGCATATGCCTTCCACAGCAATCCTGCAGCCTTCTTTAATGTCAGGGCCATGTGCAGGTGCCTATTGAAGCACACCCGCAACTGGTTGCTGCAGCACGCTGCCCGGCAGGACTCAAGGGGTGCAACGACACAGGCCACCACATGCACATAACAAGAGCAGGACTTGGTTACCCAAGCACTCTTCAAGACAGCCTTACAGCCACCCCCTCCTTTCTATCCCAACTGTCATGCCACCAAAGGCAGCGCACCAGAAGAGGGTGCAGCAGGTGCTTTGGGTGACGAAAACCCAGTCAGCAAGGGGAAGTCCTCCATCCTGTGTGCCTGCTCAGCTGCCGCCGCAATCTGCTGGCTGGAGGTCTGCACTGCTGCTGTGCTGAACTGCAGGGCAGATGCAGGCATTTGATGTGAATCCCTCACCATGGCGACTTGTCTGGCACCGAGGCTTGATGGCACTTTGCAGGCAACAGCTCATGAGACCTCATATGTGTAGGCAGGCATGCTGCATATGCCAGCTAAATTTAGGTCCTCGCTGAATGACAACAGCTTGCTGTTGGCCTTGTTGCCACTGAAAGCAGGGCACAAACTGCCACAGGTCCTCCTGCTGGACTGTGCCTGTGCTGGGCTTGTATCACTCATGCAGAAGCATCACTGCATGCATGATGCCACACATCTGCCTCACATATTTGGCCTGGCTGATGGTGCAACACGCTGCAGTCACAGTCTTTGTACCAGACTGCTGGGTTTGACAGCCCAGGTCCCACCTGCCTAACAACCTCAGCAGCCTGCCGCCCCACAGCCTCCGGCAGCAGCATGCTGGCAGCTGTCCCCTGTGGAGCTGCGCTGATGAGGCCGCGCTGCCGGTGCTCAGCCCAGGCAGCAGCCCTGGCGGCCAGTGCATCAAGAGCTGCATAGATGTAGGGTGCCTCCATTGCAGCATCGATGCCTCCCTCAGCGGTGACCTGAAGCCGCAAAGTGGACTGAGCTCAGCGTTTGTCTGGCACCATGACACTGCATGACAGCTGCCTCCTGCGCGTGCAGCTCTTTGACATCTCTGAGCAGGCCAAGAAAGACCACTTCAGATGCCTGGCATGCAGCAGATCTCTGCCCACCAACACACCGGCCTGCCCAAGGCTGCAGCTTGGTCCCTGAGTGCAAAGTGCAACAGCATGACATCAGGCAGGCTGTTTCGAGACTCTAGCAGGGTCTGGAGTGCTTCATAGTGTATTGCTGTGCAGCATGCAGCACCGCCGACTGCACACCCGCTGCCTGCCACAGGAGGGGCTGGGGCGGGCTGACCTCAGGGAGAACCTCGCACATGCTCTCCCCAGCTGCGCTACATGCGCAGCCAAGCCAGCACTGCCCCGTCGGCCCAAGCTTGTGACTGCAACGGCAGGCGCTGCCCCCCTGCGCTGCATGCTCTGCCAGCTCAGCAGCTGCTGCCTGTCTCATGAGCACAGACATGCTGACCACAACTGAAAGCAGCACACAAAGTTCTCACACCTGTGCTGCATGCTCCGCCAGCTCAGCAGCTGCCACCTGCCAGAGAGGTTCAGGCTTGCTGACCACCGTGTACTTGGCGAACAACGAGGCAGGCACTTGTCTTGGAGATGGAGTCGCCCCTTTGCTGCCAGTGCCCTTCTTGCCATCGATGTCTTGCCTGCAGGCCCATGAAGCTGCTGCTGATGCGACCCCACTGCTAGTTGTGCCAGCAGGTGGGCTGGAGCCTGCTGCAGCACCTTCCTTGGCTTCTTGGCTGCCCTCTGCCTTGCTGCTGTGGACCCTGCTGGGAATGATGCTGTCCCGCGGCCTCCTCAGCAGCTGGAAGGTGACTGCACTGCCAACCTGCAGGGTCCAACCTACCATGTTGAGCAATGAAGCAGCAAAGTCCAGCATGGACTGAGGAGACCAGGGGTCATGACGTTGGTGCCCTCTAGTGGCGACAGCATGGACCGGCACGAAGGCTGCATAAAATTGCAAAGCATTTGCTTTGCTGCATGGTGCCTACATTGTTTTGGAGTGGGCTGTCTCAGATTCTCGACAAGCACCGCGTCAAGCCCAGGCAGTGCATGGACTCGGGGCTGCACGAATTAATATTGGAGCGCTGTACACTAGCATGATCTCAGGCCAACAATGCTGCTGCAGCAGCCCCGCACCAACCTCAGGCCGCCCCAGGCGATGTATACGCATCATGAGCGGCTTCCAAACGAAGATCTGGGGAGACCCCCGCATGATTTTAAGCCCTCCTTGAGATGCTACTGCAGCATGCTTGTGGTTCCCTGACAGCAGATATTCTGGGAAAGATGACGATACACCACATCAAGGTGTGCAGCAGCCACACACCCTTGCCAAACCTACCTCAGGCCGCCCCACGCGGTACACGCGCACCATCCGCAGCTCCCGCGCCGCGATCTGGGAGTAGCACAGCGGGCAGGGGCTGGTCTTGCGCAGCTGCTCCCCGCCGTGGGTGATCAGGTGCTGCATGATGGAGGGGAAGGCAAAGACGTGGCCGCAGGGCGTGATCTGGGGGCACAGGGGGGATGTGTCCAGGCTTATGGGGCACTGCACCTCCCCCTGGGCCAGCATCTCCACCTGCAGGGCAGGCACCAGAGTGTCCCGGGCTGCTTGGCTGTGTGCTGTCTGTTCAGCAGCGTGTAACGCGAGGCGCAGACTGCATCTGACCCTGGGCCAACACCTCCACCTGCAGGGGCAGATCTGTGCTGCTGTTGAACTTACGTGCGGGCAAGGGCTGTGAGGTAGCAGGCCTGCCCAACAGTGCTGCGTGTCATTGCCTCCACCCCCGCCCATGGAGTCGAGCAGAACTGTCTTCATAATTGTGCGTGGTGTGGGCGGCGTCTGTCTGCATCAGGTCAAGCCCAGCCAGATCTGTGTAATGTCTCCAGTGTAAAGTCTCCCAGATCCCCAGCAGAAGCCCAGTGGTTGAGACTACTTCACGGCAGCTGGCAACGAAGCAGTTGCCTGACAGATCACAGGCTCAGCATGTAACGGGTGTGCAGCTCACCCCTCGGCTTCAGCATGGTCTGAAAATTTCCCTCTCTGACTCTGCTAATTCGGCCTGCTCAAAGAACGAGGGGCAGCACAGGCCCATATGCGCCTGCATTGACCAGGATCCCTTCTGTGCTCCAGCTACAGAGCAATATACCCTACCTGCAGCATGGCTTTTGGGCGGACCTGCAACAGAAGGGCCTGAAGGCAGCCACCCTCGGCTCCCACTCAAGCGCAGTCCAGTGGGCAATCCAAGGGAGCAAAGCTCACCTGGAGCACGTCCTCCCAGTCCAGCATGAGGTCGGCGTCAGTCTGATGGCGCTGCAGGTCGCTGGCGTCCGACACCATAAAGCGGAAGTTGGCCTGCAGGAACTTGTTGCGGTTGTAGGGCAGGGAGCGGGGGCGCCCCCTGCGCCCACGGCCACCCCTGCCCCTCGCAAACAGCCCTCCCCTGCCGGGTACCTGCAGGGCAGATGACGCCGGGTCCAGTGCTGGAGGTGCTGGGCAGCATGGCAGCAAACAGAGATGGGTGCCTGAACGGTCGTGGCTATCTCTGCCTGGCACCTGCAGGCGGCAGCATAAACAAATGCCTATTTTGCTTGCAATGCTGGCAGTAAGGCCCCCATCTGCGCCCCTGGCCCATGAGAGGTGCCCTCTCAGGCTTCTGCAGGTACAGTACATGGAGTGTGAGAGGCTGGCTGCAGCCCTGAGGAGCGCTGGCCTGGTCAGGCCACCTGCCATTTAAATGCAGGTGCAGCAGCACATTGTGCCCTGTGACGTGCCTCAGAATTGTTGGGGTTGGGGTGGGGCAGAGGCCCTCCCTACCAGCCTTGTGCACAGCAACCACCAGTCAGGGCTGCAGCAGGGCATGGGATAGGTGCATGGCAAAAGCTGCAGGGCACTGTCAGACGCCCTCGCCTATCCAGGAGCAACACCCTGCCAAGCACCTGCAGGCATGCCAGGCCAGCAGAGCCTCAGGATGGTCCCCATGCGGGCATGGCCACATCCCCCTGCCCTGTGCGATGGGGAATCTGTGCGAGCCACCTGCAAGGGCGAGACCCATGCCAAGCTGAGCTCAAAGAAATGCAGCTGAGAGGCATGTGCAGAGAGCGTTTGCCTGGGTTCTGCACCTGCTCTGCGTGGAACATCTGCCCCATGCTGGCACCTTTATGCTACCACCCTCAAGCTAAGGGGTTGACAGGCTGCAAGTATGGGGCCAGTGCAGCCGGTCAGACATGCGCAGCAGGCAGACAGCTGCTCCCATCTTGCTGGAGTCTGCCTTGTGTGCCCTGGCTCATGTCTGCCCTTCTCCCTGACAGCAGGCACGAGGGTGTCCGGCCATCCCCCATCGCACAGCAAGCAGCCCGACACAGACCTGCCCAGCACAGGGTTTCCATGCCTCGCAGACTGCACCTGTTGACGGTCGTAGGGCTGAAAATTGAGCAAGTGGTTAGCGCTCAGGTAGCCACTCCTGCCTGAAGGGCTGCGCCCCATGACAGACTGCCCGCCGCCATCTCCATCTGTCCCGCCCCCTGACAGCTCCTCCTCTCCCCTCTGGTGGTGGTGCTGCTGCCGTTGCTGCTGCTTCTGCCGTCCACCTCCTGCAGGAAATCTGTGCTGCTGCGGCTGCTGGACAGTGCCTGGGGCCTGTTGCTCATCGCTGCTCTGGCTGCCATCCAGGGTAGGAGCATTGTTGTGCTGAGCTGGACCCTGATGTTGTCCGAGGGCCTGGCTGAGACCCCCTGCAGCCGGTAGCCTCCCCCCGCGGCCCCTGCCACGCCCAGTACCCTGCAGGGACCCAGCTTGCTTTGTTCATGCTGTCCTGTGCGATCAGCTACAGAGCAGACAGGGGGGTGAGGACTAGTTGTGGCGCAAGCAGAGGGCCATCATGCACTTGCACAGGCCTCTGCCAAAATAGGCGAAGCGGCAAGCAGCCAGTGGCTGTGGCTCTGTAGCATCCCAGCCTGAGTGACATGCACACTCACCCTGGCTGCCTTGCCCCTGCCCCTTCCTCTGCCCTCCTGGTGGCTCACGTCATGATGGCTCACATCAGGCTGGCCCTGTTGCCCAGCAAGCTGGCGTGTGGCCTTTGGCAATGATCGGCCTGCAGATCATGCTCGAGCATTTGTGCTGTGACTTCCTGCGCCGTGGCCATGCAGCAAGCACAACACATGCAAGAAACGCATGAGTGCGGCACGACATGCCTGTGCCTGGTACAAATTCAACGGCAGCTGCACTGAGCTCTTTGCCATGAGCAGTGCCATGCTGTACTTGAGTGCGGTCCTGCTGCTGGTTCTGGATGTCGACAGGGCTCTGGTTTCCTGTGGAGCTACTGAGCATTCACTGAGAGCAACTTTCACAGACAGGCTCTAGCTGCCTGCCAGATGTCCTTTGACGCTTTCAGTGGATGTCGGAAGTGGCTTGAACAGGGACTAGAACAGAAGAACTTCTTGCAGTCAGACAGGCTACATTGGTTTCAGAGCCTCTTCTTGAACAGGCTGAACACAGCTGTGTACCGTGCTGGCTGGCCTGCTGCCCATTTAGCATGCATGCAGAGCTTTCTGCTGTGGCTCATGATGTATCTGCCCAGCTGATTTGCAGAACCCGAAATTCACTGCTAGTCGCAAAGTGCATTCAGAGTCAGGCTGCTTTGCTGTGCTGGCATGATTGTGCTGCCTGCAGGTCAGGGTACTGTTGACAGCAGACAATGCTGATCGCGCAGGCCGCATTGAAAGCTCTATGCATAGGGGGTGTCGCATGACACCCCCGAGCAAGAGGGCAACTGATTTGCCTGCACAGCTTCCTATGAGGCAGGATGCACTGCACTGAGCCCGCTTTCTTGCCACCTGGCGACAAGGGCAGTCTGCAGTGCTCTAGGCAGTTGCTTAGCATCTGGGTGTCAATCTCAGAAGGGGCAGAAGGCATCCCAGCTCAAGTCTCATGTTGCATCTTGAACTGTACATGTGCATGTGTGTGGTCCTCAGCCTGCCACCCTTGCAGGCCTGGCAGGTCGGCAACATGTGTTTTGAGATTGCAGGCTGCCAGTTAAAAGTCTTCACTGTACAGACATGTTGCTCATTCAGTGGCCGTGTTGACTCAGATGGGATACAAATGTTTTGAAATCAGTGTACGCTTCACACATAAACAGCAACAACTGTACACATAAACATGGCGCTGAATATCAGCACGACAGGACCCGTGATACCACAGCATGATGGTATAAAAGGGGAAAGAGCAGTCCAAGAGGGGGAAGAGCAATGCAAGCAACGACCTTTAACAACTGCACAACAGACACCTCCATGGCACACATGTATTGAGGAGCTGCAGTTGTGCACGAGCTGCAGCAAGAGTGTTGGATGAGGTCTGTTGCACCTTGACATTGTGACGCTTACTGAAGGGGGTCTTAAACAAGGAGAACGCTGGTTCTGAGCCCAGCATGGCACAGGGTCATGGGTCACTGGCAGGATTAGTGAGTCTGTAGATCTGCGGCATCAGCACGGGCAGTACCCGCCATTGTATCCGCACAAGGCGCACGCTCCGTAGTAGATGGGGTTTGTTGCAGATGCGCACAGGGCTGTACATCCTTGGGAACAGGCGGTGCATTCGTTGGCAGGAACACCTGCAACAACAAGGATCAGCTGGCGCCATGAGCGGATCCGCCCAGATGAGCTAATCCCCCTCAGATCCAGATACCACGCTGCAGCCTGGCAGGTCCTCACCTGACCCTGCCGTCTTCTTCTCGATGTTCTGAAGGACCTGAACCGCGGCTGTTCCCAAAGCGCTGTTGCATGGTGTGAAGGGACCTGCCACACCTATGATCCCTTCGCTGTCGATGGCCTGGCATGCCACTTCCATGGCGATCAGGCAGTAGTTTGTGGTAGTTTCGTCCCACAGCCCTTTGACCCCGGCCAGAGCAGAGCATTTCTGCGTAGTTGAGTCAGCGATGACCAGCACGCTCTTGAAATTGCCTGAAGCGGCCGTGGCACAGCAGTTCTGAGCCTGCGCCAGGGTACGGGAGGCCACTGCCGATGTGCAGCTGACTGCCAGCACCAAAAGCGCAAAGTAAGAAGCCATGGCTTGCTTGCAACTAGAGAGTGTGCGAGGTCAGTAGCCTCGAATAGAGGGTTCAGCGTTCAGAGGCAGATCTTATCAGGTCAATTTGGAAACCCTTTCACATGCGGAACATCATTAGCTTTCTTGGAATTCACAGGGTTGACTGCCAATCTTGCTGACGCCCACCTGACAGACAGCCCTTCCAGCAGCCACCCGAACGTCCTGTTATTCAACCTGACGTTTAAGCACTGTGGGAGCATTGGCAGCGTGGTGTCAGCTTGAGCTGAACATCTTGGGTCTCAGGGTGAAGCATGTGCAGTGCAGTGTGATAGCCTTGTGTTGATGAGGGACTTATCCAACATCCTTTCCACCGCATGATGGCACCCACATCAGAGAGGGTTTGCTCGTCTCAGCAGGCTTGCATGATGCACCCGTTCCCCATGCAGGGCGATTGCCAAGGCCGGAAAAGGCAGTGCCTGGTGCCTTGGCAGTCGCACTCCCCAAGCGTTTACACACGCCCCCTTGTAGGGTGAGGGGCTGCGGCGCAGCTGACAGGGGCAGGCGAGACGGGGATGCTGCAGCCTCCCAGCCCCTCACAGCTCAACAGCAGTGCAGATAGCGCGAATCGCAGCGCTGGTCCCGCCTCCCCATCAGGACGCCCCTTCCTAGATGTGGCCTACAGGTGGGCTGCCTTCAGTGATGCCAAGTTGGTGTGGTCGCATGCATGCAGCTCAGCCCATGAGAGGTGCAGGGCGCAGCTTGCAGCGCTGGGGCCTGCAACAGTGTGGGCGTCGGTGCAGGTGGGGCTCACGCTCTGGGAGTGAACGTGCTGCGATGCTGCAGCCGCCTGGCCGCCAGGCTGCCCTCTCCCTTGGTCCTTGCCTGCAGGCGGCGCCAGCATTGAGCTGCCGTCTGCCTGTGTCCACAGGGTTGTCGGCAAGCCCATTCTGAGGTGCTGCAGCAGCAGCTGAGGACCAGCATGGTGCAGGGTTCTTGTGCCGCCAACCTTCCTTCTCCTGCTGCTGCTGGGGCCTTGCCTCTCAGAGCATGCGAGAATCCACCTGCCATGCAAGGACAGGACAGCACAGCAGGCCCCTTCTCGCAGCTGGTGGCCCAGCCCGTCAAGTTTGGTGCTTCAAAATGGTGGCCTGTGCACCTACAGGAGCCCCAAGGCGCAGATCAGCTACAGCGATCGCTTCATACCCACCCGAAGCGCCACCGCCCGGCTCAACTTCTCAGTGCTGGACCGGGATGCAGCGGCAGAGGAGGCAGCAGCGCAGCCGTGAGTTTCGCCCTGTGGCGGGCAGCGGTGCCCTGCATCTTGGCTGGCAGCTGCCAGCTGGCAGGCGGCGTCGGTGATCCTGCAGCTGCCAGCTGATGGCAGCCTGGCCTGCCCTGGCCTAGACATCTGCATGAGCGGCCCAGCCTCGTAGAGCATTCCCGCCTATCTAGATCAGCCGAGGACCTTGCATGCTGCGAGAGTTGTGCGGTGCTCTGCCAGGCTTTGCTGGGTGCAGCTGGGCATCAGCGGCCTGGCGGCAATGCATCCTCTTGCAGTCCAGAGGTGAACGGTGGAATCCAGCATCGACAGCAGCAGCCTCACATGTCTGGCAGAGTGCTTCAGGGGCATGCAGTGGGCGAGCAGTGGCACCTGCATTATTTCAATTCTGCAGCTGGACTCATCCTGAACACGGAGAGGCCAGCGCAGTCACGGCCACTTGCTGCGCATGCCTGAGCCGCTGCACCTGCCCTGTGCTGCACCTGCCCACATGCTGCATGGGGTGTGTGCAGGCGTGAGCGACAAGAGGAGGCCAGTGCAGCCTATGGGCAGCTGCTGCGGACAGAGCTGCTGGGCCTCCCGAGTGCCACTAGTTGCCCCATGACGTCCCCAATGGACCGCCCACCCAACAATGGGACTGGTGCCATTGACCTCCTCAAGTCGCCAGGCAGGTCAGTAAGAGACAGCCTCATATCAAAGACTTCAGCTGTGCTGTGCATGGGACTTCGTGAGTCATATGGTGCATCTGTGATGTTCTCGTCAAGCTGAGAGCAGGCAGCAAGATCGATGAGACTGCACACAGGTCGCCTTGATCACCACTGCCATCAATGTAGGGCGTGCAGCACAGGAAGTCAGGCCCCATCGCTCTGCAGCCGTGCAGCACATAGAAGGGAATGAGGAGAGTGCAGTGCACGTCGACGCCTGTTGGTGCATGAGACATGCAGCAGCAGGCAGCACTGACACAATGCTTCACACTTGCTCTGGCAGGTATTTTCTGTGCAACGCTCCTGCTGATCTGCTCCTGCGACACATGTGACTGCTCACATTCTGCCCTCCCGCAGCCCTTGCACCAAGAAGATGTTTCGCTTCACAACGGGCGACGAGGAGAGCCCACGGGCTGGGCCCCGCACAGACTCCCCCTACCGCCTCTCCCCTGTGGGGCGCGACAGCGCCTTGACTGGGGCGCTCAGCAGCCCCAAAAGGGCGCCCATGCGTATTGCACGCTCGCCCTTCAAGGTGGGGGCTGCCGGCTGTGCATGCATGCTGCACAGGAGCCTGTGCAGCTCCAAGCGGGAACTGTAGCCCTTGCTTGCTTGCCCTTCAAGGTAAGGTCTGTGCAGACAGATTCACAGAGCTCAGTGGGCATGTAAGCACTCATCAATGTGAGGGGCTGGGCTCATGAGCAAGAGGCAGTCTTTACAAGTGACCACCTGAGACTTTGGATGACCCGAAGCGGACATCCATGCAACCTTGCACAGGCACCCTTCAGGGTATCCAGTGGTACTCAGGCACAAGGCAGCAATATGTTATGTGCAAGGTATGTGTAGGAGCATCTTTGGTCCCAGTGGGCATTCATGTGCAGTATGCAGTTGCGCAGACGATGTGGCACGAGCACAGGCCACCAGTGCTGGCCGTGCACGGGCCTGGAGCCTGCCAGGCCGTGGGTACTCAGCAAGAGCTTGTTTTGTTCAAACGCTGGCCATGGGCTGTTGTTGCTACTTCTGCTAAGTGGCTGAGAGGCACTGCTGTCATCCCATGCCTGGGGCTGGCATTTCAGAGGCTGCTGTTGCTGTTTCTTCCGCTTCAGTGATGACGCCCCTCCTGCAGGTGCTGGATGCCCCCGCGCTACAGGACGACTTCTACCTCAACCTGGTGGACTGGAGCAGCCAGAACATGCTGGCAGTGGGGCTCGGCCCCTGCGTGTACCTCTGGTCAGCCTGCACCAGCAAGGTGAGGGAGACGTTCCAAGGCTGGACTGATCCACGGTTCACTGACTTGCTTGCTGCAGCCTCCAGCAGCAGGACAGCACCACAAGTGCTGGCGCGGACAGCAAAAAGGACTTATGCATCTGTGATCAAGTTTGGGGCTCTGCAGCAGCCCAGCACCGATTGTCAGTACATTGCAACATTGGAATGGCGTGCGCCCGCAGTCCCTGCAGCTTGGCTGAGTGGCAGAATACCCTGATGGTGATCACTTTGAGCAATGCAGCAGGTGCATAGACAGAGGCCACCATGTATGCGCACCCTCGCTGCGCAGGGACCTAAACTGTGCTATGAGTCCTGCAGCTGCACTGTCTGCCTGCGCCCAGCTTGAGCACCACACCCCCAATGAGCAACACGAACCCTGCGCAGGCACAGACCATTGCCTGTGCTGCATGGCCAGCGAAGTAAGCATTGTATAGCAATTGGACTCAGGGCAGTGCAGCTCAGCAGTGCATATTACGCAGGACAGCTGCAGAGGAGGTGTACAGCGTGTTTTGGAGGCAGCACTGCATAGTGTGAGGTGTTTTAGACAACCGCTGTACTGCAGGCGACCAAACTGAGGTTGCTGGAAGTACATAGATCTATCATACGCGAAAACTGTTGGCTGGTGCACAGCCAGCATGCAACTGCAAGATACCACAGTGGCCTTGCTGCGCTGCAGGTGACCAAGCTGTGCGACTTGAGCAGCACAGACCCTGCGGACACAGTGTGCAGCGTGTCGTGGAGTCAGCGAGGCACCTACCTCAGCGTGGGCACCAACAAGGGGGACACGCAGCTGTGGGATGCGCACAAGGTCAAAATGATCAGGAACCTAGGGGTGAGTGCAGGGCTTTGTGCACATGCAGCAGCATCTGGTGATGGTCGAGAACCTGGCAACGGGTGGGTGGTGTCACAGGCAGAGGCGTTCACAGCGGGGCAGGATGTGCAGGAGCTGCCTGCTCGCGGTGCCAGTTAGATAAGGGCGCTGTAGGACGTGCAAAGGGTGCAGATGGTGAGGAACCTTGAGTTGAGCAGGCATCAGGACTAGATGCAGCATCTGTGGTGGTCACCAGGCAAATGATGCAGTCCGTGGTAGCATGTGGGCAGCTGTTGACTGCTCCTGCTGCTGCCGAGCTTGCCAAGACTGGTGGACACGCAGCTGTGGTACAATCAGAAATATAGTGGGTCACACCCCTAAGAGCGATGATGCAAGTGCTGATGCCTTGGGGGTCCTACAGTATAATGCTTGCAGCAATGCGTGTCAGGGTGACACTGAGGGAGACATGCATGCTTAGCTTAGGCGACATTGGTTTGCCTCAGGCCAACCCAGCATTCCTTAAGGCTTGCTTTATCCTGTGTGCTGTACCTGCAGTGGGGCTGGCTGCTGTGTGATCACCTGCTCTACTCCCATTCCACCAGGCTAACGGCTGCTGACTGCCTGGCTTGCCTTCCATGACTCATGTTTTGCTGATTACATTCCTGCACAGGCTTGCTCCAGCAGCCCTGCGGGACCGCGGCACAGTCAATGCTGACTGCTACCCCAGCTGGTGCTGCTGCCATTTGAGTGCCTGCAGAAGCGGCTAATTGCCAGAGTCCTGTGGCGTCACTGCGCAAGGGGTGGGCACCGTCTTTGTGGAGCAGCCACATCCTGTCATAATGCTGGGCTTGCTTGTCTTCGACTGCCAGGCACTGTCCAAGCTGACAAGCTGCATGACGAGCTGCTGCCTCCTTCAGGGTCATCGTGCCCGAGTGGGGACCATGTCTTGGAGCAGCCACATCCTGTCCAGCGGGAGCCGCGACCGAAGCATCCTGCAGCGTGATGTGCGGGCACGCGAGGATTATGTGCACAAGTTCACGGGGCATCGCTCAGAGGTGGGCTGGCGTGTCCGAACCTGTGGCATGCACAGGCCACCCGGGGCGGTGGCTGTGTGTGAGGGCGTCTGCCTCAGGCAAGGCCGTGTGAGTTGGACTGGTCCCATGCGCTTGCGCATCCTTGGCTGTCAAGCTCTACACAGGCAGAAACTCTGGCGCTTGGCTTTTGCAAGGACACATGACACTGTGCACGCCAGCACATAATGGCGCTAGGTGCACAGACACTGCTCTCTGCACTGCTGGCGTATAGCACAGCAGCAGGGGCGCGCACGCTGATGCGGCTGCGGCCCTGCCGGCCTGTGGACTGAAGGGGTCTCGCACTGACTGGGAATGGCCACCTAAGCTGACCATCTGCTGTCTCACCCTCCAGTCCGTGCAGGTCTGCAGCTGACATGGTCCCCCCCCGAGAAAAGCTGGTGCTACATTTCAACCGTACCAGACATGAACAAGCCTCCCCTCCTGCTGATGTAGGTGTGCGGCCTCAAATGGTCCCCTGATGACCGGGAGCTGGCCAGCGGCGGCAACGACAATCAGCTGTACATCTGGAACCTGAACAGCCAGGCCCCCCTGCTCAAATTCAGCGACCACAGTGCAGCCGTCAAGGTGGGGGATCTGGCTGTTTGGGAGGTGTCTGAACATGTCAAGATGACAGGGGCACAACAGCGCCAGCTGCCCTGCACCTGAAGATGAAGAAGTCTTGAAGTGCTGACCTGGCAAAAGCAGGGGGAACAGCAAATGCCTAGTGCCCATTGACTTGGATGAGATAATGATGGATCCTGGCTACAGGCTAGGCTGCCCATTATTGTGGGCAGTCAGGGTGCATGGCTTGCAGTGCAAGCTGCTTGGTGCATCACCTGCTTCTGTCTCCAAGGTGGGGGTTTGTGTCAGTTGGCATTGGCCGCTGCTGCATGCCAGCAACAGTCTGCGAGTCAACGTAGTGCTGCCGTCAGCCCAACAGCCTGCTGCACATGTGTTGGCTTGGCAAGGTGTGCTTTGTTGCAGGCCATCGCATGGTCGCCCCACCAGCACGGTCTGCTGGCCTCAGGCGGCGGCACGGCCGACCGCTGCATCCGCTTCTGGAACACTGCCACCAATACTGCCCTCAGCTGCATAGACACCGGTGAGCCTGCCTGCTGCATGGACGCGGGGGCAGAGTCTGGAGGCAGGCGTGCTTTGTGGGAATGCCGCCAGGTTGGTCTTGTCTCACAGCAGGCTCTGCCTGCCTGACCTCTTTCAGCACAGGCTTGTTGCAGCTGGAGCTTATGTGGGATCTACATGACGGCATGTGGGTTGGGTCAACAGCTATGCCTGCAGCAGTCTGCACCACACATTGCCTTGGCGGAATTGTCCCGCATGAACGACTCACCTTCGGTTTTGCACTGCCCTTGCCCAGCAGACCACAGCCACCTGCAGTGCGCTGACAGCTCGCCCCTGTTTTTCTGCCTGCAGGCAGCCAGGTCTGCAACCTGTCCTGGTCCAAAAATGTGAATGAGATCGTGAGCACCCATGGGTACAGCCAGAACCAGATCATCGTTTGGAAGCACCCCACCATGACCAAGCTGGCAACCCTCACCGGGCACACCTTCAGGGTGCTCTACCTGGCAGTGTCGCCAGATGGGCAGACCATCGTGACTGGGGCAGGTGATCAGGCACTGTGCTGGGTTTCAGGCACCTGCTAGGCAGGGCTGGTGGTCACGCCGGGGTGCTGGGCAGGGGCTGGGTTGTGGCACTGCAGACTGGGCACAGCTGCACTGACGCTGCACTCCTTCAACGAGCCACACCAGGCAGTGTTGCCAACCAGGGAGATCACTGTGACAGGAGCTGGTGCTGTGATGAGGGGCCCTGGGACTGTCTGGGTCAGCAACAGTCTGCACGCTGGCGCTGACTCAGATTGGTTGCTCGCATGCTGGATGCTGGCGTGCCTGGTGCTTAGCGTCACACAGCTCTGCCATCTGAGGCCGTCCTGCGCTGCTGCATGACTGCTGCTGACATCAGGTGTGGCACTTGCAGGAGATGAGACCCTGCGCTTCTGGAATGTCTTCCCTGGGCCCAAGTCGCAGAGCTCTGTCAACGATTCCGCAGTGGGCAGCATGATGCGTTGCCTGATTCGCTGATCCCCTTCCCTCCTCCAAACAATTTCATTGAGACTGCTGCTTGCCAGTCAGTTGCAGCCTGGGCGCCCCATGCTCTGCAAGGCATGCTGTGCACATGCTCTGTTCATCCTGTTGCGGACCAAGTCCCAATGTTTTCACATCTCATGAATTGCAAAATGAGTGGCACAATCCTGCACTGCACTGATGCTACTGGTAGCTGAAAGGCACCATGCTCTGAAATGAATAGCAGCTGTCAACAGGGAACATTGAGGTTCAAAGAGCATGTGAACTCACGCATCCGAACCTCGTGCTTGCTGCACACTTTCAACCAGCTGCAGTCATAGTGAAGCCCTGGGCAGTGGGAAGGCGTGCAAGTGCGGGAGCTGGGAAGAATGAGTACATAGAAAGAAATGAGCACACCCAGACAGATGTGACACAAGGTTTCATAACGTCCACTGAGCATGGCCAGATCAGCTGTGTTGGGCAGCATCAGCTGCAAGGGGAGATGACAGTGTGGCGAAAGGTCTTCTCTGCTGCGCTTCCCCTTGTCGGCAAGAGGGACTGCAACGTTGGTGGGTGCAGTCAATAATATGCACGTTGCAGTGCTTTCAACATCACCTGCTTATGTGGTGGTTACACGGGCAGTTGCAGATGCCCCTTGCTCTGGTCATGCTCTGGTCATGTGTCACAGCAGCCTTGCCCATATGAGTTTGTTGCGTATCGGTGGCTGGCTTCAGGTAAGGAGGAGCGGTGCTGGACCCAAGATGCATGTTGTACAGCTTGATCACTGGAGTTGTTTGCACCACTGGATGGCTGTTGCCTGATGAGCAGTCATGGCCAGCTGTGTTGATTGCCATTGACAGAGCGTGCTCCACACCAGGCACCAGTAGGGCATTTGTGAGCAGACTTTCTTGCAGTAGTACTTCTCAGCTAGACGCTGCTGTGCTTCTCACGCTCGCGTGTCCCCCTGGGAGCGCCTCCGTGCTTGGCAACACTCAATGCTTGCCCTTATGGTGGTATGGCCTGGCCCGAGGGGACATGGAGCACGGTATGCACATGCGATATCGTCTGCAGCCTGTCAGGGAGATCTGGAGGCAGGCACTGGCCATATGGTGACTCTGACATGTTTGACTGTACAGGCACTGGCGGGGACTTGGAGGCAGGCACAGCCGGCAGCAGCACTGCGCGCGGCTCCCTCACAGCAGGACAGCAGGCACCTCCTGGCAGGGAGGCCAGCTTTGACGGGGAGCAAGGGGACTCTGAACTTGAGGAGGGCTGGCTGGGCAGAGATCCTGTCGATGAGGAGGAGCAGAGCGCAGCTGAGGAGCATGGCTGTGCAGAGGATCAGGGAACAGGTCAACAGCAGTGTCCAGGCGAGCAGTCGCAGCAGCTGACGTTCAGCAGTCCCCAGGCTGAGCTGGTTGCTCGCGGGCTGGAGGCGGGGCTGCGCAAGGAGCGGTCGGGGCTCTCAGCCGCCTCAGAGGCCACAAGGAGCAGCAGGAGGCCGCGCAAGGAGCAATCAGGGCTGTCAGGCAGCAGCTCGGGGATTGCAGCTGCCCTGGACAGGGCCCGAGGCAGCCTCGGGTCCAGGAGGCTGCGCCAGCAGCAGGCTGGACTGTCAGATGCCTCAGACTCAGGCAGAGGCGGCGAGTGGCCTTTGAATGACGAAGAGCAGCGCAGCACCCGCAGGGAGCACCACCAGAACAACGAGAAACAGGATGATGTGCTCATTGATGGGCAGAGCAGTGAGGTATGCTCCTAGGGCAATTATCTGGCGGTCTTGCTACGTCCCATTGACCATAGACACCCATCACAGGTGGGCACCTTGGCATCCGGCAGGCCTGCTGCGTCTCCTCTGAGGTAGGACGTGTACCCAGCAGCGTGGCAGGGATGTTGGATGATGTGCAGATCTCTAGAAAAGGGCAGACATTGTGCTGCTATGCAGCCAATTGACCGCCTTTGCCTTACTTGTCAGGGAGCAGCAGCAGGACAGGGTGCTTGCAACTGAGGCAGAGCAGCACAGTACGACCTGATCTTGAGATTGTTGGCAGGCTTGGTGTTGCGCCATGAGCTATTGCAGCGCTCATCCAAGCTGTGCGCACATGGGCATTGTGAGGTATGGCATGTACCAAATAGAGCTGCTGTGACGGCGAGCAGCAGCAGCATGACTTGCTGGCCACTGGGCAGGGGCCAAAGGGACACTCTGGTTGTGTTGGCTGGCAGGCCTGCTGTGGTGACATGTGAGCTCCAAATGCGGCGCGCAGGGCTCACTATGGGGCAGGGCAGGGGGATCAGGGTTTCTGTTCAAGGTTTGCTACTCAATAGTCAGGCAGATGTGTGTACCTTCAGCAGTGGGGTGCCCGTTATTGCGCAGGGGATGCATGTGCAGGCGTCTGCTGCACGTTTCGCAATGACACGGTGAGGCAAGGCATGATTGCCCTCTGCAGCGGCAGGTGGCCTCTGTCAGATGGCACATCATCAGTTGTGCTGTCCCTAGCCCTGGGCTAGGGGTCAGCTTTTGTATCTTATCAAGGGAAGCTCCCCCGGGCTGCCGCGCCTGGCTCCACAAGATGTGACTCCAGACCCTCTCGCCTGTCTCCGTCTGCAGTCACAGTCAGGCATTGCCGACAGCAGCAGCAGCGAAGCCGATGCTGAGTATGCTTTTGATGATGGAGGATACACACCGCGCCACCTCCATGATCACCACACTGGCCAGATTGCTGGGCACCAGAGGACAGACAGCCGTGCCTCAGCAGCCGAGGGGGAGCAGAAGCAGCCAGGCTTCACCAGAACAGGGCACTATGATCCTGTGCAGGTGGGATGGGTTGGCCGTGCTCCTGCTTGGAGCGTATGTGCAGCCTGGACCACTGGCAGCTGCTGCCTGTTGTTGCAGCCGTCCAATGGGCTGCCCCATGCCTCCTGCTGCGGCACAGGTCTGTCCTGTGCCAGCAGCCATTCACATTGGTGCCCCTGAACCAGTCAGCTCCTCTCGAGTTTGCCTTGTGCGTGAAAAGCTTACCGCTGGCCCCACTGTGCAGGATGTCGTACTCAGAGCAGAGTTTGTGCGGGAGCGGCAGGCAAAGGTGAGCAGCTGCTGCCTGTGTACTGGATACGGCTGGTCAGTGCCGGTTCCTTGCTGGAGGCCGTTTCTGAGACCAGTCAAAACATGTTGCAAGTTCTGTGTGTCGCATACCCAGCATGTCAGCAATGCACATTGCGACAAGAGCAATGTCTGACTTCTTATGCTGACTAAGATCCAGCTGTCCCTGAGCTCCTGTGCTGACTGCTGCCTTGTTCTGCAGGCTACCATAATCTGTGTGAGGATCACCAATGTGGTGGCATTAGCTGTCCTGGGCTGGTCCTTGGGCTTTAAGTTCACTAAGGTGCGCTTGGCAGTGCCGCATGCTGCACCTACTGTCTGCTGTTCACAGTAAGCATCTGCTTGTGCCTTTTGTGGTATCAGTGAGACTGTGACTCGTGTGCACAGACCCTTCCTGCAGTCTGCTGTCCAGAGCAGAGCAGCAGCTCACGCCTTGGTGTGAATGAGGCGGTGTAGGCGAGGCCAGTGCACACAGAGTCTGGATGGTGCATGGGCTGATTTCTCCACGTCTCTGCGCTGGCCGTCTTTCTGCGTGCTAGTCTTGCCTCCCTGGCTGGAGCCTGGGTAGCGGCTTGCTTCACCTCTCTTGCTGGTGGTTCTCCTGCAGCACCCTGTGCAGGCTGCTTGTCCAGGCCAGGGTTTCCCTTGTGCCATTGGCACTCCAGCAGCAGACTCCAGCCTTCACAGGAGTCATGCACAGCACCCTGCATTCATGCGCATTGCCATGCACATGTCCATGCAGAGGCAGCGCCCTGGTCAGGCAGCCTCTTGCTTGTTGCAGGACGACCAATGGTTCCTCCAGAGCAGTGTGCCAGTCGGCTGGAACACAGGGCTGGGGGCAATCTGCTGGGCAGCCCTAGCTGCCTGCACGGGCGTGACCATTCACCGAATGTACTGTGTCAGGAAGGCCGGCAAGCGTTGGTGAGGCAGGGGCTGCCTGTAGATGTGATCTCTTGGTGGTGTTGCACAGACATGCAGCCAGTAGCTACCATAGCTCCTACTTCAGAGGAGTGTTTCGCAGAGTGCGGAACCGCACCGTGCAGTCAACAAATGCAGCTGCTTCTGTATTGGACTGTGCACAGGTTCTGTGGCCAAGCATACCTAGTATGTAGGCAGGTGTGCATATGATGTCAGTGCTCATCTCACTGCTATGCTGGCAGTGGGTGGAGCCCTAGCTGAACTCACTCCCTTGCTATATGCAGGTCCCACAGACGGCTGGTGGCTGTGAGGATCCACTTTGCAGAGCTCTTCCTGCAGGTGAGCCCTTGCTGCACTGTGCTCACTGTCCACACATTGTTGGCTGCACCTTCCACAAACATTGCCTGGTCGTGACTCGCTGACTTGCAAAGCCTGGCTCAAGTGTATGACAAGTTCAGCAGAACACAGAGTGCCTCTGTGCATCACCTGTGCCTGCTGCCTGGGCATCATGCTGGATGCAGTTCATCCCGAAGGCACAAGTGGCTGCATGCCCCCATGCCTCGAGCTGGTCACCACTGGGAAGCCAGAACTGGTCTGGGGTGCCCCCGCTGCTGCAAAGTCTCACGCCACCACTGACTGCATGCCCCTATTTCTGCAGCTGGTAAACGTCACGGTCTGGATCATACCCAACGCCATGCTGCTGCATAACCCGTGCCAGCACTTCTCTCACCTGACCACCTGGTGTACCTTCCTCAGCTGGAGCTGCTGGTACAGCATCTTCACCATCATGATCATTGAGGCCCACAATTCATCTCTCTGGAAGAGCTACAAAGGTCAGCACCTACACTGCCATTCTTGTTGCTAGCCTCAGCACCTGCACACTGCCTGCAAGGAGGCTTCATCCAAGACGCCCACAAGGTGCTAGACTGCTTGAGGCAGGTCAACTGTTGGAGTTTGCAGGGAAGAGCAAGGGCCTTGCTTGAACAGCCATTCTGCGCTAACAGTCTCAGGTGTCTGCAGGGAAGCGCAGGGACACTCTGATCATGGACCGTCCCTTCTACAGCCATTGGCCCAAGCTGGTAGCGTTCCTATTCTTTGAGATCAATAACCTTTTCATCAACATCTGGATAAGCACAGGTGAGGTGCACAGGCTTCTGCTGGCGCGCTGCCTCTGGAGGTGCTGGTGCTGGAGGCATGATCATGGGGGTGCTGAAGAGCTGACCCTTGGGGTGTCGCCCACCTGTGCTGCCCCTCCTTTGCTTGCGAGACTGCCCTTTAGGTGGAGAGCACAACAGCTTTCTGATCATGTGCAGCACGCCCCAGCACCCTGCACAGCATGATTAATGGGATTCAGCCCTGCAGGCGGGTTTGGCAAGGTGGCAACCCCAGGCAGGCGGCAGGTCAACCCCCCTCCACCACGCACTGCATGTCCTGGGAAGGGGGACCCCAGCTGCAAACAGGACCCTGTCACTCTGTCTCTCGTGAGTTTTCTGTCAAGCCTGCAGCGCTGCACTGCTGCAGCTGAACATGGGTTCCATGGTGCTGGTGCTGGTGGTCTTTGGTAGGTCGAGTGGCCACCCCTGCAACAAGCAGGGGAGCCTGTAATATCAGTTCCTGGCGACCTCAGGTCGAAGTGGGGTGCACTCGCATTTCAACAGGGGCCTGTAGAGGAGCCGCTCTCTGATGAGCTGGCAGCAGGGCCGCAGCAATGCGTGTCGAAGAGCAGAGCTGACTTCAGCTGTCGCTGTCACCTCAATTTGCTGGATGCTTTGTGAGCCCCACTCAAACAGCTTGCCTTATCATTCTTCCTCACCCTGCAGATCTGCTCCTGCCCATGCTGGCCATGTCATCCCTCAAACCCCCCTAACTTGCAGCAGGGGCTGCCGGCCTCTTTCCAGCTTGTGGGTGAAAGCGTCTCTCACCATCGCTCATGAATGAGTGTCTCACCAGGTTTTTCCACCACTGCTCCTGCAGATCACGCTGGCCATGGCTTCCTTGATATTCTACCTGGCCTGGTGGATGTTCTATGTGTGGCGGGCTCAGAAGAGTCTGAAGCAGAAGCTTTACAGCGAACACAAGATGGGGCACATGCACATCAATATAATGGTGAGATCTGGGGTTTTCCAGAGGCGTCTGCTTGCCTTGCCATAAGGCTTGTGCTGTCAGCACGCATCTTTGAGCTGGCGCCACCCTGCCTGCGCAGCCCCACTGCTGGGTGCTTGTGCAATGCAATGACCTAGGAGCCGCGCTCCCTCAGGCAGTCTGCTTTCATGCAGTGGTCAACCCCTGGGCTTCATTGACCAGGTGCTGCCTGTGCCTGCAGAAACGGCGGCGACTTTGGGGTAGGCCAACTGCTGCCGCCTGTCTCACTGCCTGAGCACTGCTTGTTCCACTCCCGTGTCTTCCTTCTGTCCATGCTTGCCAGCTGTCAATGCGCTCCTGCCACATCTTCAGGAGTCTTTGTTTACCTAGCGTCTTTCATCTGTGGCTACTTCATCAAGCTGAACTCCTGCTCCAGCTTTGTGGAAAGCTGGCTGGGTTTCACACCTGCTCTGGTGAGGCCTGCTCTGCCCGAATTGCTGTTGTCACCTGGGAGTCACCGTGCACAGCAGCTTTTAGCTTGGCTGTGCTGGCAGCATTGAGCACGGCAGCTTTTAGCTTGGCTGTGCTGGCAGCATTGTGCACGGCAGCTTTTAGCTTGGCTGTGCTGGCAGCATGCTGCTTTGTCGCAGCTGACTTTCTGTCTGCAATTGTCTGACATGCTGACCTTCCGGTGCTGCAGGTCTTGGAGACTGCCATCGCCATCAGCGGAATGTACTACTTCATGCCCAAGTTGCCACATGTATTCGACAACCTGTTACAGGTGAGCGTCCCCTGCATGGTGCAGGGCCTGGTGCAGCCTGTCAAGTGTGTGCTGCATGCCAGCCGTTTTGCTCAGCCATGACGCCTGCAAGCTGGGCGCTGTGCTGTGGTCAAGCCTGCTCACCTGCTGCTGCATCGCCCTCAGCTACTCAAGTCTCAGGGGTCCTGGAGGTATGCCTGGAGGCTGGGCGCTACTTGCCAACATGCTTAGTCGCATAGGCTGCCCTACCATACCCTGCGCTCGTGGACACCAGGCTTGGTCTCTGGAGCTGCTTGCCTTTTGCAGGTCTGGCTTCAAGAGTTCTGCTGGACTGAGAAAGAAAAAGAAAAGAAGCTGGAGGTTCGTGGAGCCATGGGCGGGTGAGCACTTTCTACACCCGGTAGAGCCTGCATCCAACCTAGCCTTGTCCACCACTCTCCAAGCATTGGCATGCAGCGATGACATGCAGTGCCACCATCAGGCACCTAGGCTGTGATCTGCATCGCTTTGCCCAGCAGCGCTGACTTGTGTCTTGTGCACTTGCAGCGTGGCAGGCAATGCTGCCCTGCAAAGAGAGCCAATGTTCTGCTTTGAGACAGCAGGTGATTATGGAGCTGGGCTGTCATGCCATGATGAGCTTTGCCTCTTTAGGGACCCAATGCTGTTTCTGGACGTTGAACGTGGGGATGGATTGTCAGCTTCCACGTTGATGCCCCATGCTGATGTGGTCCTCATTGCCATGCAGTCAAGCTGTTTTACTGGTCGCATTTGGTCTATGACTACGAACAGGTGAGCTTCAAATCTGCTGCAGGCCTCTGCTGTCTGTGCTTCATGCTAGCTGCGGGGCAGCTCTATGCTCTCAGGAACTGTGACTGCTCTGCTGACTGGCAGACCGGCTGCAGACAACTCTCAACAACTGGCCATTGTGACCTCTGCTGTTGGCAGCCCACAAGTGCCACTTGTGCAGCTGTGAGCAGATCAGATGAGGACCGCCAAGCTGTTGTCAGCTCATGCACGGCGCCTCTGCTGCAGGGCCGCAGCGCGCGCTTCAGTGTAGACACTGCTTTAAAGCTGTACCAGCTGGAGCATTGTGAGGTCATGCTGGAGAAGGCAGAGAACACCAAGGTCAGCTGAGTCAAAGCTCTGTTCTGCATGCTGGGACGGCATTGCTCAAGTTGATCTTGGTGAGATCTCAATACCCAAGTGTCAGACCCCCAGCCCCCTCGACAGCCCTGTGACTGGCTATGCCAAGTCCTGGTGCCAGTGGCCATGTCCCTTCAGCAAAGCATGCCGCATGCTGAGACATCAGAGCTCAACCTGAGCGCCTGAGCAGTTGACCGTTTAAGGGTGCTGCTTGATGCCCCTCCAGCAGCCTTGTCACTGGCCCTGTCAGACTGCTGGTGCCTGTGGTCATGCTTGCTGCACAGACCATGCTGCATGCTGGACTGCCCAGCACTGCGTGACTTGAGTGCTGTGCATCATTGTGAGTCTGATCTGCCCAAGGTTCCAGCCCCAGGCCCCCTGGACAGCCTTGCAGCTGGCTGGGCCAATACCAGAACTCCAAATGCTGGATATCTCCTGGCGCAGCTACTGCTGTGATGGTCAGCATGGAATCTCCCAGGCTGCTCCTCGTCAGAGGCCTCTCGACACTCTGCAGGTGCTGATCGCATGGAATCGCAACACCATCGTGCTCAGCTTCCGCGGCACTGCCAGCCTGGTCAATGCACTGGCGGACATCCAGGCAAGCATTGCACCATACAGCAAAGGGCACGTCCAGGCAACCATGGACTGCCCAGCTGCATGGGTGATAGATGCACAGAGGTGCAGCTGCCCCCCTAGGCTGCCTGGGGCAGCAGCCTTTTGCAGCAATCTAACTGCTGTGTGTGTGCTGCTGCTGCTACTGATGAGGCACGTGGCTACTCACCTAACCTGCTGCTCAAGCCAGGCTTGCCACTGCTCCCGCTGTATAATCAAACCGATGAAAGATCAGCTTGACTCTCCTGCAGGTCTGGATGCGGCGCTATCCCCCAAAGGACGCAATTCCATGGGCCTTTGAGGCGGCCTCCAGCGCCTTCAGCTGGCTGCCTGGCGGGCGCCCTGCAGTGCACAACGGCTTTCTCCAGGCAAGCTTCACTCATTGCTGACGCTGTGCTGTTCCTATATATGGCAGGGGCAGGGGCAGAGGAGTGAGGGCAGGCTTCGCTGTGAAACTGAGACAGCCCTCTGCTCAACAGCCTCCTGCAGGCATCTTTGGTGCTGTACAGGAATGTCCAGTGTAACAGAGTGCAATGAGACAGCAGTGTTTACAAAGGCGGCCTTGCTGTCATACATGACTGCTGATAGCATGCAGGGCATTAGCGCATCTCACGGCCAGCCCACCCTGCATCTGCACTGGCGAGCACACCCATACTGCCATACTGAACTGCTTTCAAAGCAGTGTTGACCTGCCACTGCCTCCTTCTGCCTGGTTGAACACAGCGCAAACTGCATGGTGGCCTCCTGCAGAGCTGGCTGGCCAATGGGCTCAAGGAACGGGTGGTGGACCGAGTGAAGGAGGTCATTGAGAGCGCCGATGTGGATCAGGCCAACGTCAAGGTGCTGGTCACAGGTGAGGGGCGCTGTGGCAGGGTGTGCTGGTGTGCGCAATCTGACTGCTGGGAGCCACTGATCAGCCAGTGCGGGGCTACTCCTGTCCTTACTTCAGGTGCTCATGTTGCATGAAGATGCAGCTGCGAATTGCTGCCGGTCTGCATGGCATTAAGTGGCCAGTTCTGCATGGCCGCGCAATGCTCAGGCCTGCACTTGGGCTGCCAGCTGTGCACTGAATTGCCGTGCAGCATGTTGTCTTGCCTCTAAAGAGACACCGCTCATGCAAGAGACACCGCCCCATGAATGCAGTGCTGTGGGGATGAGCTGTTTGCATCCTGTTGTCATGCAGGGCACTCACTGGGTGGAGCTCTGGCCACCTTGGCTGCATTTGATATCGCACGGGCCTGCAACCTCAGCAGGCTGGACATTGCATGCTACACTTTTGGTGAGTTTGAGGAGCTGGCATGTTTGCCTCAAGGTGTCCCATGATGCGGCGCTGCACCAGCTGCTTGTGGCAGTCGCCTGCACGCCCAAGTGCCTCCTGTTGCTGCCAGGCCGTTGTGTTGTGACTGGCTCCCGCGTTGCTGGGCGTTCTGCACACATTCAACTGCAGTGTTCAGACTGTTTGGCTGCTGCTGCAGGTGCCCCCAGAACCGGCAATCATGCTTTTGCCAGAATCTATATGCAGCACGTACCTGACACCTGGCACATGATCAACAACCAGGTAGGCTTGGACACTTGAGTACGAGGCGCAGCATGTCAGGCCGGGCATCGTGCACATTGCAGCCTTCTGGTGTGAGTGATGGTCTCACCCAAGCAGCATCTGCACCCTTACTGCAATGATCTGCGCAGCTGCAAAGTTGTACTGGCCGATGATGACATCTAAGCCTCTTGGAAGCATGGGGCAACTGCCGCTGTTGCATCCCTAGGGCTGTCTGACCTTGTGTGCACTGACCCCTACAGGACATGGTGGCCCGTGCTGGCAAGTTTGTAGTGCTATTCAAGCGCCCAGGGCACCGTGTCATCATCAATGCTCGCGGGGACATGCTGGTCAGGCCCTCCTTCATGGAGATCTCGACTCAACGGGCAGGCATAGGTGCGGCGCGTGGTGGACGGTGTGCACTCACGGTGCATGTCTGGTCTGCCTCTTGCTGCTCCATGGAGGCTCCAATTTCAAGTGTAGCCTTATGTGCACTGCCATGCGGCTGGTCTGTTCATTGCCCCTTTCTGATCTGTTCGCTGTCAGGTATGTCAGGGGGTTCCCATGCACTGCACAGCCTGATGCACCCACACATCTGTCATGGGTCAACATTGTTGTTGGCAAACAGTCAAGCTGTGGCAACAGGCCGAGAGTTGTCTCAACAGAGGCAGCTGCAGCTGTTGTGCAGGTGACGCACACTGGTCATCCCTGCCTGCAGGTGGCAGCATCAACGAGCACCTGCTGGTCTCCTACCGCACCTCTCTGGCAGCTGTCTGCCTGGCACAGTTTGGTGCCAAGGGCTTCAAAGGCGGCCACGAGGTAGGTTGATCCATCATGCGGCCCCTTGCCCGCAGAGCTGGGGCTGCAGGCGTCCGTGCCACGTGCTGCACTCCAGGTGCATGTAGAGCAGTTCGCCTCCGTGCTTCAGCAGCAGCAACCGCAGCCACAGCGCGCTCAAGCCTGTAGCCTGCTGTCAGGCCTGCAGCAGCAAGGTTGGGACCCTGCAGGTTGCTTTGCACCTCTTTGTCTGCGGCCTTCAGCTTCTGCTGCATCATCACGCCTTCAGCCGCGGGGGTTGTTGCATCTGATAACCTCGTTCTGAGGCCCCCAGATTGCTGAAGCATGCTGGCATGTCGTCTACACCAATCTATACACCTGCTGGAGATGGCTGCAGGACCCACTTCACCGAGTGGCATGTGTTGCGATTGATGGTGTGCTTGAAAGTGCTGCTTGCTCTGTGAACCACGTGTTCCCCTTTGGCCTGCAGGGTGTGCTGAGTCTGCTGGCAAGTGATGACATCCGTGGAGTGCTGAAGCATGCTGGCCTTGAAGTGGAGCAACTGGACCGCCTGGGGAGATATGGGGGGACAGTCGCGCTGAAGCTTGGAGGGCTGGCCCAGAAGGGCAAGCAGGGGGTGAGCCCACACCTGCACAACCACTGCTGCAGGACCTTGTGCACCCCGCCACAGTGCAGGTACGCATTGGGGACCCCAGGTAGCATGCGTGATTGCTACTGATCTGCTCATGATTACGGGAGGCCCCTTTGCTGCCCTTGTGGCTGCGACCCTGCCTCCGCGCCAAAGGGCTTCTGGGGAGAGCCCAAAGCCGTGCGGCCTTGGTTTGTTGAGCCCCCACCTGCACCTGCTGCAGGCCAAGGGGCTGCTCTGGAGGTCTGGGGCAGAGCCCACAGTGGTGTGCACGGATGGGGTGTGCCGGCTGGTGCGCCCAGGGCAGGGCAATGGGGTCAGCCACGAAAAGTGGATGCGTCACATGAGCCAGGGGGACCAGCTGGGTGCCGGGGACGTGCCGACCCCACAGCAGCAGCTGCCTGAGGGCTCTGAAGAGCAGACTGGTGAGCTGCTGGCTGCTGTCGAGCAGGGCTTGGCAAAGGCAGGGCCGCAGTGTCAGGCGGCCCTGGGTAGCTACTGGCGGCTGAGTCACAATGGGAGCAGCATGACAATGTCAAAGCATGTCAGCAGCTCACAGCTATGCGCATGGCAGCTTCTCCTCCAAGATGTGCCAGGCAAGGTGACAGCCCCAGCTGAGCACGAGCTGCAAAGCATGATGGCTGCCTCAGCGGGGCACATGACAGCACCAGTTCTGGCTTGAGCCACATCACAGCCCAGCTGTGCATGCTCCGCCTGCGTATCATGCGACTTTTCCTGCTGAGCACAGACAGCACTCACCTCCCCCTAAGTGCTGCCGCCAAAGTGCCTCGCCCTACACCTTATGCACATCAATGGTCCTACAGGCAATTTGGCCTGAGCAGCACACGCTGTCCCCTGCAGAGACCCGGGACAACTCTTGTCACCATCCTGCCCTAGACAGCCAGGGGGGCAGTAGCAGCAGCCCGCTGCAGTCCACAGCTCCAGCTGAGGCCCACCTCGAGTCAAGGGCGTCGGCTCTGTCCAGCGCCACCAGTGGGTCTACTGCTGACAGCCTGAAGGACATCTCTTTCCCAGACTACATTGCGCAGCTGGGGAGGCGAGGGCTGCTCCAGGAGGCCATGAGCTTCCCAGGCTGGCAGGTGGGTTCGTCACTGATCCCCGCATGGGGTATTGCTGTTATACGAGACTGGCACCCGCAGGAGCCCAATGCTGCAGCGGCAGTCGCAATGTTGCAGGGCAGGCTAGAGGTGCTTCGATAGGCCATGGCCTGCAGGCTGGCCAGTGGGGTTCGGGCTGAAATAAAGGACTGCAGGAGCCCCAGGCTGTGGCCTGTGCGCTGGGCACGGCATTTTGCTTCGGGCCAAGGTTGCCCCAGCAGGCTGTCGGTGCACATGTGCCAGCAGGGGTAGCAAGAGTTGCTGCAGCAGGCCAGGATGCTTTCGGGCTTGCAGGCAGATTATGGCTGTGGTTGTCAGAGCAGGCTGCCTGTGAGTGTGTGGTAGGGAGGCAAAGGCTTCTGCAGGTTGGATGCCACGAATTCTTGCAAGCGTAATGTGGCTTCATTTGCCACCCCTGTGAAAGCAGGTCAGGCACAACTTGATCTGCTGGGCGCACTGGAAGCTCGCATGCTTCTCAGCACAGTTCTGGTGACAGCAAGCATGCCTTAGTACAAAGTTGCTGCAGCCATCCATGGCGGCCGCCCTCCTTGTCTGCAGGAGCAGGCCAGGCGCAAGCCCCGCCTCCTGGGCCAGCAGTCCCTCAACTTGCCATCCGGCGATGGCGCAGCCGACGCCTTTGGGGGGCGGAGCCTCAAGCGCTGGTGGTCAGCCAGTTCCTCACGGCGCAAGGTGCACCGGCGGTCACAGTCCATTCCAGACAGCCTCATGCAGCTCGAGCACACTGGGCCGGGGTGCCGGGCTCAGTCGGAGATTTCGGGGTCTGGCAGACCACCCCAGAGCGGGAGCCGGCCCGATCTGGCAGCAGCAGCAGAGCAGGCAAGTGGGCAGCAGGCCCACTCAGATGGTCCCTCGGACGGGCAGGCCCTTGCTGCTGGGGACAGTCAGCAGTTACAGGTTGCCTCAGAGCAGGCCCTTGCTGCTGGGGACAAGCCGCAGCATGGCTCCCTAGGTACCTTGCGGGTTGACTCAGAGCTGGCCCTCTCTGTAGGGGACGGAGAGGATCAGGGCTCCATGCGAACTGCCTCTGAGAAGGCCCTGTCTGTACTTGACCACAGTGGGCCAGCCGCAGGGGCCAGTTTGCCTTAGGCTTACCAGCAGGGCAGCGTTGTTGCGCAATTTCTAGTGCGCCCCTCTGAGCTTTGCCGGCTGCACAGCCAGAGGAACCTATGTGACTACAATATATGAAGTGGCCCCCTTGAGCCAGTCCACCAGTCTCTCCACCATACCTGTGTCATGTGCAAGCCTACATAAGATGTAGGCCGCACTTGCCCCAAGCTCCTATCTCTCATTATAATTTTTGCAGCAGCCAGGAATTTCGAACTGTGCAGAATGCTTGTGAACTGCCCACTCAAAACCCCCAAATGAAATGAACACATGTTGTCTCTTATTGCCCTTGCTGCTTTTCTGTTCATGCATGAGCATGCCTGAGCTCCTCTGATGATTGCTGTCTGACAAGCAAGACTGATTGAGCTGCATGACTTGTGCCTAGCTTGAGCGTGTCAGCAGTGCACATCAAAACATAGTAAAGCATGAGTTCAATGGCATGCAAGAGACAGGTCAGCGCCTTGATGGCCAGGCAAACATAGAAAGGACAATAGCTGTATGTCTGTTGCGTGGAATCAACATGCGTACCCTGAGGACAGAGATTGTCAACCTCAGCAGCATGGGCTGCTGCCCAGACCAAACATCGTAGTTCGGGCATACAAAAGCACCCGGAGGATGCGGGTGGGTAGCCAGAGCTGCAGGTTGCTGAGAGTGCAGATAGCTGATGAGCAAATGTCCTGCCAAGCAGCACACACCTTTGAGTGCCCTGCTCCTGCTGACGACACACATTTCTTGCTCATGCCTATGCGCATGCCGCAGGTCATTGGTGACATGATGTGATGATATCCCGTAACACACTCACAGTTGTCAAGCATGTTTCAGTGATGTTCATGATAGATAGGCTCACCCCTGGTTGCAGGGAAACAGCACAATGTTCTGCAGACCATGCCTTATAGCCAACAGGGCACCGGATTTGCAAGCTGCTGAAAAAGCAAGGCCCACCGTGGGCAGCATGCCGACTGGCTGCCCAGAGTCCATCAGGCCAGTGGTGTCTGCTGTTGAGGGCACAGCATCTGCTCTCTGTGCATCAGGGCTGCTCCTGATCCATCCCAGAAAGTCACCCCTGAGGACATTGCCAAAGCGCCGTGCGGCAGCCGAACTTGTCGATATCAGCCCCACCAAGCCCTGGGCTTCTGAAGCTCCACCCACTGCTGCTGCCAAGCGCTCCCCGCTGTCGTCCCAGGCCATGTCAGTCAGCAGGCCGCCTGCAGCACAGCATCATGCATGGCAAAACTGATCGAGAGAAAACACTCGTTATCAGCACATGCCCTTTACACTATTCCTTTGGGACGGCCCGCACCTGACACATCCAAGCTGGGCAGCTGCGCAGGCGCCAGCACGCCCTCCAGGCTGGGGGCCTCGTCCACAAACGTCAGCTGCACCACCTTGACGCTGCTGTAGGCCAGCAGCAGGGAGCGCCCGTCCGCAGCCCACTGAGCCCCACACAGTGCGCTGGCCTGGGGCCTGTCCCAGGTTGCGTGGCCCCACGCAACTGTCTCCCACACCTGCAGTGTACGTGGGGAGTGACGGTCCAAGCTGGCTTGTGGAAGTGACACTGATGCTGCACAAGTATTTGTCAAACATTGGCACCTCCAGGACACCTGTCTCCCACTTCTGCAAAGCACAGAACTTAGTCTGACAGGTTCATGTGGCTCCAGGCTGCGCAGACCCGGGCACCTGTCCCTCACGCGTGCGACTGCTTCAGGTTGTGACTGCAGGGCCACGCAGACACCCTCTGCCAGTACGAAATCCCTGGAGAAGCGCAGGTTGATGGGCTGCTACCCACGCGCCTGCAGGCGCCGGGCAGCGTGAGCATTGCATGCCCTAAGGTCGTGCACACACCAGACGTGGCATGCTACATGCTGCTCAAGGCAGGCGCAACAAGGTCTACACCTGCAAGGTGCTGTCTGTGGCTGCAGCCAGCTGGCTGTTTGATTTGCTGCCCCATACAGAGCCACTTCTCTCCTGCTGAGGGCACGCCAAGAAGCTGCGACGTTGGCCTGGCCAGCATGCTGCTGCATCAATGCAGTGGCATGCCGCTGTGGGTGGCCAGATGCAACATCCTCCAGAACCCCCACCTGGAAGCTGCTGTCTGTGGCAGCCACCAGCAGGCGCCCGCCATCAGGAGACCAGCGCAACTTACTCACGGGCTTAGCTCCTGCAGCAGCACAGCAAGTGAGGACACAGCGGCCACTGTGAGGAAGGGCAGGGTCTCATCGTAGGGAGCCCTCATACCTGCAAGCCGTGAATGTTGTAGGTAAACAGCAAGAGCGCTCTCACTTGGCCAAGCTTGTACAGGGGCAACAGGGCCAGCGCGGCATATTGACATGCAGCACAGCAGCGCAAGTGAGAGACATGCACACGCTGTGCAAAATGCCTGAACAGAAGAATCTGGCAAGGCGCTTGGCGCAGCTGCCTGACTGACTGTGACCCAACACATCAGAGAGGTGGTATGCAAGCGGAGCATTCAGCCCCGCAACAAGACAGAGAGGTTCAGGGGAGACCAGACCAGCACAGGCAAGCCAGGCCTGGAGCCTGCGGCAGGCAGGGACGGAGTCGCTTACAAGCTGGGCCACAGACATAGCCTGGCCTCATTGCTGGGCCTGAGAGTGTCACTGAGTTGCTCTGAGGCGGCCTGGCTTCAGTTTCTCATTGCAAAGCAGGTGCAGATCATGGTGCTGTGGAGTGTCGGCTTGCGGCGTGGAGGCCTTTCTGGTGTCCTCTGGGCGCGTCAGGCTGACATATGCCCTGTGCCACATGCTTTCCGCAGCTTGGTGCACGATATCGCACCAGTCAGCCTGCCTCTCCCGCTGCACTGCCTGTGCCCCTGCCGGAGGCTGCAGACCACACTGGAAAGCCTGCCCGCCCCTGCGAGGCACCAGCTAGCAGCTGCCCCAGCCCTGGCACCAGACACAGGCAGCAAAGCGGCCCCCAGCAGTCAGCCCACCCACCTGCTGCAATGCGGGCGCCCCTGCCGGAGGCTGCATCCCAGACATGAAAGCCCGCAGACCCCTCAGAGGCGCCAGCCAGCAGCCGCCCACTGGGCGACCAGCTGAGCGACGTGATGCCTGCCGACACCAGCCCCTTCAGGAATGTCAGGCTGTGCTGCTGCGCGCCGCGCCTGCAGCAAGGCACAGAGGGAGGACGGTGGACAGGAATGGAGACCAAGCAGCGCTTGCGCGGACAGGACCCCCAGCATGAGCCCTCAAGGCGTGGCAGCTGCCCAGCTGGGTCCTGCACTGTGCCTGACAGGAAGCGCCGCAGAGAGCAGAGGGCAGGGAGCTGGGGGTGCCATGAATAACTTGCCAGGGCTCACCCCTGCACAGCCCCAGCCCAGGACCACAGGCACACTCCACCCAGAGTGCCCACTGCCAGCTGTTCACCACTGTGGGGCCTCCATGCCAGCGCGCCCACCTGCAGAGGGGGCGGCAGGGTCAGCTGCGCAGCACTGGTTGTGGTGGACGTATGGCTGCTGCAAGGGCCTCCGAGGCAGGGCACCCACCTGCAGGGCCTGCCAAAATATGCTGAGAGCTGGCAGGACAACTTGCAGCGGTTCCCACAGCTCTGTGATGCTGACAGGAGCACCCAACTTCCCGTGCAAGTCACTGCTGCACAGCACTGGTTGCATCCCAGTGCTGCAAGCAGTGAAGACCCAACTGCACTGCAGCAACTGCCAGCAAAGTGACCAGAGGGCACATCTGAGTTCAGCAGAGTCTCTCTCCAGCAGAGTCACAGGAGGCCTGTCACCTGCAGCTGCGTGTCTCACCTCCTGCTGCAGGCGGTGTTTCAGGCACATGGCCGGCGAGGCAGACTGGGGCAAGCTGCTGCCACCTTGCACAGGAGATGGCAGCGGGGCGACATATACTGCAGTGCTGCTGCCAGCTGCCGCCAGCAACTGCTTGTGTGGGTGCCAAGCCATGGCAGGAGCCTGCAAGGGTTGCAGCATCTGGCCGGGAGACCTGCATGCCAGAACTTGCACCTTCAAGGCTGGCTCTACTGAGACGGCACCGTCACGCAATGTGCTTTGCTTGAAGCAGCATCGGCACCAAGCACCTCACTTGGAGAAGCAGGGCAGGGCTGTCAGCCACGACATTCCTAGCAATGTCAGGGAGCCTTACCCCAAGAAGAGCATTAGCGCCTGGCGACATAGAAGCCTCAGTACGTCCCAAAGCAGAGCGGATGCAGCGCGTAGTGGCCATATTGCATGCCAGGACGATCGCACCCAGCCAAAGCTGCATCAGTTGGGGGGGCAGAAGCCTAAGTGAGACCCAAAACGCTAAGTGACAAGCGTGTGAGATGCTCTCTTCATGCAACAGCACTTGCCTCTCCAGCCATTGAAGGAGGTTCCTGTACTGCACTGCTGGGAAACTGGCGCTGACCGGAATGCCTGCAACACGAGCAGTCACTGTGAACAGGGGTGTGAGACTCTGTATTGCATCTTACAGGAAGGCACAGCCTGCAGCACAGGAGCTGAGCAATGCTGTGTGTGATGTGGCTTCAATGCTGCAAGTCCCAGGTTGCTGCAAGTCCCAAGCAACTGGTAGCTGATTGAGGGCGGAATGCCAACCTTCCTCAGCACGCTCTCGAGCTGTGCTCATTGGGCTGCTGGCTTGCTCTTCAGCAGAAGGCAGCTGCACGCTGGGGTAAATGGGGCATTCCTGCAGACACGGCATGGAAAGCTCTTGCACAGCCTGCAAAACTCAGGAGATGGCCCTTGCAAGGCTTGCACTTACCAGCACAGGTCTGCCATTCTCCTCTTGAGTGGTGTGGACTGCGTCAAGGCATTGGGTTGAATCATGTGGCAGCCCATCACAGCAGCTCACTGGCAAGGCCATCCAGCATACCGACTTCCAGATGTCTCTCCCCCACGCTCCTCTCAGCCTCAGAGGGGATCCTGCGCGAGCGCCCACGATGAGCAGATGCCATGTTTGTGGCGATGCTGATCATGCATGGTCAACGTTCGCTCAATGAGCTAGCATGCCGATTGCTGTTGTACCTTGACAGTTACGACTGGAACCCTCTCTGTGAACTCGCAGTCAACTTGATTTTGTTCATGTTGTCACACGCATGCCATTCAGCATGACCATGCGCACAGCATTCAGCAAACATAGGCAGGGAATAGCTGGGGATGATATCATCCTGCAGCCTCTGGCTTGGGCTGAGCTGGGGCGGCAGCATTGGCCTGGTTGGCACCGGCAGGGGCGACCACTGCACCTGCTGAGCTTACTGCAGCGGGGGCAGCAGGGGCGAGGGCAGCCGCAGCTGCCGCACCAGATGCTGTTGATGCGGCAAGGGGCAGAATGGCAGCAGTGGGGGCAGCTGCCGAGGCTGGACTGGTTCCCAGCCCTGGCAGAGGGTTGGCTGCTCCAGCAGTCAGGCTGGAGAGGGGCAGCCCCAGCAGGGACAGAGCAGTGGCAGCCACCTGCTGCACGTTCACAGTGTCATTCACAGTGGTGCCTGCCGCTGAGGAGCCGGGGGGCAGCACGACAGCCAGAGCGACATTGAGGTCCGCCTGCAGGCAGGGACTCAGGACGTATGAGCAGCCGAGGGTGTCACAAGCAAGGCAGCGGCACACAGAGAGAATCTAAGCAAACAGCAGGGCCCGCTATGAGCAACACATGTGTGACTGACTGAGCTGCCAGTCCCTTGCTTGCAAAGGCCAATGATCAAGGGACCTGCCTGTCAGAAGCAGACCCTACCTTCATGAGGCCTCCATGCTCAGACAGCTTTGGCGCGGCTGAGGGACTGGCATACACGACACCCGGGAGGGGAACAATGACAATGTCAGGTGTCCGGCCAGCCACATTGGAGTTGAGCCCTGCAGAGGACACGGACATTGCATGGAGACAGCTGACTTCTGGATGTCATTGACAGTGTCAGGTGTGCAGCCACCCATGTTGAATCTTGCTGTGTGCAATGATGGGGGGAGCAGCACGACAGCATTGCATTTGTACAGGGCTATGACAACATCTCTGCATGCTGATGTTGGGCAAGGGGCCACCCCATGCTGTGTCTCCCAGGCAGCGTCGTCCAAGCTTTCAAGTTCACACTACAGCCTCTTCCCTGGAAAACACTCAGCTATTGCATTCAGGGATTTCTGACAGGGTGATCACCGTAGTAGCCAGCTGTGTTCACTGTCCCGATGCCGTAGCTCTGGTTGGCAGCCAGGCTGCGCAGCGTGTTGATGGCAGCCGTGGTCTGATTCTGTTGGTTCAGCCAGATGAGGCCTATGTCATCGGTTGTGAACTGGGCAACTGAGATGTTGGCGCTGGCCAGGGCGGCTGCCAGCGGGGTGGGGGAGACCAGGGTGGCATTGGGGAAAATTGGCTGCAGGGCATAGACAGCGCTCTCTCAGGCATCCTGGACCTGCCTGCCCAGCCAGGCAACTGCAGAGAGCACAGGGCTAGACAGACTGGAGGGTTGCCAGCCAGGCGCAGCACATACAGCTGCAAAGCAGAGCAGTCTGCCTGCTGCCCATGGGCGGCGCTGATGTCGCAGCTGGTTGCTGGACAGCACCATGTTGGTGCTGGTGGCCAGGCAGCATCAGGCAGTGACGGTGGGGAAGCAAGGCATGCCTCACTCTGCCAAAGCTGCTCACCTGCTGGCCATGCTTTGCTGTGATGATGATGGCAGTGCTGGGGGTGAGGCCGCGATTGATCAGGGCCTGGTAGATGGTGCCAATGCTCCTGTCCACATAGTTGAGGGTGGTCAGCAGGCCAGCGCTGAAGCCGCCACTGGCATTAGTGTAGCCTGCATGCAGGAGGGAGGTGTGAAGTTCGTGTGTGGGTGTTTGTGCAGACGGGGGCCTGTCTGCGTACAAAGTGACACTTGCTGGGCAAGCTAGGCAGTGTGCACTTCAGGCTGGGTGATATGGCACCCACACATCTTTTTGGCACTGACAGGAAGCACCCTACCATACACAAGCCTGGCACAGCCCTGGCTCCTGTCAGAAACAAGCCTGCACCGATATGGGAGGGTAGGGACCCCTGGGCTTGTGCGAAATGGCCAGCATTCTTCAGCCGCACCTTGCTACAGCAGTCTGGTTGCACCTGCCAGATGCTGTATATACTTGGCATTGCAGAGCCAGGCAGGGCACCACCTGCATCCTGGCAGCCAGTGCCGCCACCCACTGCTTGTTGCCGCACGGACCACATCACAGGGGTCAACCGCTGTGCAGGGCATGGCGCACAAGCAATGACACCATTTCTTATTGTGAAATGGTTCAGATGGGCCAGATCAGGGCGCAGCTCACCAGCATACTTCTGGCCCACGCTGACTGCCTGGAAGTCGAGGCCAAACAGGCGCGGCACTGAGGGCAGAGAACCAATGCCATTGCTGCGTGTGCCATTGATCTGGTTCAGGACCTGCAGGCCAGGTGCTGCAATGTAGCCTGGCACAGTGCTTGAGGTGCATCACATGCAATGACTGCTTTGGTAAGATGCAGCGCTGGTTGAGCTGGCAATTGAGAGTGCAGCCCAGGCAGCTGCAACTATGGCTGCAGGGGCGTGCTGCCTCCCACTGCATCCCATGGCTGCCATTGTGTTACCTGCCATAGTTGCTGTTTGAAAGGCTGCTCACTGTTTGCAGCAGCTAAGATGTCTGCACAAGCTGCTGCTCAAGCAGGCATGCAACAAGTAGACACTGGCCCAGGGCTTCACAGGTGCAGAAAGGCGACCAGGGACTGCAAGCAGCATGGGGCAGCAGGGATTTGGCAGCCCTTGAGCGCGCAAGTTGACAGGTTTCAGCCTCGGCTGACAGGTGCCCTTGTGGACGGACCACGGCACAGCGTGTGTTCCACGTCCCTGCAGCTGATGCACAGCATGCCTGCTGCTGACCTCCCCTGCCTGTGCAGTACGCTCGCCACCAGCCCTGTTTGTGGTGCACAGCACGCCTACAAGCTTTGTGCCTGCGCACAGCGCGCGTTACACAGCCTGCTCACCGCATTGACGTGGGTCTGGTCGTACTGCTGCACAGCAGTCACGTTCTTGGCCAGGTCGATGCCCGAGCCGTCCACAATGGAGGTGTCAGGGGCACCCTGCACCTGGGGGTTGCCTGCAGGGGGCAGTGAGGAGAGGTCTTGTTTGATGTTCAGGGTCTAGATGATACTCAAATGTTGTTGATACTGATACAAGCTGTAAGGTAGACGCACTGCTAGCACATGTGACCTGAGCCACGGGGGGCACATCCTGAGGCTGTGGTGGCAGCGAGACAGTAACAAGGCCCACTCAAAGGGCATCGCCTGAACCTCTGAGAGGTGGCACAGCTCAAAGCCTCCTGATCCTTGGCATGAGCAACAGCACACCAGCCCTGGACACAGCAAACCTAGCTGTCCAGCCTGATGGCACAGCAACAACGTGATGCTCACCGCAGACGCAGGCAATCTCAGGAGTGTACAGATCAGTCACACCTGAAGGAACGCACAGGGACTGAGTGGCCATGGTGGTCAGCAAGCAAGCAGAACTGCAAAGCCCCAGCAAGATGGGGGCTCAGACGTGTAGCATAGGAGCTGGTTCGTCCCAGCAAGGTTGGCCGTCTCAAGTAAGTAAACTACAGCTTACCGTTCCCCTGGCTGCCTTGGACAATCTGCATTCAGGAAGGCACCACCTGGGTAAGCAGCGACGTCAGCAAGCTGGGCCAGATTGAAAGGCGGTGCAGCAGGATGCCACAGCACACCAACAGCTTCGCGCGTGCTTGGAGGCTCTGCCCTGACAGGGGAGACTCGCATGCCCACCTCATACACAGGTGTCTTGTCCACCCAGGCAGTGGTCATTCCTGCTGACGACGCAATCTGCAGTCATGGAACAATGCTGTGGGTGCTGTCTGGGGAGACTGTCATGTACGTGCAATGACAGGAAAGGGAGGAGGGTGGCGTCAGGGCACGGCATGCTCATTGCTGACCTGGAAGATGGACTCTGCCTTGCTGAAGGTGTAGGGGTGCACAGGGTTGCAGAATTGGTCCACAGGCATGGCGGACTCATTCAAAGCTGAGCCATTGAACCCCCCAGCAGGGTAGTCAGACTGCAAGGTGGTTACCTGCAGCATGCAGCAGCATGGATGAGCCCCTGCCGAGAGCCAGTTTGTGGCTGAGGGGAGGCCCCTTGTTGCAGGCATGAGCCGCTGGGTGGCTGGGAAAGGGCCACCAGAGGACCGTATGAAAAAGCAGAAGGCTGCTGATGAGCAGATCAGCCATGCAGGGAGGCCAACACGCAGATGGGCTGACAGTGTCTGCAGGGAGCGACCAGACAATGTGGCTGAGCCAGGTCTCACATTGGTGCTGGGGCCGTTGAACGCTCCAGTGCCATTGAGCCCTGCATGCGTCCACATAGGCAGTGTCAGTAGAACAAAGCCCTTGACTGTGCAGCTCAGGTGCCTGAACAGCATGCTGGGCAGCAGTATCTTTGCTCAGGGGCATCCATGTCTGGAGGTATGACCTGTGCTTGCTGATCACTTGTTGCTGTCACGAAGACCAACCTGCAATTGAGTACAGGTTGTAGTCCAGGGCCTCTGTGTAAGCCGTCTCTGTGCCTGCCGGGCCCTCTGGGTTGCCTGCAGCACACTGGGAGTCAGCCTCAACCTTGCTGAGCATGCTGCACACCGGGGGCATGGCAGGGGGAGGCCTGCAGTCAAGATGTCTCAACAGTGCTGTTTGCTGCACTGTGGCCCCACTCATTGCAAAGCCTAATCAGTCAGGGGCATGCACAGGGCGTGAGCCCAGTGCCTGAAGGCTCAGCCAGTTGTTGATGAGCTTGTGCTGGGCAGCACAACAGCCCTCAGAGCCCACAACATCTGTGCCAGAATGCCCCTACAGCAATCACCTGTGCGGAGCTGGGCACATGAGCCAGGTGGGTACAGTGTCCTGTCATAACTGTCATCATCTGAACGGACAGGCGTGATTGTGAGTCATGCCCGGGTGGCACTTGCAGAATTGCTCAAGTGCACAGAAAGCGTCACGGGGCGATTGTGAGAGGACAAACAGCCCAGCGCCAATCAGCGAGTGCAACAGCTCACAGTAAACTCCAGACACTGTGGCATTGGTCCCTGCAGATGCAGCGGCTCCAAGTCAGGGCCGAACCTCTTCCAGCAGACCAGCTTGAACATCGACCTCAAAGGCATTGCATGGCAGAAGACAGAGGCCCACCTGTGGTGAGGGCAACAATGCCTGGATAGGAGTCTGAGGGGCCTGCAAGCCACAGACCACATGTTGATCAAGAACTGAGCTCGTCACACCGTGGCGCTGAGTTGCATACTGCAGCCATGCCAACACAAGCAGCACAGGCGTCTGCAGAGGCCTGGCCGGGAGTGTGCCCAGCTGCAGTTCTGTTGTTGTGCGCTACACATGCGCGTCCCAGCCACATTTGGGCAGATCCCATGCTGCACAGCGCAGCTGCCCTGTCCTGTCAGCATGAGCGAACTCAAGCTGCTGACCTGGCAGGTAGGCGTTGGGGTAGACGACCCCGCTCTTCACCAGGGATGCCATTGTGGAAGTGGGGTTCTGAGCAATGAAGTTGCTCAGGTCCTGGCTGTGAAGGCCATCCACGCTGCATGGTCACAGCCTCACACTTCAGATTTGGGCCGCTGCTTCGCATATCAGAGTCTGGGTGCTCAACCCCTGAATGCCTGGCAAGCCTGACACACTGCGTAGGGAGTCTTGCAGGCCCTGGCAGGCTCCATGCTCCGGAGACGCAGCTGGGGGACCAGCTCAAGTGCAATGAGACTGATCGAGTGTGAAACGCGTGAGCTGCTGGCTGTGTCACTGCATTGAATTTGAGACTGATACAGCAAAACGCTCTGAAAGCTGCTGCAGTGCACGGCCCGGAACACATCATCAAGTGGCAGGCAGGTGCCACAGTCCAGACTCACCTGATCAGCAACACATTGCGGACCTTGGGAGTGGCGGCAGGCGTGCCCCCAAAGGCAGAGGGGGCCGTGGCAGCAGGCGAGATCCCCACAACTTGGCTGGAGGTGGTAGCTGCTGGCTGCTCTGCTGGTGCAGCAGCTGCGACAGGACTGGCAGCTGGGGCTGCGACACCAGCTTGAGCGCCTGCAAAGGGCATGGACAGCCTTGAGCATGCCTTGGGGTCCTGCTGGGGAGCCAAGCTGTGCAGCAGGTATATTCTGTGTCAGATGTGGGGCTGCGGCTTGTGCTGCAGGGCGTGGCCTGCTGCCAGCTGTCCTTCAGATATGAGGTGGGGGGCTCGAGGGCGGTGATTCTGGCCGACAGGGGCTCAACAGGCTTGGCTGGCTGCGAAACCCCTCCTGAGGTGGGCAACTGTCACCACAGCAGAAGGGAGACTGAAGACAAAGGATGGCTGTGCAGATCTGATGGCCTGGTGGGTGGGCAATGAGCGCTTGAAGGTGCCCTGCTGAGCATCTGGTTGGATGCATGATGCTGAACTGATGTGAAGGCACTGCACATGAGGACATGCAGGCAATGCTGCTCAGGCATACAGCTTCCCTGGCCTGCCCAGGACAGGGCTTGGAGGGGGCAGGCTGCTTAGAGAAGCAGGGTTTCGGGTCTCGGGAACTGCATGCGTCAGTGCTCCCCGACCAAGTCAGCTGGCGCACGCCATGAGCGGATCAGGCAGCCTCACCTGCTGCCGCAGATTCCGCAGGAGCAGCTGCTGGAGCCTCAGCCTCAGCCTGACCATTGGCCACTGCCAGCAGCAGCGCCAATGCGCAGGCAAATGCAGAGACCCTGCAGGCAGCATGATCTGGTGGGGGCACATCAGATCTGGTGCAGGTCAGATCTGCAATGACATGGGGCTGGCTGTGCCCCATTGGCAAGCATACCAGACGCAGTGGGGCAGCCTGCAGGCGGGGCGACTAATATGGCATTGACTGGCAGGCATACCTCATTTGGAACGCCTCACAGACGCACGCTACCTAGCAGTGACCTGCAAAGCATGATTTGCCATGGCTCAGATTGCTAGGGGTGAGAGGACCTCACATGTGAACAATATTTTGCTGGCAACAGAGGATAGCCTCAGAAGATCTGCTGCAGCCCACCTATCAAGGCTGCGATGTCCGAGAGGATGGCTGTCGCAAGATGCCAGCGGTTTGCTTGAGAGTCCAGGGTCCGAAGCCCTTGCTCTTCACAATCAGCTGCACCATGAATAAAATGCTGCGCCAGATGCCCCTATACACCCATTCGACACAGGCACCATCAGCCAGGCACGTGCATGCACAACAGGCCAGGTGTCGAGCAGGTGCACAAGAGAAGCTTCAACAGCAACACTCGAGGCTCCAGGGTCTCCAGGAAGCCCTCAGCTCAGAGCAGGAGCAGGAAGCTGGTCCACAACCACTGTCTCGCGTAGTGCAGGAGCTCAATGTAACAAATGAGATCATGCAGGTGAGTGGGGCAGGCTTCTGGGAGAGCTCTGCAATGCAGCGTAGCCGCACTGTACCTTCTGCCTGCATGCACAGGCGTCACAGGCCCCCGCCAAAAATGCAGGACGTCACTGGCGCTCTGCGAGGTAGCAGCTCCAGCAGCGAGTCAGAGGACAAAGCAGAGAAGCAGAAGCAAAAGGAGGAGAAACAGGCTCGCAAGCAGGTGGGCCCATATGAAACATGATGTGCTGGACGTCCCACCATCTGAGATCCTAGGAGTGATCTGACAAGCATGCTTTCAGCAATTATGCACGTTGTTTGCCCTAAGGCAAGCAGGCATGGTGCATGCTGCAGCCTTGACCATCTGATGACACGCAGCCTACAGAGGCCTGCTTCTTGAAAGTTCAGCTGCCCCCCAGTGTTACCCCCATGCACAGCCTCAAGGCGCTCTTCAGCTTGACAGGTCCACAGCCATCATGGTGCAGCGTCGCAGATCTGCTGCATGAGCTGCAACCGCACTGCATTCGGAGTGTGGTGTAAAGGCATTGTGCATGAGAGGGGGGCAGCATCTGCAAACAAACCCATGCAGAGGGTGGTGGCTTCCACTGGTGCCTGCCGAATGTGGTCTAGGTCAAGGCCCCGCTGCAAAGACACTGGTCAGAGCAGCCAAGACAGAGACCAAAGCTTTCAGGAAACTCGTCTTTCTGCAGGCCAAAGCTGCTGCAAAGGCAGAGGCCAAAGCAGCCAAGGCAGAAGCCAAGGCATTGCGAAAAGCCCAGGAGCAGCGCAGGTTGCTGGAGCCTGGCTTCGATGAGCAGTTGACCAGCATGGTCATCCCCACAACGGCTGGGGAGGTGGCATTTGCACCCAGCGAGCTGGGCTCCATCACGCAAGTGCCAAGTGAGTGTCTGTGCGTAGCTGCTGTGAGGGAGCTCATTGCCAGCACGACTGTGTGTGCCAGGGAGGTTGCGTTTTGCGTCCAGCAACCTGGCTGCCGCTGTGCAGGAGTCAAGTGAGCAGTGATGACGATTGTTGCTTGGCCTGCTGCCAGCTCTACCCGCATGCAACCCATGACTGTCCTAGAGGCTGCTTTGCCTGCTGTCACTTTGGCCTGGACAGTATGGCATGCACTTCCGTTCACTGGGACCGCTCATCAGCCTGCATCTTCGCGCAAAAGCTTTGGCTTTGTACTGACCCGACGGTGTAGAGCGCACCTTCCTGCCGGCCTGCTGCTGACGTGTCAAGCTGCTCGCAGATGGCAGCCACCAGCAGCAAGCCCCTGGGCGCATCTTAGTGTGCCAGGGGAAAGCATGCTCCAAGGCTGGCAGCCAGGCGGTGCTGCAGCAGGTGGCAGCATCAGCTGATTCCCAGGCCTTTGAGGTCCTGCCCTGCGAATGTCTGGGCGAGTGTAAACAGGTAAGGTCTGCTGCCAATCTTAATCTGTCTGAACATGGGTACGTCCTGGGTACATTGTAGGCAGCTAGAGCCAGATGCTGAGCTGCAGCATTCGTGCATGTTTGCATGTTTCCTTTTGCTGCAGGCTCCCAGCATGCGGGTCAGGGTGCCAGGCAGCAAATCATCGACGCTGTCAAATCTCGGCAACTCTGAGCGGGTGCGTCAGGCAGTCAATGAGGCAAACGCAAGATATGGCAATGATGTTATGCAGCTGGCGGCAGCCTCTGCAGGCAGCAGCATGTAGGAACAGGCTGAAATTGCTGACTGCAAGCCCACACCGGCAAGCAGATGTAGATCACATCCAATGCAAGCTACGATTCGGATTTTGTTCTTATGCTTGAACTCACAAAGAGCCCTTGGCTGCTGAAGTTGATTGCCATCATCATTGAGTGGGCTGCAATTTGCAAAACAGACTGGAACTCTATGCTTTTGAGAACTACACTTGTTAATGCTTATAATTAAGACACAGGCACGGAGCCATCTCATGCGGGCATTATGTTCAAAGGTACCCAGATGGGCACCAAAAAATTGCGCTCCTGCGCCATGGGACACGGGCAAAGGCAAGACAACCTTTCAAGGGGAGGGGGGTGGTTGCTGTTCAACAAGTGGGCATGTTTGGCACGGCATTGGCCTTTGTACAGAACTCAGGGCTGCTTATCAGGAGAGAGCATCACAAACAGCTCCTCATCCGCAATTCTACCCTTCATCGCGATGGCCATTTCCAGGGCTGTGCGACGTGTTGCGTCTATTGCTATCCGATTAGCGCCTCTGCACAAACAGGAGAAACACAGACTGTGGCTGCACCATGTGGAGCTGCACAGTCACCGAGTGCAACCAATCATAGCACACAGACTAGTGGGCTCAGCATGCTGAGGAAACATTGCAGCTGGAAGCACCGCTGGTTCTGCAGGGTAGAAACAGCTGCCGCTTTGCCGCACTTCAGATGACAGGGTGACGCAACATGCCTGCAGGTGCAGCCCACCTCCTGAGGAGCTGCTTGGAGATGGCTGGGTGATCAAACATGATGCTGTAGTGGAGTGGACTGCGATTGAAGGAGTCCAGCTTGTCATAGCTGGCCCCATTCTGCAGCAGGTACTCCACTATGGCCAAGTCACCAGCCTGCAGCAGGGGCACGATGCAACATGTTGGTAGCATGAGCCGGCTCCATCTGCAGCAGGCAGTCAGAGCAGCACCAGCTGCTGCTGAGGCAACCACCAAAGCTCTCAGCAGGAGGCCTGCAGGCCCAGCAAGCCTGAGCTTCATGGCAGCAGGCCAGCAGCCGGGCGAGAGAGGGTGCCCATGCCCAGCGTGTCGCTGTCTGCCACCAACGTGTCATGCAGGTGGTCGCTGCTGCAACACGTGGGCTCCGCAGCCAGTCCAACTTCAACTGCTGTGTGTCTTAGCAGCCTGGGAGGGATGCAGCCTCATCTGGCAAGCACTATGCGCATATGGTGACAAACTGCGCACTGGCACAAAGGGACCCTGGGCATACAACAGATGCAGCCTGCCAAGATGTTGAGATGCAGGTTGCCAGGCACCTAATTGCACATCAATGCTGTGCGCACTGTCATTGCGACCTGACCTTGCAGGCGCAGTGCAGGACAGGCCTCGTGCTGGCACGATATGCAGTGACTGCCCTACTTTCCGCCCACCAGCTGGAAACATGCAGCTGCTGCATAGTGGCTATGCTGCAGGCCTGTGTGGTGAATAAGCACAGCCTCACCCGGCAGGCACAGTGCAGCACCGTGACATGCCCCGCGCTGGCACAGACGGGGGCCTGGGCGCCGGCGGCCGTGGCCTGCACGTTGGCATCCGAGACCAGCTCCAGTCCTGCCTGATCGCTGCAGGCCACATTCAGGTCGGCGCCAGCGGCCACTGCGCGCACCACTGCCCTGCAGCCAGGCAAGGACCTTCAGGGACTAACTGGACAGATGGCAGGCCACCTGGGTCACTGCAGCCAGCCTGCAGGTCTGTGACAGCTGCCACTGCACACACCACGCCTCTGCAGGGTAGCAGCAGGGCCAGCATTCTGAAGCTGGTTGTGATGTACAGCCACTTGCATGCCCCTCACTGACCCAAGTCTTGAGAGGACTGGCTGTGCAGCCCCCACCTGAGGTCGCTGTCCTCCACTGCCGCCCAGACTGCCCGCTCCAGCGCCCCAGGGGAGGCATCGCTGGGCCCTGCCACAAAGCGCCGCTCCGCATACTTGGCGACAATGAACTGCTCCTGTGACACCGGGTGGGGAATTTTGCTCAAGTGGACAAACTCACCGCTCTGTGTCTGCCTGGGAGATAAAGCGGTGCTGTTCATACTTGGCACTGCTGCAGCAGCACATGCAAACACTGCAAGGCATCAGTGCTGCTCCCAGGTGTCTGCCTGCACCAAGCGCCGCCCAGCATGCTCACAATGATGTGCTACTGCTTCAGCACAGGAGAGAATGGGCAAGCGCTGCTGTGCACTGCCAATAATGTGCAGCTCCTGCTGCATGCGGCTGAGCGCTCAGCATGTGAGCACACAAGCTCGCAAGGATGTCTACATTGTAGGCGCGTCGTGTCAGCGGTGCTGACAGGCAACACCTGCACTGTGCTTCACAAGAGCATCTGGTTGTGTAGCAGTAAGGCCTGTGCATGCATAGTAATCTGAGAAGCCAGCACAGCGAATTGGCCTGTTAAGCAGTCTGCTACCACCAGTCCAGATGCAATGACAAGTGCGAGGCGTCTCAGCATCACGCCATCTGCAAAGCTGGCAGACATCGGATGCAAGCCGCCAGGTTGATGTCACACGATCACAACAGCGGCAGGTACCAGGGCTGACCTTCACAGCCAACGACTGCTCAGGCGTTGGCTTCAGGCTGCCTCCCTCAGCCTCTCCCTGCTGCTGCCTCTGGCCTGGCACCGCCTGGCCCTTTCCTGCTGCAGAGCCTGGGGCGTGAACTCCTGCTGCTGGCCCGGGCGCCTCTGAGCATGGCAAGAAAGAAATTCAGGAGGAGGGAAGGCTCATGGCAACACAGCACTAAAGGGCTCATCAGCAGGGGACTGCAGATGCTTCCGACTCACAACGCATGAAGGTGGTGCTGCTGCAGTGGCCAGCTGCTGCAGGGGACTGACAGCACCTTTCCCCTGAAAAATGAGAATCTTCAATCCATGTGGCATGGCTCTCAGGGAAAATGCTGTCAAGCCTGACCTGCTAGAGCGCTGGACAGGCTGCCAGAGCGCCCAGAGACGACAGTGGGGGATGATGATTCTGCAGGTGGTCGACGCGGAGGCGGTGTGAAGGTAAAACTGCCCTCTGAGGAGGCAGGGTGGTCCCTGTGTGCACAAGGGGGATTTTGGTCAAATTAAAGCGCTAAACATGTCATTATGAGCGTAAATGACCTCTTACATGCCCCATGATCACAGCTTGGTGGGCAGCAGACACTGCGGGTGGTGACAATGAGGTGCCCTCTGAGCGGGCAAATGCTCCCGCACAAACACAGGGGGCCCTGAGTCGAGCATGGAGCCGTGCCTAGGAGTGGAAAGGGGCCAAGAAGCATGAGGTGGGGTGATCAGCACATAACTCAATCTCAAAGAGCGGCAGGAACTGCAGATAGTAAATGTGAAGTGAGCTCTGAGCAGGGTGGACAGTCCCTTGCACAAGATGCTGATGTTGACAACCTTGCATGAGTGGGGGAACCTCCTCCTCAAAGGAAGGGCAAGTCAAAGGAGCCCAAGAGTGGGAGCATTGAGCCTGACTCAGGTCAAAGTCAAGGGGACAGGGGAGATCAGACAGGCAGCTGCCTTTGCTCCTGTTCTTGATGTGCCCTGAGACCTGCTGCGCAGCAAGGCGGCAGCTGTGGTGCAGCAGAGCTGACCAACGGGGCCTGCTGGCAGGAAGGTGGCAGCTGTCAAGGTCCAGCAGGCTTCCCTGCGCCACTCATGGTCAAGCATGAGGTCATGCAAAGGACTCACCCAGACGATAAAAGGGCATCCGCGATCCGCCGACCAGGAGGGGCGCCGCCCTCTGCCTCCTCATCACCATCATCATCGCACCACACCCAGCTGTCTGTCCTGCAGCAGAATGAAGATAAGTTCAAGATCAGGCTCTTGTTTTTGCGAGAGTGTCGCGCACAGGGCAGGCTGCATGGGCGGGCCAGCTGGGCAGCTCCTGCTGCATGCCGCTTTCCGGGGTGTACAGCTGCAAACATGCATCCTGCAGCAGGCGATGTTGTTTGCCTCTGCCTAGCTGTGCTTTGACAAATCCACAGCAAGCCCATTGCTTGTGGACTGCAGCCGACCAGCTGGCCCTGCAAGGCCTGGCGATGTGACTTGAGCACTAAAAGCCATACAGAAGTCAAGCCTCTTGAACCACAGCGCCAGATGCCTTGCGACACTTTCGACTGCTTGTTACGCACAACGATTTTTCTGTTTTGTGCAAGGTGAAAGGTGAAGCTTCCAACCATTCCTGCGGACGTAAGGGCAAATGGTGGGCTGCTCACTTGTTGCTGGCAGCCTGCAGCTGCTCCTCCCAGACCTCATTGGCAACTGTGTTGCCAATACCCTCCATCATCCCCAGCACTGCCGTGTCCCAGACCTTTACGTCCAGGGTCAGGCTGCGCACCTGCGCAGTAGGGCAGCAGGTGGTGCATTGATGCCCGACCCATAGTCGGGCGCAGTGGAAGGCAGGAGACGGCAACATGTGATGGGCGGCAGGGGTCTTGCCACCATTTGATGCAGGCTGCTGAACCTGAAGGCGCTGTCTCTGGGTGCAACCCTCATGCCCTTGCAAGACTGCCTGCGCCTGGCCCCACCTTAGAGACATGCCCCGACAAGCCCCAGGTGAATGCCTGAGCACTGGGCACAGAAGGCTCCCATGAGCAGAAAAGGCCTTCCCTCCCAGTTGCAGACGTGCCCTGCAGGAGTGCCTGGCCCCCCGATACCACCTTGGAGACATGCATGCCCACCCTGTGTTGGATGCCCAAGCACTCAATGCACAGCATGACACCAAGCCAAATAAGGCAACCCGCATGCATTTGCAACTGGCGACAACCAGAGAGAGGGCGCCTGCCCAATCCTCACCTTGGAAACATGTACGCCCAGCCTCCGGTGAATGCCTGAGCACTCAATGCACAGCAGCACACCCAGGTTGAGTGAGGCCCAGTCAGGGTCCGGCGACCCGCAGTCCACACAGCACCCGTTCCCAGGCACCCGCCGCAGCACGTCCATTGGGCTGTTTGGGCTGGCTGGTCGCTGGCGAGAGGGGGAGAGGGGTTTGCCTGTCTGTGCGTGCGAGCGTAGCTGAGGAGAGCTGGCAGTTTTCAGTGGTTCAGGGCGCACAGAGGAGGGTCCTGCAGTGCCTTGAACCTGCAGACAGGAAGCAGCACAGCCGGTCAGACAGGTTGAGGCGTGTGAGGAGCTCTGCTCTGCTGCAAACGGGAGCTGGCCCTGCGCTTAGCCAACACAGCAGCTCAGCTTTGCATGACTTTTGAGGGCACTGGTCTACTGTGTGGGCAGGGATGGCATGCAGAGGGAGGCCATACAGAGCCTGGCATCTGCAGAGGGGCAGGCACCCTGTCAGAATTGAGAGCAGCTGCTTTATATTTGAGTGCAGTTGGGCGCCGGAAGGGCCTCGTGGCACTCTGGCATAAGTGGGAAAGCGCTGATCTGCAATGCAGGTGCAGACGGCGCGCCAGGTTTGCAGGTCATGGCTCCTGCACGCAGTAGCAGCGCGCCACAGAAAAGTCATCATTGCAGGCAGGCTTGAGCAGCAGTGCCCTGCTTGTGGGTGGTAGCACTGTGAGCTGTGCAAGGATGACCCTGCTGGATGCAGCTGTTCAGCACTGCTGGTCCTGGCAGACTTCAAGATGTTCACGAGGCAGTGACATGTAGCTGTGGCAGCCTCTGCGCAGCGCTTTGCCGTCAAGCATTCTGGCAGCATCATTACCCACGTGATACTTCAGCATTCTGCATAAAGTCACCAAGGCCCACCAGGTTATCTAGGTCAACACTGTCCGGTAGGCTGGTGGCCACAGACAAAGATCCTCTGGGGCTGCCGCTGCCTCCCAGCCCCTGGCCCATCGGCGAGAAGTTGATTTCGTCATTTGACCCCACTGAGGCTGCACACAGGGCCACACATTCTAGTTGAAGTTCATGTCAGGTGTCAGGCGGATGCTTAGCCAGACTATTGGTGCTGTCTTAGACCCTGATGGGGCTGCAGTGCATGCCTGAGAGCGTATCAGGGCAAAGGCGCAACGCAGCCAACAGGAGGCAAGCTGCTTTAACCAGAGACCGCATGAGATCTGCAATGCGTTGCTTGGAGCCTGCCCATGCCCTGAGCAGAGCAAGGTGCAAAGGAGCCATCCATCACCTGGCCCGAGAGACGCACGAAGGCTGACTTGAAGAGACAGCAACAAGCAGTGTCTCAAAGCCCAGACACTGGCTCTCAGCTCCACGCAGGCAGTTGCTGAGCGGTCGACACCTCAATCATGTAGAGGCAAGAGCGCAGCTTGCAGCGGCAGTCACGCAAGTCTGCTGCCGCATCCTTCTTGCAAGCACAGGGCACCACTTGGCCCCAGCTCCCACCTGCAAAGCTGGAGTGCCGGCTGTGTGTGGGCTTGGTGGGCTTTCCCTGCGTCTTAGCGGGCATGGGCCCGATGTTGGAGTTGATGAGGCAAGAAATCACGCCGGCAATGGCCTCCATCCACTCCCGAGCATCCAGCTCATCCTCTGCCTGCAAGTGAGGAGGCTGCTGGTGTTGCAACGGAGCCATCAACGTGACAAGCAACGGACTCTGTGGCAGGCCTCCTCTGCCCAAAGACGTCCAGCTCCCAGTCATTGCTGGCAGGTGAGAGGCTTGTGCCTTTCAGACAGCTGTCAAGGACTGACTGCATGTGAGCCAGGCAGGGGTGGCTGGAGCAGCCTGAGATGGCCCAGCACTGCGCAATATGGCAAATTACAAGGCACTGATGTCCAGAGGGGACTTGCAGAAGCCCTACATGCATGCTGCTTCAGGGCTTCTGGGAAAACACTGTACTGACATCCAAGACAGGTGTGCCTCTGGGGAAGCTCAGCACAGCCCTGCCGACGGCTCTGGGTCGGCAGGCCAAGTGGGTGGTGGTGCCGAGAGGTCTGTCAGGGCGGAGGACCAGCCCTGAGAAGGCTGTGCTCAAATAGAGCAGGCATGCAGGGCAGGCAGCTTGCTCCCTGTGATTTGCAGCCATGCCTCCATGAAAAAGTGAGCGACATGGCAGCCGTTACAATGGGTGTGCATCTTGAGCACATACTGTGCAGCCCACCTGGAGGGAGTACACCTTCTCGGGGGACACGACCCGGAAGCAGAATCGTATGGACTCATCCTCTGCATTGGGTTTGATGGTGCTGCACAGCAGGTTGACCGTGTTTTGGGGCGTCTTCTGGTTGTCCACCCGCTCCTGCAGTGGCATGTGGAGCTGTGCATGAGCTGCGCATTAACAGCCACATGTGGCTTCCCGACATCATGGAAAGGCCAGTGCCATGTTTCAGGGCCCAATTTGGGGCTGTACAGCAGTCTGGTTGAGTCCTGGGGGCTTTCTGGTGTATTGCATGTCTTTGTGTTGGCATGCAGGAGATATGCGACCAACTGGTGGAACCTGCTTGATGAGCAATTGCAGTGTGTCGTAGGATCGTCTGACCGCTCCTGCACGGCACGCAGGCACAACGATGTATGCTGGAGTGGCAGTGTAAGACAGCCCCTTGCTAAAGTCTGGCCATGATCCACAGAGGACTGGCATGGTATGCTGAACAGAGGGGCGCGCACCGAGCAGAGGGCAAGCATGCTGGAGTCTCCCTGCAGGGCCACATATGTTCCCGTTGGTGAGTTGCAGTTCAGAAGTAATGGGCGACCAGCAGTCACCTTGTTGGAGTAGTAATAGAGGCAGCCCAGGGAGTCCAGCACGAAGAAGCGTCGCTTCCACTCACGCCGCATGCCGCTGCTGCGCTTGAGCAGGTAACCCTGCTTCAGCACAGTCACAACCTCCCCACTGGTGTCCTTGGTGGCGCGTATGTACCCCTCAATGCTGGCGGCGATGGCTGACATGCCGTCTGCAGGGCAGGGAGTGGCAGCAGATGAGCTTGAGAGTGCAGGGGCAAAGGTGTTCTTGGTGGCGAACATGCCTCGCTGGCAGCAGTGGCTGACATGTCGTCAGCGGGGCACATCTGAGGAGCGTCAAGCAGAAAGCATAGGAGAGTCTGCTGTTGATGCCAAGCTGTGACCTTTGACGCTGGCCCCACTGCTGGACATGCTGCCTGCTTGAGCACAACAGGGACTGATTGCCATTGCTGGCCGCCTGTTTGCAAGATTACTTGCACTAACACAGTGGAGTTGGGGTGCAGAGCTACCAGCTTCAAGCTGCCATGCAGAGATTGTGCTGCCTGCGTGGGCTGGGCATGTTGCCTACTCTTTCCACTTTCCAGCTCGAAACGCTTCACCAGTGAGCACCATTTCGAGGGTTCAGCTGCTCCTCAGCACTCCTATACAGGGCAGGACAAGCAGCCATCTGCATGCGCATGCTTAGGGCTGGGGCTCACTGGTCATCTGCATGGGGCCCTTCTCTGCTGCGTGGGGCTTGCTGGCCTCCTCAGCCGCCCTTTGGTCACGCTGGCTCTTCTCAGACCTGCAGCACCAACAGCCGGCTTGCCAACAACACTATGGGCATGTTTGTGGCAGCTGGAAAACAGCAGTTGAGACTTGCACAGCTGCAGTGGCCAGCTGCATGCAGACCTGCATGCTGCTGACACCACTGTGGCAACACAGCACAGCTGGAGCAAGGTCGAAAAGCTGCGGCACAGTGTGCAGCTGAACTCAACCTGTGCGGATAATCCGCGGCCTTCAGCCCTGGCCCACTTGTCTGTCTAGACCAGCGTCCCCAGCAGCTGTTCAGACAAGCCATTGTGGCTGCAGACCACCCCACCAGTGCTGTGCCCCACACGCTAGCACAGCTACTGCCCCCCCACGTCACCTGCACAACTGGAATTGAGGCAAGGCATCCCCCCACACACACAGACGCTGCACCTTTGCAGACACGATCTTCCCCAGCTCACTTGTACGTTTGGATCTGCTCCCCTAGCATCTGCATGGCATGCTCGTCCTCCTTCCTGAGCGTGTCCACCATGCTCAGTGAGTGCTGCAGGAAGGGCTCCAGGTTCTTGAGCAGCTGCAGGGCATCACAATGAAAGCTGAGCTTCGCAAGCCAGCAATATACTTATCCCCTTAGATCAGTCTGCCTGGAGGGCTTCAGGTTTCAAGTGGCTGAAGGGCAGGAGCAACCCAACTGATAGAGCTGTGAGGCACCACGCTCAGCAGTTCTTCCGAGAAGGGCTCCAAGCCTTGAGCAGCAGGATGGCCCAGTGTTGCAATGAAAAGCAGATTGCAGCCCTCTGGGCTTCGATCAGGGCTGGTGCCTCAAGAGGGACCTTCAGGACAAGACCTGTTCCACAGTCACCTGAAAACGTACGTCAATCTGCACAATGCTCATGACCGGCAAAAGTGCCTGGTACATACAGTGTCGTGACCTGCATAACCCTGCCTGCCGGCAACATGAAGTCTTACTGACTGACTGACTGACTGAGGGCCCCCCAAGCTTGTGGGCACCGTACAACCCAGGCAGCAGGCCGCTCACCTCTGTGCCAGGGCTGAAGATGCAAAGGTGGGGGCCACACAGCACTTGCCACCCAGCTGAGGAAGGTGCAGGGCGGGGCACTGCGCCAGCACAGCATCCTCACCTCTGCGGCAGTCACAGCGCCGACAGCTGCCTTTGAGGACACAGCAAGCAGGCGTCTGTCAGGCTGAGGTCCCCCGCCCCGGCCAGGCCATCCACTCATACTCAAAGCTCAAGGACAACCTCAGCCTGCTCTGCATGGAGCCTGATTGATGCCGTCCTCTTGACAACAGCACCACTCTCCAAAGCTTCGGCCCACACTCCCGGAAGCGCAGGCACCGATCTGAAGTGCTGATAGCTGCCATGCCATCAAGCTCTGGCTGCAGCCCCAGAGAAGAGGGTGCTGACCTCAGCGCCGCGCTCAAAAAAGCGGAGGTGTGCATCCACAGCGCTGACTGCTGCCTCCAGAAACTCATAGCGCTTGCGACCATTCACCTCCATCAGCTTGCGCGTGCACTGGAAGCGTGCCTCCTCACAGGACGCCTGCAGAGAGGACAGCACCCTGGCTCAGGCCATGTCCTCTGGGCAACCCGGCGCTGCCGCACACACAGGCCCAGACCGCCCCAGAGCAGCTGAGGTGCCACTGCAGCACCTGTCAGCTTGCATGTACGCCGCAAGCGTGCCGCCTCACTGGATCCCTGCAGGAGCAGACAGCTTGGCTTCAGGCGGTGGCAGCACAAGCCTGACGCGTGCGGTCCGCGCATCGCGGTCTCCTCTGCGCCACCTTCTCTGCACAAGGTGGCGCCTGGAGCACATTGCTCCCCCCCTTCCTCAGCATGTGAGCCTGTCCAGCCATCTGGCAGTCAGCTGCAGGTGCACAGTAGCTACTGTCGAGTCCAGAGCTGCCCGGGGCCAGCAGCCCTGATCAGCCCCTGCCCCACACAGCCTCACCAGCGTGCACACAGCGTCTGATGCGCCTTGTCAAGGTTGGCCCCCGTGCTGACTTCATGCCCCCTCCCTGGGGGGCACCGACTGGAGCCAGCGGCCGCCCCCCACCACTCACCTGCGCGTGCACCATGTCCTGCTGCAGCTGGTGCGCCTTGTCGGGGTCGTCCCCCTTGCGCCACTTGCTGGGCGCCTTGGCAGCCGTCTTGTACCCCAGGTGCTTCTGCCGCGCAGCATCGTAGTCGGCCGTCCTGCGGTCCAGCTTCTTGCGGTTTTCCCGCAAGTCGGCAAGCAGGCCCTGCAGGAGCAAACCCCTGGTGAGCCACGCTGTGCGCTTCTGGCAGCAGGCAGGCATGCTGGCACGTCGAGAGCGCTGGAGGGAGACACCTGGTGTGTCCAGAACCCCCTTCCGTGGGGTGGACACGAGTGGATGGGCATGCCACAGCACACCCAGCAGCATGTCAAGCATGTGGTCACAAGGTGCAAGCCGCTTGCCGCAAGCCTCTATCCTGTTGTACAAGCTTAAAATTTGCAGGCAGCAGGCGTCAGCAGCGGCCTGTCAAGAGTGCGGCCCAGCCCTGGTTGTGAGTGCCACTGCGGCCTCTCTCCTGTTGCTGCCTGTCAGGCCTATGAAGAGAGAATTTGTCCAAAATGGGCTGCGTTTGATACAGATGCGCTGCAGTATCTCTGATGCGACATTGAAGCGTCAGGCAGACCACCCTAGCACGTCAAATACATCTTACACCTTCAGCGGTACGAGCTGCAGGTTCTGGCAGGCAAGGGATTCATCTCTCAATCAGACTTCGTTTTGCCTGGGTGCCCCACCTTGAGCCAGGTGTGCTGCAGCTTCTCCACAAGGATGAGCTCCACCTGGGTGCCCAGCAACTCATTGAAGCTCCCCAGCTCACGGAAGATGCTCACAAACTTGGTCATCAGCGAGCCACCTGACAGGAGGCACAACTCAGAGGTTCAGCAAGGACTGCTGGGCACATTCCCGGGTCCACACTCAGACAGGAGTCTTGCGCAGCAGAGCAGGCCCCACAGCTTCAGGTGCCGGCAGCAACCCTCAAAGCTGCATGCGCAACTGATGCTGCATGCAGGAAGAGCGTCGGAACACTAGGGACTCTTTTCGAGGACAGGGTGCTCACTTGCTCATCCATGACAGCCATCAGCTCACCTAGCCTCATGCTCTCCTCGTCAGTGCCTCCACAAAACTCCTCCAGGAAGTCTGCAAAACCCTGCTGCGAGGTTGTAAGCTCTGCAATGCCATCTCGGTACTTGCGACTGCCCTTGGTCAGCTTGAGCACGCGAGTGTTGAGGCTGTCTGCCTCATCCTCAAGTCCTGCCAGCTGCAAGAATAGGCCAGGCAGGGGCGGGTCGGGCAGGGGCTCGCACTGGCTGCGTGCTCCAGCTACAGACTCAGGCCTGTGGGCGTCTACAGAGTCAAGTGCCCAGGGGCAGCGCTGCCACCAGACGGCATTGGGGCAAGCCAGCCAGCTTCGCATGATGAGATTTCTCGGCAGGCAGCATGCTTACTCAACATGGCAGGACTCAGCAGAGCTGATTGGCATGCCTTCTTATTGCAGGCCTCAGGGGACTGGTCATGGGGGGCTTGCACGCACCGTGTTCCTGAACATAGGGGAGTCCTCCATGCTCATGAATGGCGTGACATTGCCTGTGGCATTGACTGTGGGTGCGCCACTACCCTGCTGCATCGTGCCTGCTGTCAAATGCAGCCTCAGATGGCGATGCTTGCTTCCTGGGACCTGCTGGGCGACACTGAAGATGCAGCCAGGCTTTAATAGCACTCCTCTACAGCTGATTGAATCACTGAACTCCTGGTCACGTCTCTTTCGGAGCCACCATTGCAGGAGGAGGCAGAACAGATTGCACAGACTTTACCTTCTTCCCGACAATGGGCTCATCTAAGCTTCTGACTCAGGAGCTGCACACTACTGGTCCAGCTGGTATGACATCCCTCAACTGCTTTTTAGGACAATGTAACATCTAACCAATGTCATGTGCCGACGCCATACTGTAGCACCAGGCTTGCATCAGCAGTCAATCCCGAACTGAGGCGGCAGGCTCTTTCAGCCTGGAGTTCCTGGGCATGTCAGTAGGTGGGGATGCTGCAGATGAGCCTGCGCTACAGCGCAGGCTGGCCCTTGAGGCAGAGATGGCTGCTGTCAGGGAAGAGATTGAGCGACGCTCTCAGGCAAGTGCTCAGGCGGCATGCATGATGGTGTGCTAAACTGTACACAATGGCTGTCAACTAGTGGCTTTTTGAAACCAGCCTAGGCCAGGCCTGGGGCCTGTTGAGTGGCTCTCAGGCAAATGCTCTCCCTGTCTCCCAGGTGATGGCAGGAGAGATAGGCGGGACAGGGAGTGGGGGCACTGGTCAGGATTTGGTGTTTCAGGTGCCATGCGCCACTCCTCCCAACACAGGCATTCGTGCTCCATCACGATTTGCAACAGCATGCTGTCGCTGTACATGTCAGCACATTCTGAGTCCACCTCTGTGCTAGTTGTCTGCACCACCTCGTCTAGCTGCCCCGGTGCATGCTCCAATTTTGAGGGCGACAGAAGGCGGCTGCTGGGTGCAGCTTGTTATTACAGGGGCCGGGTCGGGTCACCGCATCCTTGCAGCAGGCTGTGCCCCCTTGCTGCAGTTGGAGGCTGCGTGCGCCACGCCAGCTGCTGCAGACTACATCTCGTTCGACTTTGGGAGGCCGCAGCAGCCTGCTGCTGCCCCCAAAGTAGTGCAGCAGCCGGCTCAACACCCTGGGCCTCCTGGGACGGCTCCTGAAGCCCTGAGACAGGGGCAGGCCAAGGCAACAGGGGGTGAGCCGGCCGTCAGGGCCGCTCAGCTGCAAGAGCAGGGGCTGGCCGAGCTGGCAGGGGTAGATACACGCAAGCGCAAGGCGCCTACTGAGGAGCACAGAGAGCCTGCCAAGCTGCAAAAGGTGGCAGCGCCGCAATTCATCCCACCTGTGGCGCCGTCCAGCTGGCCTGCGGCAGAAGGAGAGCCAGCTTCCCATCAGCAGCAGCACCAAAGTCCCTCCCTGCGCCCAGGTGCGACCATCTTCAGGCCGCAAAGCCGTGGACCTGCGTCAGCAGCGGATCCAGGGGGGCAGAATGATGCAGCAGGGCCTCCTGCCCCACAGGCTGCTGCTGCTGCTGCTGGTCCTGCCAGCCCAGGAGCGGGCAGAGCGTCCACCAGCTCTGCAGGTGCATCAGGGGGGGTGCCACCTGCTGCCAAGCCAGCTGCGCCTGCGCCTGCACAACCACTTGCTGCTGCCAAGCCGGCTGCTGGAGGCAGGCCGCCCACTTCAGGGGTGACTGCTACGGCTCACCCAGGGGCAGTCTACCTAGCAGAAGGCCCTACTCAGCTGAGGGTCCTGGAGCAGCAGCTGAAGGCTGCTGGTCCTGTCCAACCTGCTAGGCCTGCTGCAGAGGCAGGTTCGTCGCCAAGCACCGCACTCGCTCCGGGGGTCAGCTCGCCATTTCTTGCTGGCAGGCCGTCCAGCACAGTGCCTGAGCAGCACCCTGCTTCAAGCCCCCCATCGCGAGCTGGCAGACCGGGCCTGCAGCTCCCTCCAGGCAGCCCGCCTCCCATTGTGTGGCCCCACCCGCAGTTTGCTGGGCTGGCCCCTGGCTTCGTGCCAACCTCGCAGCAAAGCAGACTGCTTGGCTCGCCCTCTGCGCCACGCTCCAATGATGGCCTGCCAGCGTTGCCCCAGTCACTGCCCTTCCGCGTTGGGCAGCATTTCCAGGCTGCATCCCAGCCAAACGCCTTCAGCGTCAACCATGGGCTTGCATCCTTCAAGCCTGCCGCGCCCGCCACTCTGCGGCCAAGAGTGCCTGGGCCGCAGCCGCCGCCCCTCACACGCCTGCAGCAACAGTCTGCGGGGCAGAAGCGCAAGGCGTCTGCGCAGGAGGCGAGTAGTGGGGCGCCTATGGCACGCACCTCTCATGGTGCTGCCCTGCGTAGCTCAGACTCTGCTGCAGCTGACATGGGGCAGCTGGGCAGGCCCTCTCCTGGCAGCCTCGCACAGCTCCCCGCCAGCAATGGCAGGGACCAGGCCCCCTCGGCCAAGCCAGTCAGCCAAGGCGCTGCTGCCACCAGGCAGGCTGCTGCTGCCAAGCAGTCTGCTACCGCTGCTGCTGTCAGGCAGCCTGCTGCCGCCGCTGCTGCTGCTGCCAGACCGACTGAGGCGCCAGCAGAGCCGTCCAATGACTTTGCACGGAGCGCCATTGTGGCAGAGTTGCGCAGCTTCGATGCCTTGTTCACCACCGCCATGAAGGATGACTCTTACCTGACCAAAGCTCTGCGCAAGGGGCCTTTCATTCGGCAGAGCTGGAAGCGGGTGAGGTCTTGGCCTGGGGCGTCTTATCTGGACCCTTGTTGCGCTCGATTCATTTGGCCCCACTTTCATCTTGATGGAGGCCTGCTCACCTTCTATGGCATGGGAGCACGAAGCTGTTAGGCTTCAGTGCAGCTGTCACCCATGTGGCGCTGGACAGCCTGTCACCTTTAGACATTGCCTGCCAGCTACCTCACAGTCCTCAGTACTGGCCTGCTCCTGCTGATTGGCTTACAGCTGTACTCTGCCCACCCCAGCATCTGCCATGCGATCTTCACAATGAGCTGCAATGGAGGACCTGCTCAAGGGCCCCACACATCTGCCGGCCTGCAGCTGCAGCTGATAGGCAACCTTTACGCCATCAACATCAACGTCAACACAGCGCAGGCGGCCAACGTGGCACGTGCGGTGGAGGGGCGGCGCTTCCATGGGGTGCCCCCACCCAAGGCCTCGTATGTGACGCTGCATCGAAGAACCAACAGCAGCCTGAAGACTGATCATGGTTGCCGCCTGGTAAGCACATTGAAAGCTGCCCTGAGCATGTTTGCAAAGCTTTAGTATGTGCTGCATGTTCAGCTGCCTGGTCCTTTGCTCAGATAGACGCTTTGTGTTTGGCTGGCCATGGCGTCATGTCCTGCCTTGCCAGCAGGGGCCTTACACACACTACTTCTCAGAGTGCATAGCCCTCATTTTGACAGCATGGCCATTGTGGATCATTGCCATCTTGTCTTGGCAGTCTGCATGGGGTGCCAGCCAAGCACAGCCTGATCTTGTATGATTGACATCTCTGCTCCAGACACCTGCAGCTGGGGCTTGATGGTGTCTGCCTTGGTCAGGTCATGCTTCAAGCCTTCCACTATGCGGTCATGTGCTGAAATTCTGACACCAGGACTGCATTGACGAGCTTCCGAGGTGCCTCAGGCAGCCCGTCACATGCGATGCAGTTTCGCTTCCTCCTGGAGTTCACGCGGAACCAGACCCTCACTCTGGGGTTCTGGGGGCAGGCAGCTGACCTTGCCTTCTGCATCAAGAACGACCTCAAGCCATCACCCGAGGCGCTGCACCAGCTTGCCAGCTTCATCAGAGCGGGCGGGGGGGAGGCAGCGCCGCAGGAGCCCAGCTCTGGGCCCGCGGCTGGCTCCGAGGAAGGGGCTGCTGCTGCTTTGCCGCATGAGAAGGCTGCCGGCGCTGCTGCCAGCGCAGAGCCCCTGCAGCAGCGGATGGAGCCTGCAGGGAAGGCTGCCAGCCAGCCTGCGGTGTCTGCATGGGGGGATGGCGCAGCTGGTCCAGCAGCCACTGCGCCGCGGCCAGGGCAGCAGCAGCAGCCCACAGACTCGGCAGCTGCGTGGCGGTCCCCTGCGACTCTGCTTGCCTCTGTCATCGCTGGGCCCCAGCCCGGCCTGCAGCCACCCATCTTATCGATGCTGCTGCCACAGCCAGCGGTGACCTTCAAGCAGGAGGCAGAGGTTGAGCCCCAGGTGGTTGGGCCCGAGCGGGCAGCTAAGCTCCGGCGCTATTCCCGGGCCAGCCTGACCCAAATAGAGAGCGAGCTGCAAAGCAAGGGGCTCTGCCACTCGGCCACTGTCCAGCAGGCCATTCGCTCACATGCTCTTGCCAAGACTCAGCTCACCAATATCGATGCTGCCGAGCAGGCTCCGTGGCCACCTGCTGCCACACAGGCATTGCTGCCTGACCAGGCCAATGGCAGCCTCATCTCCACCGCCTGGAACCCAAAGCATGAGAGGGACTGGTCCAGCAAGGTTGCCAAGCGCCAGATGCGTTTTGCTGGGGACGGGCAGCAGCAGCATTTTTCTGCAGAGCAAGCCGAGCTTCCTGCTGCTGCTGCCCCAGCAGCCGCTGCAAAGCCGGCGGCTGCCTCTGCTCCAGTGCAACCTGGCAGTGCCCCGGGCGCCAGCCCGGTAGCAGCTGCCAGCAAGCCTGCAGCTGGCCTGGCCGTGGCAGCTGCCAGACCAAGGGCCACACCTGAGCTGGCTGCTGCTCCCCACAGCTCTGCAGGAGCCAGGGCTGCAGCGCAGGCGCCTGCGGCTCCTGAACGCTCCCAGCCTGAGGACTCAGCAGCTGCCAGGCCTGAGCACAGGCGGCCAGAGGCTCCGCAGACGCCTGTGCCTCCCCAGCCTGAGGCCAGCTTGGAGGAGGGCGAGCTTGTGGCAAGCCCAGACGTGGTGTCGGCACCAGCAGGTGGGAGAGTCCAGCTCGGCACGGTCCATGTATCACCGTCCCTGCACAAAGCAACATAGTGGCCGCCTCAGTTCAAGTTGTCTGCCTGCCTGGGCATTGGCAGTTGCCCCTCAGGCAGCTATCATCCCTGCCTATCGACACATCTGACTGCAGACACACCTGCTTCCCTGCACAGCACTGGGAGCCATGAGTGAGCAAACACGGGCAGTGTCATGGGCATCTCACGGACATCAGCAGATGCATGAGAGGAAAAGGATTGTACCTGCAGAAGGCAGCGATAAGCAAGCAGATACACAGTCACCAGCGGCGCCTCGGCTATCCAGACCTGCCCCGGCAGACAGCTCATTCCCACAGTCTGCGCAGCAGGAGCCTATGTTCACCTTCTCCCCCCCCCGAGCGCTCAAGCTGGGCCCAGCAGCTGCCGTGCCCACCCAGGAGAATGGGACGGCACTCATGTACCAGTTTATAGGCAACAAGGGCCAGCCTGGCACACATCCCAGCAACAGGGCCCAGCCCATCGCCTCGGCTGCTCAGGCAAAGCTTCCTGCTGCTCATGGGACCCTGCCAGGGGTGCTGGCATGCAGTGGCGTGGCAGAAAGCCCTGCCTTAGCAGCAGGCCCTGCTCAGGCTGCACAGAGAGGACACAGTGCTGCACTCCCTGAGGGGGCTGCTGCTGCAGAGCAGCGGAGGGGCGCTGGGCCAGGACAGCAGGCTGCGGCGGTGTCAGCAGCTGCACAGCCGGCTGGTCCCGGAACAATGCTGACAGGGGGTTCACAGGAGCTGCCAGCTGGGGGCTGCCTGGGGGACCAGGCTGGCTCTGCCCAGCAGAGCAGGCCCCTGCCCAATGGCTCAGCCTCGCCCGCTGGGCTGCAAGGGCAGCATAGCCCAGCCAGCTTCAGTGCTGCCGCGCCTGCCGCCAGCACAGTGTTTGGGCAGGGTCCAGCCTGCGTCTCCTTCAAGACCCTCTCTGATGCAGCAAGCTTCTCGGTGCTGCATGTGATGCAAGCCCTGGAGCGCTTCTGCACCCAGGGCTGGCCCAACCCTGTGATGCTGAACGCCACCACCCCAGATGAGGTGCAGCAGGTGTGTGCAGGGCACAATCTGGGATCTGCTTGCTCCATGTGGTGCAAAGCATGGACACCACCACACTGTCTGCATGTAGCAGTGGCCACCTGCTCCCTGCATGAGCCTTGAGTGCAGGACCTGACTCAATGGCTCAGCTTGTTGATGGCAGCCAGACAGTTAGGCAGCAGCACTCATGTCTGCTGCAGGTACACGCGCTGGCAGCCCTGCATGGTGTCACAGTGACCGCCACCAAGGGGTTCAGAGACACAGTACTGCAACGCACTGCACAGGCGGGCCTGCCCACACCGGAGGGGTCTGTGGTGGTGAGTTGCCATCTCCAGCTCGTCCCAGATGACAGCACAGCAGACTGGGAAGCCTATGGTCGTTTGACTGGTGGCTGGTGGCTGGCGACCTTGTGCTGCATGCTCCACACAACTTGAGCGTTTCACCACACGGCTTCTCTACATGAAAGGAATGTCGCGATTGCATTTGCGGCTGCTCGTGCAAAGCAGAGCTGTACATCTGCTGTGATCGTGTGCCCCTGCAAACAGAGCTGTCAGCGTGGCTGTGGACTTGAGAGCTGTTCTGCCTGCGGCAGGCCTCACGCATAGCTGAGCATGGCGGCAGCCCTCCATCAGACCCGCTGGCCCTGGCCCAGGCCTGTGGACTGGCCATGCTCCTGCAGCGCAGACCCTTTGAGGAGCTGCCCTCGGGGGTGCACATGATGCTGGTGGCAGTGACAGCGCACCAGCGCATCACGGCGCCTCAGCACTCAGCAGCACTGCTGCGCCTGGAAGCAACTCCACATGCAGGTGCAGCCCTGGGCCCTGCTCACATGGTTGAAGTGCTGGGCAGAGGAACCTTGCTGTTAGTCCCCAGCTGGCAGTTTTGCATATGTGTGCATGATGCTGAAGGCAATGATGGCTACACAGCACAATGGCCCCTAGGCACTCGAGCGCTGTGGCGGTGCAAGTTGCATCAGATAACAAGGTGACTCTGAACGGGATTGGCTATTCAGCAGACTGCAGAGAGTTGCAGATGCAGCTCACACCTGCATGGGATGCTGAGATGCACCGTCTTTGGGGGTGGCAAGGTAGCAGTCAGCTTGACACTGCTGCTCACTCCTGCCCATGTGCTGTCTTGAGGTGCCTCACACGCGCTGTGACCAACCGCAGAGGGAAGGTTGTGAGTGTGGCTGCCTGCGCCCCTCAGGTCGGCCTCTGCTGCAGGGCCAGCAATGCAGGGCCAGACCAGGGAGGCGCAACCACCCAGTGCAGGTCAGCCCTGTCACAAATGTACTGGTGGCCAAGCCCTCCTTCCATGACAATGTCATGATCCGGAGTGCTCCACCTGCAGGTCCCAGTCCCTCAAATGCTGGGCTGACCCTGCCTGCTGCAGCTGCTGGGGACGCTTCTGCTCTGCCTGGTGAGCACCAACCTTCTCTGGCACAGCCTGCTCCCATAGGGGCTCTTTCCACAGGCGCTGTTCCCACTGAGGTTGGTGCCCACCAGGCAGTGGGTGGCGGCCCCCCAGTGCAGGGTTTGGCAGGCAGCAATGAAGGGGCTCCTGGAGCCGCCCAGGTTCCCCTCAAAACATGATGGAGGGGCAGGTCAGTCCCATGCACCATCTCTGTTCAGTCGCAGCCCCTGCCCTATCAGCGCCTGCCATGGCACAACACATGGTGCAAAAAGTGGGGGTCCTTCCTGTTCGTGGAGAAGGATTGACTGCAGTGCTATGAGCCTGCCACATTGCTTATGCACAGCCTACCCTTGCAGGCCGTGTGTGATGATGAGTGGTGTGCTCTGGCACTCCAGGAGCCTCAGCAGTGTCTGAGCAGCATGGGGTCTGAGCAGCCAGAGCTTGAGGCAGTAGCTGTCATTCTGGCAGCTTGTCAGACCTTCTGCAACCACTCTGGTGTTCACCAGGTGCGCGGTAGGTTAGCAGAAGCAGCCTCCTCTGGGTAGATGCAGGCCACTGCCTTTGTGGACTTGGAGGCTGGCAGCGGGCCAGACGCCAAGAGCAGGGACAGCAAGCGGCGAAAATCAACCAGATCCAGGCAGCCTCAGGAGTCAATATAAGGATCTGCCTGAGGCAGCAACACAGCACCTGGGTTAGCAACTAGCCAGAGAAGACCTAATCCCAGAAAGGCGCCTGTCCATGCCAAAGCAGTCTAGGATCTTCAAGTGAAGTACACTAATCCTGTCGCTTTAGCCTGCCCTGCATGACATGCTGCTCTGGGCACCCATTGCTCAAGTTTGGCTTAGCACGTGCGCCACCGCCCCTCAGTCTTGTGGGCATTGTCCTCAAGCATCTGTGCCCTCTCAGCCTGACTCTGCAACTTTGCTACTGCAACTTTGCTATGGGACTGAGAAGCTTCAGATCAACGCACTGTGTGCTCACCATCTGCTTGAGTGCTGCTGAAGCGTCTGGCGAAAAGCTTTGCGCTGCACTGCAGCCAACCCAACACTGGCCTGATTTGACCGAAGCATCAGTTTGTCCAGCCATGACGTGTTTGGCAGTGGTCAAACATATGGCCTTCACTGTGCATATTACTTCAAATGCATAAAATGACACTCGTAATGCGTGCACACACTGAGAAAGCCACTGCATCATTCCTTGCTTGTGAGTACAAACAGGCCCAGTGTTCCTATAAGCGCGTATTTGAGCCAGGGATAGTCATTCATGAAGATCGTGACCATGCCCAAGTATGGCAAGAACCTGCAAGCAGTTGAGGCGGCACATGTCAAGGCATTGAAGCAGAGCTGCACAAGCAGGCATCGATCCAAGCAGCCTCTCACCCAACTACTCTGCCCATTATGTGCTTCTGGTTGAGCCAGTTCTGACCAGGTGCATACAAGCTGCGGTCGTCTCCATGGTTGTTGTCGCCCTGCAAAGGTGACATGGGGTTCAAACAGGGCACAGAACCCGTATTTGCTCCACCTGGCTAGCCACGTTGCCAGACAGCTGGTGTCAAGTAGACCTCATCAGGTAATCCTGCAGCAGGTGGATCCAGGGTGCTGCAACCTGCTGGAGGGCCGGCAGTGACTCCCTCAACATCTGCAACTGGCAACAGCAGCGCACCCAATCCAGATGCTCCATTACAGTTGTCAGAAACTGACGTGCATTGGCACCAACTGCAAACACGATTAGGGAAGCAGAGCCCTGCCAGACCTTATCGTTACTCTAGCCAAACCTTGTCTAGCAACGTACGCAGGCGTGCACTTGCATGCAAAGAGCCTCTTGCCTTGCAGCCGCCTGCTGTCACAAACACACGACAACGATAGGTGCACCAGGCCAGTACAATGGCTGGCCTGGTCCACAATCTCCAGGCACCTACATGAATCTGGCAAGACGCACTAGGAACACACAAGCAAGCCGCCCACCTTGGTAAGGATGTCGATCTCGCCGCCTGGCATGCGCTCGTGCACCTTCACTACTCTGTGCACGATGGGCACATCCCGTCCATCAATGTTGAACACCACAACCTCCCCGACACGGATGGGAGCAGTCCCCAGGTTCAGAAAAAGGATGTCGCCTCTGTAGAAGCCAGGCTCCATCGAGCCACTCAGCACGACCACCACCTGCGGATAGGGCATGCAGAGGGTTGGATTGGTCTGTTAGCCAGGCAGGCTCTCCAGGGCGCAGGCGATGGGACGCTGTGCAGTGCAGAGTGCCCGACTATGGAGGCAGCGTGACGCTCACGGGTGATTCACTGCCTGTCAGTAGCACCAAGATCTTCCAGATCATGAGAGCTGAGGTGACAATCTGCCCTGCAGATATCAAAGGGTTTCGCTGTGAAGCTTGCGGCAAGTGGCCCAGCAAAAGCTGCCAAGATGGCTCAAGGACAGTCCACCTGTGCACCTAAGGTGATGGTCTGAGTGACTGCCTGGCGCTTGTTCATGCACTTGAAGTCATCGATGAATCCTGTCAACATCTCCATGCCTGTCCTGGCTTCAGGGGAGCTATTCAGCAGGATCAGATTAGTGGAAGACCTCACTTCGTCAGATGTGACCGCCCAGATCAGACTGTTGTCCAAGGTCTAACTCGATTGCCATCTATCGCATGCTCGGCCTGTACAAGCACACTGGTGCCTTCAGGCCTGGCTGCCATCTGGACATGGAGGGCTACCGGCAGTGTGTACCTTCAGATCTGTTATTGTGCTTATTCACCTCACCTTAAGCCTGTGTCAGCCAAGAAGATGGGCATCAAAGGCTTTTCGAGCTGGTTTACAAGGGAACACAAATATGCACATCTGGATGTCAAGTCTCGGGAGTATGATCATGTGGTGAGCTGTCTGAATGCTGCATTGCCTGCCGGCATTGGCCTGGTCTCCTCGCTCTGAGCTTCTCACCCTCCACTGCAGTATATTGATATGGCGTCCATTCTGCACACTGTCATGCACAGAGGTGAGAAGCTTATTGTGTGCGCCTGGTAGCGGTGCATGCCTCACCTTTCTGCCTCTGTTGCTTTGCTGTGCACATTGGTGCAACCAACTTGATGTGCCTGCACAGTCTGCTGTCTGCACCTGCAAAGGAGCCAAGAGCAGCCCATGCAGCTCAACGCCTCTAGTGCTAGCCAGCTGCTTCAAACTCACACATTGTTTGGCCACTACAGCCACCAACCGGGACAACCTGCACAAGCTGCTATACAAGCGCTTGGACGAGCTGCTCAGGCTAGCCAAGGCTCGCAAGACCGTCATGTTTGCGCTGGACGGCCCTGCCCCACTGGCTAAGTTGCTTACGCAGAGGTGAGTCCTTAGAACTGTCCTGCACAGTCTGATTACCTCTACAAACCTGGCCCAGCTGTCCTGTGTATGCTGGGCCTGATCTGACTGAGGCGAGCAGCTGTGGCGTGCAAAGAGACACCATGGGCACCGACAGTCATGCTTAGGCTGGACAGGCGTACCCTGCTGGCCAAGCTTCTCGCTCTTACAGGCTTGATGCACAAAACAGGAAGCCAGGCACAGGCTTTGGACAGGTCTGCTTTCAAGCAACATGCGACTCACTCAGACGTGAGCCCTAAAGTCCAGCATGCATGACTTGAGCCTCCCTGAGTGACCGTGCTGTCAATGGGGGTCTGCTCTCCTAATAAAGTTGCTGATGGAGTGCAGCTGTGTTGAATGAGGCACGAGGGGGCAGAGTTTCACTGGGTGCTGATCAGAACCTGTGAAGCTTCTGCTTGCCAAGCTGCTGAGTCAGAGGTTGACGCCTGTACAGGAACTGCTGTCGAACATGTGGCCAGCAGATGGAGCAAGAAGGCTTTTAGTTGCCTGCAGATGGTGATTTACACAGTGCTGCATAGAGTTGCTTATTTTGTTAGTCTATGCACTGGCACCTGCCTCATGCACAGACCTGCAGCGGGCCAGGGCTGTGGCCCCATCTGATGGTTGGAACTGCCTCAAGACCACACAGGCTAGCATGTGGTCACACCTTCCACCCACCTGCGGAACAAGGGGCAGCGCAGAGTCAGAGTGGCCGCCACCACCGCTGCCGATGCAGGGCCTGCCGGACAGGGACTGGCTGCTGAGGGGACAGCATTGGGGCGGCCTGGGTCTTCTGCAGCAGCTGCATGTGCAACAGGGATATCCCACCCGCCACCTATGTGTCCTCATGCCTCCCGGTCCCCATCTCACGCTGCAGGATGAGGCGTCAGCGCGAGGCTCGCAAGGCCAGAGCAGCAGCTGGCGACGATGTCGATGCAGAACATGACTCAGAGGGCACCGCCGGCAGCAGCGGGCAGTCTCACCTGATCCCCAATGCGGGCAGCCGCGGCCTGTCAACCCTGGGGCTGACGCCTGGGACCCCGCTCATGCTGGAGCTGCAGCAGAGCCTCGAATTCTACATCTGCCAGCGGCTGCTCAGATTCCCTGGGGAGACCTTTGAGCTGTCATCGGCCAGCGTGCAGGTGAGACTGGTCTGCGTTGCCGTGCCGGTGTCTGCTGGCGGCTGCTCAGGTTCCTGGAGTGGCTCTTCAGCTGGCGGCGACCAGCGTACAGGTGAGCATTGCCTGCTCTGACATGTAGGAGTGTCTGCGGGCGGGCTGCTGAGGCCCCCCAGGGCCAATCTTCGGGCCAACTGGGGGCAATCTTTGAGGCCAATTGGGGCCAATCGTTTGAGTGCTGGGATGACCATCCAATGGTTCTTGGCTGATCTGATAGATGCTGTTCACGCGGCAGCTCACCCGACCGACAGCATGCAGGGTGGCTGACAGCCGGGCACCTGTTGCTTGGCCTATGTGCAGGGTTGCAAAGCCCTGTGCATCATGGTTATGCTGCCCTGCATTGCCGCTGCGCTGGCCCAGAGGATCAGCAGATATTAAGACCCTTGGCTAGCATGCTGTAGGCCTGCACAACCTGCTGCTCTCTGATCTGTGGTGGATGCAGGGCGAGGGGGAAACCAAGATCCTGGAGCGCATCAAGGAGCGAGCAGTGTCAGATCCCAGCGCTAGCCATGTCATCATAGGGTGGGTGGGGAGCAGCTGTGGGTGTGCTCTGCTGGTGGACAGGCTTTTGCTCTTCAGGCCCTTGCTGGCGCATCTACAGAGGATAATTTGTGGTCTCTTTGTGTGCCGCACCTGTTCAGCTGCCCGGTCATTGTGTGTTGGCTGCAGAGTGAGGGTTGCGTTTTGATGGCCACTGTGCTGCCTGTGCCTGGCAGTGTGTGGGGCAACTCTTCTGTGTCATTGCTGCACAAAAGCAGGAGCAGCAGTCCCACAGACTTGGTGAGCCGACTCGTCTTTAGCTAGACAGCAATATGAACTCATGTTTTCTGCAAGGGCTGGGACCCCCTGTACAACTGAAGCGGCACAGGTGGACAGCTCTTTTTTCCTGCCATCAACCAGCTGGGTCCTGCAGAAGTCCAGCGTGCTCTGGAGACCCAAAGCAATCTCCAGCTGCAATGCCCTTCAGAGCATTCGAGCTGCAGGCGCGGCTTGAACAGGAGGCCCCTTGTCCTGATGACCCCGATGGCCCAAGTCTCGCGCTTCTCAAACCATGATGCAGCATCTGCAAAGAGACTACAGGAGCAGCAGCCCCTTCATCCTGGACCCCATGTCATCCAGGCTGCCGAGTCTTGCAGTCATGCACCCTCATGCAGCTCGCACACTGCAGATCCTGAAGGATGACGATGGCACACCTCTTGTCACTCCAGGATTGATTTCACGACTGCCTGGGCCTGCTGCTCACTTAGAAAGCTACCTTGCAGGAACGACAGCGACATCATCCTGATGACCCTCATGTCGCCGGCCCAGCAGGTCTTCGTCCTGATGGAGCTCTCCCATGCCCGCCGCCAACATCGCGGCACCCCCTTCAAGCTGGTCTCGGGCGATGCCTGGAAAGCCCACTTTGCTGCGAGGGAGCACGGTGTGCAGGTGCACGACATGCATGATTCTGAGCCGCGCAGGCCTGGAATAAGAGTGGAATTTGCAAGCCTACAACTCACATCTAGGAAGCAATGGATGTCAAATTTGTGTTGAATGGCCATGTTGAGGTGGGCAGGCATGGTGGTCTTGGCATTTGCTTTCAGTGCTGACTTTGCGGCAAGGGTGAGTGCATTGGGAGCAGTGGTGTCGGCTCCTATAGGTCCCTCACCAAGGTGCCTCACGCTGCTGCAGGCGGCTGGCTGCAGATCTGGCCCTTACTGAATCCCACGACAAGCTGCTTTGTGCCTGCCAAGATAAATTTCTGAGCTGGCCCTTTTCCCTGCAGGGTCTTGCAGCAGATCTCACCCTGGTAGCCATCATGGCCTGTGGTAATGATTACATGCCGCGGGTCAAGGGGCTGTCCCTGGCAGGGCATTCGGGGAGGCCAGGGCTGTGGAAGCGCTATCTGACGCTGCGAAGCCAACCCCAGTGGGCCAACCAGTGAGTGCTTGGGGTGGCCGTCAGCTCAGGCTCCCTGCATTGAAGCAGACACTGCTGCCCCAGTCCGTTGCCAAGCACTGCTGCCTCAGCCCAAGGCACCAACCAGTGAACACTGCACGGTGGCCTTCCACTGAGGCTCCCAGCATTGCGGCAGACTCTGATGTCCTGGCTTGACAGCTGCTACTGCACAGATGTGCAGCCCCAGCCCCAAGCAAGCCATACACTGCTGCATGCCTGCTTGCAAGCGCTACCCCACTCTGCAACGTCAGCCTTAGTGGGTCGACCAGATTTGTGGTGCAGTGAGGACATGTAAGGCGTGCAGGGCTGCCAGGCACAGCTGCTGTTTGAGCGATGCTTCACTCTGCACAGCCAGGCCCAGTTGGCTGACCAGTGTGCTGCAGACTATTGCCTGGGCCCTGCACTGCTTTGTAACATGCCTGGAATGACCTGCTGGCTCGTTTTCTGTAGACAGCCCCTTGGGGTGATCCCTGTGTGTGCCTTGTTTGGCATACTGTCTTGTGAGGACCATGCAGGGCGGGTTTGGGGCAGGCTGCCAAGTGCACCAAAACCTGTTGCGTACCTGTGCGTAGCATGGCTGCTGTGACGGTCATTCAGCACCCTGCACTCACTGCCTCCATGGACTGACCAGCAAATGCCCAGCTATTCCCACTGTTGCTGCAAACCCTGTGATTGTACAAGCGCCAGCTCTGTCAGGTTCATCAAAAGGTGGGCACCCTGCATGCTTCCCTTCGGCCCAATCTGCACCAGCGTTGCAGCCCACCAAGGTCTTCTGCGCCTGCAGGACGCTGGCAGTGTTTGACGAGCAGGGCCAACCCTCCATCAACGCCGCGCTGCTGTGCCAGCTGCTGCTGGGAGTGACCCTGGAGCAGGCACAGTCCCGACTGCAGCAGGCTGCCCAGTCACGACGCCCCTCACCTGCACCTGGCCCCGAGGCTCCTTCAACAGGTGGGCACTGCTGTCCACAGACGTGTGCCGTCAGGCGTCTAACCTGCCCACCACCCGCTGGCAGCCTGGCTGCTTCACCAGGTGTTGTGGTTGGTTCCATGTGCCCGCCATCAGCTGGCAGACTCCATTGTCACGTGACCGATGTTGTTCACCAGAACTGTGCCATCAAGCGTTTGGTGTCAGTCCCCATCGGCGGGCAGCTTGTTCTCGGATATTGAATGGACAGTGCTTTTCAGCAGACATGAGCACCATGTGTCATTGTCAGAGCCCTCCTCATCTGCTAGCCTTGAAGCAGGTGGACTCCCCTGTTTGCCTGACCAGTGCCATCAAGCATCTGTGGTCTCCTCCATCAGCAGGCGGGGCCTGGCCCTGTCTCTGTTCAACAGTCCTCTCACCTCGCTAGCTGCCCTAAAGTTGTATGGCACTTTGATTGACTTGTATCCTCGCAACATCCTACACATTGTCTGCAAACACTGTCACTGTCAGCTGAGGATGTCCTTCAAGGCTGTCCTTGCATTGGCTGGTACGGTGAATTCTAGTGGCATGCTGCCCTTCCCCAGGCACTGTCTCCTCTCCAGCTGACATGCCTCTGTTTCACCAGGCAGCTTCGGCTCTGCTCCAGGAAGCGAGCCCCCCCTCGAGACCAGTGATGACTCTGAGGACGAGTCGTTGCAGGAGGATGGCCGGCAGGCCAAGCTGCCCAGCGACGCACATCTGTATCTCAGGGTGAGCACGCAGGGGTCTGCATGCTTCGCTGAGGCTGCAGAGGGAAGGCAGGCAGGCTCAGCTGCCCCACGATGCACAACTCCTTCATCAGGGCAAGTCTGCGGTCTGAAGTAGACAGCTGGAGTGCCGTGCCCGCTTGCCAGGAGCTCCACATCAAAGCTGTCTCAGGTCGACACTGTGGATCAGGGAAGCTGCGGTGAGGCAGCTGGACAGCATCTCTGCAGACCACCTCTTGAAGAGGACAGATCGGCACATAGGGCCAGCGCTGCTGGGCTGCCTCCAACACATGCGAACCAGAAGTCAGGATCATCACCAATCTGCAGACTGGCTGTCTGCAGGGGCTGGTCTGGATGATGCGCATGTACTCTGAGGGCGTCTGCACAGACTATCGATGGATCTATGACTGCTCTGGCCCGCGGCCAGCGGAGCTGGTGGCTGCTGCACTGGCCCCCCAGGAGCAGCAGTTGGAGGTCAGCCAGCTCGTGTTGGTGTGGGCAGCACAGTGCTAGGTTGCCACCATATGTTGTGCACATTTGGCCCTGCCTAGCAGACGCAATGGCTGCTGCACTGGCCCCCCAGCAGCAGCAGCTGGAGGTCAGTCAAGCCTTGCTTTGCCTGTCGCAGCACTGCACAATGCATGCTTGTATCTGTGATCACGTCACATCAGCTGAACAGCAGCTGCATGAGCCCTTGCGGCCAGCCAGCTGTGGGTGGCGTCCCTCTAGGTGCACACAGCTTGCCCACCCTTGCAGCAGTAGCACAGGCTGCCAGCTGTGCTTCTGCACAGTGTGTCACCCCTGCCAGGCCACCAATCTATTGACATGCATCTTAGCCTTTGCATGGGAGCAGCACTGAGACAGCCTGTCGCATGTCTTGCTGGCTCCCACAGTCTTCGCCATGGCCCTGCTTCCTGCTGTGTTGAAGTGCCCAATTCCACTCCAACCAGCATGTCCACCCTGTCTGGCTGCAGGTGGACGCCCTGCTGGCGCCCCTGGTGCCCACAGCCTGTGCCCTGGCCCTGATCCCCCGTAGCGGCCAGGCCCATGTGCCAGCTGCGCTGCGGCCAGTCATGTTCTCCAATGGACCCCTCCGCGAAGTCTTCTCTGAGTGCCCTGAGTGCATGAGCTTTGCGCAGAGCAGTGCGCAGCTGCAGCAGGTAGGCCGAGCTGCGCCTGTGCCACAGAATCCCTTTCCTGATCAGACATGCAGAAATTTGCATAGTTATCGGCGGCAGCTTGCATAATGGGGCAAGGATCGTCTCCCAGGCATCCAGGTGAAGCTTGCTCGGAGCACCGCGCAAGTGCAGCAGGAGGGTGAAACGGTGTCTGCACTGCTCTCATCACATGCAGCGCTCTGCAGCTGTATCAGGTGTTCCCAGCCACAGTTAAAGCTGTGCCATGGGCATCTGGTGTAAGAAAAAATTTGCCCAGGGGAGTGTGCAACCGGTAAGCAGATGAGCATCTGTGGGGCTCAGGGGTCCGTTCGCCCTGACAGCAACATGCAGCGCTCTGCAGCTGTCTTGTCGGGTGGTGCAACGGTCTGAAGGCTGCTACTTCAGCAAGAACAGACGTCAAGGCATCTGCAGCAGCTTTGCACAGGGTTCAACAGGCGGGCTGAGCAGTCTGTGGGGCCTCAGGGAAGGAGGTATTTTGCGAGCCACATGCAGCTGTATCAGATCTTGCAAAACATGTTGCCCAGGCAGCCAGGACGCCATGGGCAGGGCAGTGTGCAGCTGCACCAGGTGGAGGGACTGCGCGTGTGTTGCTCTGAGGCTGCACTCTCTTGAGGGGGCTCAGGCAGCAATCTCCTCCCTGCTATGGGTCAGCAGGTGTGTCTGTCCTTTTGGAGCAGAGTTGTGTGGCAGACTGCCAATCAGGAGGCTGTTGGAATGTTGAAAGCCTGCCAGCTGTCACTGTCTGCAGCTGCTCTGCTGATTCAAGCCCCCACCTGCACTCCAGGGCTAGAGGGGGAAGGGACCCCTGAGAGTCCTGATGCCAATGGCTCCGTTCCTTGACAGGGAGACACCTGCCCAGGAGAGATCACTGACTGCAGGCACACAGGGATGCCCAGATAGCCCCTTGTAAGCACAACATACTGCAGGCTGCCCATGAGCAAGACTCCTGCCCACAAAAGGTTGTCTCCCTACAGGAGTACAGGATGGCCCTCGTTGCCCTGGGGAGCGCCCATACTGAGCTGCAGGCAGCCCAGGGACAGGCAGGCATCACTCCCACTCAGCAAGGTGAGCGGCTTCTGCCAGCCTGCCTCTACTGCTGGCAAATTTTGTGGTCACGCACAGCACACTGGCACACTTCAATGACATGCTGTGTCGGACATGCGCTTCCCCCCACTGGACACTTGTTTACATGAATCTGTACAACCACTGCCTGCGCCTCACCAGCAGCATCTGTGCACCTGAGACTGGATGCGGCAGCACCTGATGGGTGCTGTGCCTGTTGACGCTGTGCAGCAGCATGTGCCTGTCCCTGGAGGACGCCACCAGAAGGTGGGTACACCGCCTGCAGCCCTGCAATGACTGCTCTTGTCCTGCATCCCAGGCAGAGGGAGGGGTGCACAGAGAGGCAAGATCCTGGGTCCAGCTCCGGGCGTGGACTTGAGGTTGGGGAGCCCTGAGGATTTGGCTCTCCAGCACGTCCAGAAACAGGAGCAGAAGGTGCAGGTCTGCGCTTGCGTTGCAGAGGAGCTGAGAGCGCGAGTCACGTGAGTTCCCGCTTGTCTGTGTCATTGTCAAGGGATGGATGGCAAGGTGCAGCCTGCGCTTTTGTTGCTGACAGTCTGAGGGAGGTCGAGTGAGCTGCCCTCTGCTGGCAGTCGCCAGTCAAGCTGGCCAATGCTTGTTGTACCACAACCGGCCAACACTATAGACAGTATCCAAGGTTGTCGCTGCTGGTTCGCCCTGACTGCTGCTTGGCTAGAGTATCACCTGGCTCAGAGCCGCTCTGGAGGCTTGCTGTCTTCCTGCAGCATTGATTATCAGTGCTTGTGGGGTGCGGCAGGCCAGGCCTAGGCTGCCCATCGACTGTGCTTGATGCCAGGTCGCTGTCGTCTGTCTGTTGCACTCTCAGCTTTTTAGAGTCACTTGACCCTTTAAGCAGACTGCCACCTTGCTGCTGCGGTGCAGTGCCGACAGCAACGCCAGAGCTGCTCATACAGCGGAGGCCCACCCCTACAAGCCCTTCCCTGTGACCGAACTGGAGGCTGCAGTTGCTCAAGTGCCTCTGAGCAACTTTGAGGAGGCAGAGCGGGTGCTCACCCAGTTCGGCTCACCCTATTTTATCAGGTCTGCAGTGCACAACCTGCTGAAGCAGCTTGCGTGCTGGCGGGGTCCCTGTGACAGCTGGTGACTAACCCTGGTGCGGCATCTAGCTGTAATGGAAGCCCACCTCCCAAAACCCCCTCTCTTTGTGGTAGCTGCATGTTAGACAAGGCCCACTTGGGTCACCTCTCCACTGATGTAGGCCAACAGCTCAATCTCCTGCTGCTGCTGGGGCCACCACAATGCTTCAAAGTCATCAAGGTGCAGGCTGCGCATGACTGCATCAGCGTTGACTGACTGGCTGGCGGGCGCACAGTCACCCGAGCTGCATTGGCTGCAGCTCGAGCCGATGTAAGCTGGTGCTGCAGGCATGCCAAGGGCGGCGGCGGGCAGCATCTGCAGGAGCAGGGGGCAGAGGAGAGCCCTTTTCAGGCACCCCATGCCCCCAGTACCGCCTTTGCTCCACTTAGGGAGCAGGCAGCATATCTCAGGTGAGCCTCTGTCTGCACCTGCACCAGTCCCTGTCTCTCGACCACCTGCCGTTGCATCTGCTGCTCTGAGTCACCAGCCAGTGTCATCCAAGGGAGTGCTGACCTGCAGTAAGAACTCTCCTGCCCTGTCCTGGGTTGCACTGCTCTCAGTGCTGGCGGGCCCACTGCAGCGCACCCAGTTCTAGCTGTTTGGGGGCTCTCCCATCAAGCATTGTAGGCCCCTGCACAGCACCAGACTCCCTTTGCATGAGGGTTTGCGTGCTCTGGTGTGCAGGTCACCGCCTGGCCACCCCACAAACTTCATAAAGCAGGGGCTTGCCCCACGCAGGGTTCCTAACCTGCTGCCAGGCAGGCCTAAGCAGAAACAGGTAGGCATTGGGCAGGAAGATGGGCAGAGGAGCACTGGCGTCAGTGCCTGTGGGCAGCACAGGGTTAGGGTGTATCGCACCAGGCCTCCTCAGAGACATGTGCTGGCGGGCATGCTTCAGACCTCAAGGTCAGCCAGCTTGAATCAGCTAGCAGGCAGGACACAACCTGCAAAGCTCATATTCATCTGAACATCAGACACTTCCTGAGTCCCACAAGGATTCCCCTTATGCTGTGATGTAGCTCAGCTTACTCTGGCAGGCACTCCTTCTGTCTATCTGAAGTACATCAGTGCCCCCCAATTCTCAGCTACTTGTGTTTGTTGCACGCATGCTGCACAAGCGCAATACACAGACAGACATGAGAGTCTGCGCCGGCAGCGCAGACAGTATACTCCTGTGTGCGCACACAGGAAGCAGGACATTCTTCTTGTAATCGATACAGATACAGGGACGATTTGAACTGCAAGGCGTAGTATGCGTCTCGCTCATGCTGACTGCCCTAGTTGTCAGCTGGCCAAGCATATGAGAGGTGCAGAGGCTGGCGGCGAGGAGCAGCACTGCGGCTGCTGCTGCTATTTTATGTATGGCACCTGTGAGGGACCCTGGCGCCCGCAGTTGGGCTGCCCTGATGACATGATGCGGCTGATACTGCACCACAAGCATGGCGCCGGCATGTGCTGTGCCTCAGCCTGTTGTTCTTCACAGGGCGACCTCATGAGCGGGTATGGTAGCGCAGAGGTCGGCAGCCCTTGCAGCGCAGCTGCTCAAGCTGCCAGTCACCCGTGGCTACCATCCTGGATTGCACTGCGACCGCCATCAGGCCACTCTGCATCAAAGACACTGGATTCTCAATGTTTGTGGCAGTGCACAGAACACATAAGCCAGCTGCACAGCATGTTTCAAGTACCAGAACGCAGCCTGCGCCTTGCAGCAGCTGACTTGACTCAGGGACATATCTGACGAGGCTGATAGGCTGACTGGCTCACCAACAGCAATTGATTGGACATCAGAGGCCATGCAAACACCAGCTGCCTGCCATGCCTCTGCCTGCAACTGACCAGATCACTACCTAAAGTTGTAAGATATAGACATGAATTGCAGCTTTCGTGAAGATCCAGAACTGCTGAGCTCACCACATCACTCCTGACGCCCACACCCCCGAATGTCTCGGACTGACCCCTGATGATCATCATCCTGTGGCGCTCATCATCTGCAGGGCACAACAACCCAGGGCAGATGAGGAGCGCCACGGGAGTTCAGCCAGAAGAAGTCATGTTCAAATGTCGACTTTTGCGTCTTGCTTTTACACGTGACCCTGTGTATACTTTACACATGCTGGCAGCTCCCCAGCGGCTCACATGCTGCACTGAGTTCAGCACTAGCAGGAGTGCTGGACAATCTCATGGTAGGCGCAACAATGGGCTCAAGGGTGGTCTCGCCATGCACCAAGGGTGCGCAGCTGGCAGGCAGGCATCCAAGGCTTGACGCAGATGCAACACAGGCTCTCTGTAGGCGGGCATATATGCTGCACACGAGGTGTGGGGAGGATTGCTGTGGCGAGGTCCTCTTCATAGGCACCCAAGGTGGCTGCTAGAGAGGGTTGCGGTGCTCTGACCAGGACGAAACATTGTTTGAAGCCACCTCTGGCCTGCGTTCAACAAAGAGTGCATGCTCAATCATAGCTGCACTTTGGCAACCTGTCTTGCAGCAGGGAGGCAGTGTCTGAGTCAAACGCAATCCAACGGTCATGTAAAATGGAGAACCACCTTGTGGCTGCTGTGCCAAGGGGGGGCCTGCCTCCACACAGCACAGCCAGTAGGCAGCAGGAAGATTTTGCATGTCCTACAAGACAGAAGAAGGATGCCATGGCCTTACAGGCTGTCCTGCAAAGGCAAGCACTGTTGTGGCCATGGCCAAAGCAGTCACGCAGAGTTCTAGATGTTTCTCATCAGCAGTCACATGGCATCTAGGCACACTCGATAGCCTTTTTCAAACTTTTACTCCAGCTCTACTTGATGAAAGGGTACCTCACCTTGCAGGCTGCTTGGGCATCAAATGTACCCGATGGAGGGCAGGCTATCCAGCATATGTGTCTTATGAGATGCAACAAGCATCATGGGGTCTCTTACACCACTGCTGAATATGCCGCAGAGGTGCCATCTGGCACATGCATGCTGCGGGTGGGGATGCAAGGTGGGTTCCTGGCAGCTGATAGCCTGCAGATGCTCAGGTCTGACAAGTGCTGCTCTTAAATTCATTTCATGCAACAATCTCAAACACACAATGAGCCTGTGCATCATCAGCAATGTCTTCAGGCACGCACAGGCCCATTTTGTACAACTTGCAAGTAACAAATTGGAAGTTTCAAAGGAAGGCGGACTGCAGTACAGCTGTGGACAATAGCCCCTGGGAGATCCTCCTAGTCCTGTACTTTGCCCTCAAACTTGACAAACTTGCCCCATCCCTGTTCAATGCTCTCAGAGGAGGGCTCTGTCTGCTTGTGGCTTGGCCGGTCCAACGAAGCCTGCAGGAGGGACAGTTGAAGGTCAGATGGGCTCGGCAGGCACAGGAGCCAGAAAGGGGACAGCGCACTGCTCTGCTCAGGAGCGAGGGTAATGGTGTGTGCACCATGACGACTGCAAGGCAAAACAAAGGTCAACTTGGTGCACGCACCTTCAGCCACTTGGCCAGCCTCTCGTGCTTGCCAATTGCCTTCTGAATGTCGTAGCCCCTGTGGTACTTCAGCCCAACAATGGCACGCTGCAGAAATGGCGTGCTGACCACCTGCAGCCCACAGATTCTGGTGTGGGATGTCATCTGCAGCAATTACTTTTCACCTGCACAAGACCTCACTCAAGGTGGCATAGGAGCCATTGCCAAATGGCGGACTGGTGGCAGCTTCAGGCAGCCAGTGGGAATCAGAGCTGTTGTAGCAGTCCCTGCTGCGCTGCTGTGACTGGCTGACCAGAACAGCCATGACAACCTGTCTGGCATGCACCCTGCCTCAAGTTTCCACTTGACGCCCACCTCAACATAAGAGTAGCGCTCGCCAAAAAAGAAGGGGCCAGAGGACTGCCCAAATTGTGTGATGAACTTGTCCAAAACCTGCAGCAAGCGCTGAGTATTTCGTCTCAAGAGCTTGGCGCGGTCTCGGTAGCCTCAGGTATGTGGCGGGTTTATGCACTTTGGCAAGAAGGGTGACTGTTTAGGGAGCACCCCTCTGCAGGCTGTGCAGGTCATTGGTGGTCAGGCCTACATAGCTAGTCATGTGCAGCAAATTATGTGCAGCCAGTCATGTATACCGGCGCAGCTAGAAGCAAAGCTCCATTACGGCTTCAGGCAGCAAAGTCTTGGCGCGTGACCTGCTTACCTGCAGGGCCGCCTCTATCTTGCCCTTGGCCTCCTGAATCTTCTCCTGGGAGTCTGCAGGCCATGGTCAACACTCAGGCTTGCTTGCAGGCGGACTGCTGCTGACTGGTCTGCGTGCAAAGAACATCAAGGGGCCCTGTGCTGCCAGCAACCTTGACGCCGCTCATCACCGCAGTGCATGTGCACTCTGCTTCCTCATAACCAGGAACCCAGAGAGACACTGACGAGCATGTCTCAGCTGACCTGCGCCAAGCATCGCAAACAGCGAGGGCTGAAACTGCTCAGAGAAGATCGTCACCCACCACTGCACCTGAAGGCACAGAGCAGCACCAGGTCTTGACATCTGTTTGGCGCTGGGTGGGGTTGTTGCCAGGGAGTGCTGGCTGCCAAAGAAGGCGCCTGTGAGGCCTTTCACACACGTGCACAAAGACTGGAGGCACTTCTTGCTCACACTTCACAGCTGATGGAGTTGACGGGACTGGTACCCCACAGGCAGGCCACAGCTACCATGGCACAGCACTGGCAACCATGTGGCAGCCAGTGTCCACAAGCTGCATTGCTGCACTGCCACCAGGCTTGACAAGCATGTGCCCATATGCCGCAGGTATGGCGCAGGCTACAACCCTGGGCCATGTGTCCCCACCAGGGCACCTTCACATGATGCCCACAGCAGCACAGGCCTTACCAGTGCAAGCTCCTTGGGTTCTGTCGGGAACAGCTGGGGGCCCTTGTTAGGGAACTTCCTGTCCAAGAACTCTGACACGACATTGGACTCTATGAGGGTAGTGTCTCCATCGACCAGGAGAGGCACCTGGCAGGCAACAGGACAGCTTCAGGGCCCGCAGACAGCATTCGGGGGATTAAGGCTGGAAGAGAGGGTGCAAGGGCGTGCTGCCATGATGAGTATCAGGCAGACAGCACGTGCTCCACTGGGAGCCCGACAGGTGAGCCCAAGGCTCATGTTAACTTGTGAAGCATGTAGCCCCGTCACCCCACAGGGCTACTGCATGCCTGCAGGGTACACGCTGGAGTTGAAGAGCACCCTTCCGCTTGTGACTTATGGGGCTACTGAAAACCTGGCAGCACTCTGGCCCCAAGGGCTTCTCAAGTGCAACAGCAATGTGCTTATGCTCTGGAACCCTCCGCTGCAGTGAACATGCAGCCTGTGAGCCCAGACCCCCTCTCACCCACCTTGGCGGTTGCATTAGGCGCAGGGTGCACGCTCTGGTATAGCTTTACAAACTCCGGCGACTTGTTCTGCAGCAGGGAAAAAAGCAGTTAGGTTCAGCGCAGTGACAATGGCATGCCACGGCAGGGATGAAGTGACTTGCAGCAGTGCTTTGCTTTGCTGTCCAAGGCAGTAGAGTTTACTTTGCTCCAAAGCATGCAATGAGGCTACCCTGCTGTGCACATAGATGGGGTGAGGGGTTTTCAAGCAGGAGCTGACATGAGCGTCCCAGCAGGGAGTGTGCCGCACACGCGAAAGTCTGTCACTGCTCTTGCCTGCAAGTCCACTGTCTTGAATTCAAAGTCAATGCCCTTCTCCAGCAACGTCATCCAACTACGCTGGGCATAGGGGCACCTGCACATAACAGTCTGCCTGTGCGCCACGATCAAAGGGGGTGCAGGTACATTAGTGCTGGTGGGCACAAGCACCATAGCTTTGCCCAGTCAGATGGGTGCACATGGTTCCTTGAGAGCACAGGATGCTGCAGCAAAAATTCATACATCAAGATGGCACTGAACATTAGGGCCTGATGCTCTGCAACACATCATGCATGCATGGTGAAGATGCCAATGGTAAGGGGTCAAGCACAGCCACTCACACTTTACTGCTCCAAAGCTGAAGGTGCTGCTGACTCGCCATCCAGACTTTGCGATGCTCGATCCGTCTGCTCTGATGATACTTGGGTTCGGATGTGAACGGGCAGAGAGGTTTGTGCACGCGGAAGCTCACAGCATTACGTTGCATGGTGTGAATAATGCGGATAGAAAGTGGCAGAGGATACGTGGGCGAGGCGCTTTGAACAGCGTTGTAAAATTACCTCTTCAGTTGCACGGCTTCCCCCTACAGGCTCGTGGCACCGGTGCACAGGTTGACTTTCCGCTCAGCCTTGATGAGGCCATCAGGGTCAGGACCTGTTGATGTGGCAGTACTGCATGCTGACAGGCTTGAGGCTTGCAACATTCGCTGGAACTTGAAGTTCTAAAAGAGGGCATTTTGCGTCTATGTTATGTGTTCAAGCCTGCAGATCAGGTTGTTGTAGGTGTCCTTTGCGTTGCCGTAAGATGCACGCAGGTTCAGGCGGAAAGGCAGTCCTGAGTCAATGCTTTCTGCCTAGTCATTAAGTGTGTGCTCAGCCGACTGGAGCTGTCGGCTTGCACTGGGGGGTGCCTGGTCTCTTGAGCAGCAGATAGGGATGGCTGGCCGCTGCAAGCACATCAAGCCTGTCCTGCTGGTTGTGTGCCAAGCACCTGCAGGAAACGCACACGGTCAGACGCTACTTAGAAATTGAGCAGTTGAGAAATGAGGCCATGATTGGCTTGCAAGCTGCTGTCTGAGGTGCACTCTGATGCCCTGCTTCAATTGATTGGCATCACAGACTGCAATAGTGTATATTGCACAGCAGAATCACAGGTTATTCACACATGCAGAAGCACTGTCTTTGCATATATCCAGCTTGTGCTCTGCGAAACATCCTGCTGCTCCCCGATACAAATCAGCAGCAAGTCCATTGACACCACAGGGCACCCTGTCTGAGTGATCACTGCCATGCTCAGTCGCCTAAGGGTGCTCTGTCAAACATCATCGAGTGTCTGTTGCCACAGCGGCGACCTCAGGCTGCACAATTGCATGCTCAAGATGCACAAGGCCTTTTGCTGAGGACTTCTGCCTGCAGAGCAGACGTTGCCCTCCCAGTTCTGCTGAGACAGCACACAGTTCATGCAGGCACGTGAGCTGGCGGCATCATGACTTGCTGCTCAGCACCCATGCTGCCTCCTGCCCACTTGGGAGGCTTGGCCCTGCGCAGAAACGGCGTGTCTGCCTGAAGGGGGGACACGGTATACAGCAAGCACATCCTGGGCAGCTGAGCAGCACCTCTGTTTGCAGCGCTGCACCGATGCAGCCCTAGCCTGCCTGTTGATGAAGTCCTTGCCCTCAGCGGAAACGGCAGGCTTGCTGGGGAAGGTCACAGTGTTGGCGTTCAGCATGACGCTGTCCCGCAGGAGCGTCTCCTGGCTGACGCCCTCCCCAAAGGGGCGCCGGCCATACAACATCTGATAAAGTATGACCCCGACCGACCACACATCCACCTGCAGAGTTGTAAGGTACAAAGTGTTTAATATAGCATGATGGTGAGCTTCAAAGCGGCTCCCACCAGCCACATACCCACCTGTAGGCTGGCTGGTAGGCATGCAACTGGCAGTGAGGCTGCAGGATGTATGAGGAGCTTGTTGCGCATGTGCACAAATGCTGTCAGCAGTGAGCATGTGAATGACTCCCACCCCAGACTCAGCTGTTCTTGGCAGGCCCTGCAGTGCTCAGTATGCCTTTGCAGTGCCATTTGCAGTGCCAGCAGTACTGCGGGCATACGCAGCGGCTGGCATCAACCGCATGTCGCTGCACCAAGTCACTGTGACATGAGGCAATGAGAGACCCATGATGTCGCATGTGGACTGTTGGGCAGCCATCTGACCTGCAGACTATTGCATGAAAGTGCAGCCATCAAAGGCATCATGCAGGTGGCAGGGAGAAACAGCACACTCTGCCATCTAGCTGTTTGGGGAGCCTATGAACCTGTTCTGCACCAGTGCTGCAGCTGGCGGCCATCAAGCAGGCGGCAGCAGCAGCGGCACCCTTTAATCTTCCAGCTGCATGGTGGGCTTCCAACTTGTTCACCAAAGTGCCATGGTCCTGCACACCTTGTTTGAGATGGTAGGCGGACGATTTCCGATCTCAAAACACTCAGGTGGCAGGTACCTGCAGCAACAACGTGGATATTGATGTGCCAATACAAAGTCAGTTGCACCATTCCAAACAGCAAGTGCAAGGCTGTTGTAGAACAAGCTCAATGCCACTACATGGCTATCAGTATTGCTTGCAAGAGCCACCACCAGGAGGTACCATGACCCCACAGCTTTGGACCTGTAAAGCTTTGATCCCAACCCTAAACGGCAGGGTCCAGGCTTGCCAGCGTCACAATGCATGCGGCTTGTAACTGACCAGTAGGTGCCCACTCCCTGGCTGGTCAGCTCCATGCCACGCGTCTGCCCTTCCTCCACCACCTTGCTCAGGCCGAAATCTGCAATCTTGACCTCGCCAAACGCGTTGAACAGGATGTTGGCCGGCCTGCACAGAGTGCAAGCTGCTAGAACTGGTCGCATCAGACCAAGGAGGATTGCACATTCAGCAGCAGGCCGTCTGCAGCAATGAGCTCCTCAGGCAGGCTGCACCAGGCCCTGGAAGCAGCCCTGGAGAGCTGTTTAAGCATGCACCGTTGCCCTTCCAGCCTTCCAGGGTGCCATGCAGCATCAGAGTGCTGCATGAGCAGCGGGCACTCCATGTCGGGCAGCATGAGTGCGTCAGCCCTGCACCCTGCCAGTAGCACAAGCAGCCTTCCCCACTTCAGGTCATAGTGGATGAACCGCCTGCCAGGCTCGTTGAGGTAGGCCAGGCCAGCGAATATCTGGCTGGTAATGGCACGAGCCTCCTTCTCAGGCAGCACCTGCAGGCACCACAACAGAACTGCAGCAGAGTAGCTCACACGCAAGACCAGCGAGGGTGTGGCATGCAGCAGTCGCAGGAATCAGCTGCAGCGAGACCACTGCAAGTGGCTGAGGCCCAACTGATAAGGATGTTGTTTAATCAACCTATGAACAAGGTAGCACAAGCTTCATATTATTCGTACAATGGTGGCTTGTGCTGCCTGGTGGATCCTGCAGGGGTCTCACTCCGCACAGGTTCATGTGAAGTCTCTTTCCATCCACAGGTGCAGAAGTGACCCATCAACAGGCACTAGCTCCCATGAGATGCGACACTGCAGCGTCTGCTGTCCCACCTGGTGCTCCTGCAAGTGACTGTCCAGGTCCCCACCAGGGCACAGCTCCAGAATTGAGGCAAAGCTGTTGTTGTCCACCTCGATGAGGTCCAAGCAGGCCACCACACGGGGGTGCCTGCACAGGCAGCGGTGAATGGGTTGGTAGGCTACCTTGCAGGGATGCCGTCACAGGCCGCAGCAGGTGGGGGCTGTTTGATGTGCCCCAGTGAGGTTCAGGCAGGCCACCTCGCGGGGCCGCCTGCTTAGGCCACACTTTCAGTGGTGAGCTGCTTCAAGGGGTCCAGGCAGAGTACACTGAAGTGGGGTGACACCGGTATGCCTCACTGCACACACAACAGCATGTGAGGTGATGGCTATCTGCCTCGCACATGGTCCGGGCAGGCCACTGCAAGGGGCTGCCTGCACAGGCACTAGTATGTGGGTGACTCCAGCGTTTCTGAGGGATGTCCTGAGAGGCCATGGCACAGGGGTCTCTCATGGGCCACAGCAGTTGGGGTGACTCCTGTGTGCCTGGCTACCAATGTAAGCCATGTGCAGCATGTGTGTCTCCCGGCATCCCACCAATGAAGTGACACGACATGCAGTGCCCCCGCTTGCAGCCAACAGAGCAGCCAATCGCCACTTAAGCATCGTTCCGCTTGAAGACCGCGGCAGGTGGCTTCATACTGTGTGCGCAACTGCAGCATATAGCCACACACAGCAGGTGCTTCCCAGCGTTCAGCCAGTGCAGGCAAAGGGCACTTTGCAGTGTCAAAGTTTGCCGCTGAGAGAGCTGTCAGCTAGCCACTCGAGCACCGCATAGTGTTGCAATCTGCGCTTTCGCCAGGCTGCCACAGTGGCTCTGAACCTCAGCAATGTCTAGCATCCACGCAACAATGCGTCAAGCTGAGCGCCTGGCGGTCGCAGCTGCCACACATGCAATTGCTTGGACCCCACCCCTTAGCTGGCAGTTCAAATAAATGTGTGCCAGGGGATACATCAGCTGCTGCTGGGCCCCAGGGCTCTTGCACGGCGTGTTGACCAAATGCGTGGCTGCCACAGTTAACATCTAGGCAACCTGCTGGGACCCACCCCTCAGCAGGCTGCTCAAGAAACAAGCGAGTGCCAGGGCTGGGCACCTGAGCTGCTGGTGAATCCGGGACTCCCGCACAGCATGCTTTACATAGCTAGCCTTCTTGCTGTCGCTCCAGTTGCTGTGCAGCCCGTGCATCTTGACAGCCACCTCCTGCATCTCCTGCAGGTCGTACCCCTGCAGCACTGATGGTCAAGTGTGATTGTCTTCAGCATAAGCTATCTGCCTCCAAAAAGACGGATTTGAACAGCACAAATCGCAGTGCCAAGCCTCAGCACCCTCTCCAGCTTCAACTGTGAATGACATCAAGCAGCCTGTGGCACGCGACCTACAAGGCACAGGTGGCCCACTGCTCACCATGATGGACTCAGCGAAGCCCATCTTCCCCTACACGCTCATCAGCAGATGTCACTTGCGTGTCACACCCCGAGATGGCCCACAGCCCACCTTGAAGACCTCACTGAACCCTCCCTTCCCCAGCAGGCTCATGATCAAGTATCGCTCGCTCAGCACAGGCTGCCCACACCAGCGGCTGCTCTCTTGATCTCTCAAGCGCTTGAGCTCCCTGCAGAGCACACGACGCAGTCCGTAAGGGGTGTTGCCACCCAGTGGTACCACCAGCTATGCTCACAAACCCTCGAACACTTGATGTCTGTGTACAGTGAAGTGCCAACGTACAGGACTTCAGAGGTTCAAGGCCCTGCTGCTGATTCCAGCGGCTCCTGTCCAAGTCTGTCAAGCGCTTCAGCTCCCCGCAGAGCACGCAATGCAGATGTGCAGGATGTTGAGATCCTGCACACATGCAGCTCGCACAAGCGCCTTCTCTCCCCCATTGCTGCACGGCATGCAGGGTGCATGATCAGACTCTACCACTCCCAAGCAGCAAGGGACTTGCTGCCCACACCAGTGGCTGCACGGCTGGCCATTGACTGCTTCATCCACTGGATGTGGCGCGTCTTGTTGCGCCCATGTCTCCTCTCCTGCCATCATCATATCAGGTGGCGCATGTGCAGACTCTTCCAAGAGCCCCAGGTAACTCACTTGACATGGCGCAGCTTCTCAGCCTCCAACCGCTCATGATCCTTGCTCATGTGGTCCTCCTCTCTCTTCAGGGCTGCCAGTCGCGCCTGCAGAAGAAAGAAACCTGAGTCTTAGCCATGGGCTCACTCGCACATGCCTGCTCAACTGGACAAAAAACCCACAGCTGCCTGGACTCCAGCCAGCACATCGGGGTGCAGGATGGTGGCCCTCTCCAAAAGACCTTGCTGCGGGCCTCACCTTGAAGATCTCATCCTGGGCCACATAGTCCTCAGGGGTGATGTGCGGCCCCTCAGAGGGCTCCGGCACAGCTGCATCCTCCCTGCTGGCCCTGCCTCTCTTTGAGGCAGATGCAGGGTGGGGACTCTTGTGCACCCCTGATTCGGGAGGCGGCAGCCGCCGCCTGACAGCCTGCAGGCAGAAGACGTGTGCCAGACAGGTACCTTAGTGCAAATGGGACATCTGAGGCAGTACAGCAGTCACTGTGCAATCCTGGGCTCTGGAGGCAGCAGCTGCTGCATCACTCCCAATGGCCAGGATCACGTGCCTCAGGGCGCACCAAGGACCAAGAAAGCGCTGCCTGGCACCTTATGCTCTGGAAGCAGCAGCCGGTGCCTGATTTGACCGCAAGCAGCGTGTCTGCAGGCAGGGCGCCCCAGTGGCAGCAAGAGAAGGACCAAGTGTCTAGTGCTGCTGTGCCACCCCGAAGCTGCAGGCAAGGCAGCCACCTCGTGGCAGGCTGCATCGGAACGGCATGCCTCAAGAGGCGTATTTTGTGAAAGATGTGATGGCTCCCAGATGGGTGCACTGCCACCTGTTTAGGCAGCCATGTTCATATAGCCTGCAGGCAGGTCCCAACATACCATAGAACGGGGCACAGTGTTCCAGGGGCTCCGTGGCTTTGCTTCAGCACACAAGCAACAGCAGATGCACCTGATGCTGACGCATACAGCAGGCAGCAGACAGACTCTGCATGAGCTCCTGTGGCTCTGCAAGCATAGCACTGCTGACATGTGTCGGCATCTTGCAGCATTCCCTGCTTCTCAAAATGTCAGCCGGCAGTCCAGTGCTGGCTGCAGAATGCGCTGGCGAACATTACGATGCCTCACACTTCCCCCTCACACAGAGGGAGGCCAACTTCCCCACCCCGTGAGCCCCGCCCTGTCCGCAGGGGAGCTGCGCCACATGCAGGGTTCAGCCTGCCCCGCCTCAAGCTTGCCTGCCTGGCTGCCTCTATGGCCTTCCTGGCAGCAGCCACCTCATCAGCCCTCCTCTGCAGGTCCTGGAAGGCGCTGCCGTCCTCCCAATACTCTCTGCTCCCTCCTGCAGAGGCCAACACTGGTGGGCGGGGGTGTCGCTGTTGCATTCTGCATTGGGCACTGGTGATATCCTCCTGACTTTGAATGTCACTGTCAACTGCCGAATGCTGACTGCACACGATATTGCGAGTGGCGTTGCCTTTGTTCAGTGGGAGCAGGCAAGACTCATGCAACCAAGTGATGTAATAAGCACCCGTCTTAAACCATACTGGGCACAGCTCACAGATGTGAGGCCCCACAGTCTTCACATCCATGTCAATTGTGAGGAGCTGTAGCAAGCTTGCACACCCTGCAATTGTCACAGTCAGCTGCCTGCGAAAATGCAACTGCTGGCTGCTCCACCGCAACTTAGCATGCACAGGCACAGCTGACCCAGGGGCCCGTCCCTCGACAACGCCAGCTGCCCCAGCCGGCCCGACTGCTGCTGCAGCTTCAGCGCACACAGCTCCTGCTGCGATGCTGCAGCCTGCCTTGCTAGGTGCTCTGCAGCCGCTCTGGCCTGAGCCTTGGCAGTGGCTGATGCCTTCCTGCAGGCGGTCACCCCTCACTTTACCAAGTGGCATGCCACATGCTCTGCGGCTGCACAAGCAGGTGCTGCCAGCAAACCCTGCAGACAGCTGCTCAGTGTGTTGTCATGTAATCTGTTGCTGTTTAGCTGTTTGATGCCCTGTCTGCTTGGCTGTAGGCAGGAGGGCAGTGGTGAACATGCAGGCAGCAGATGCTGCTGCAGCGAATGCAAACAAAGCAGGCACATGTGCCTGGTGCTGCGACTGAGACAAAAGGGCAGCAAGACGTGGGCAGGCCACCTGGCTGCCTCCAGCGTTGACAAGCAGCTGTCCTGCAAGCCCAACACAGTGCAACCAGAAGGAGTCATGTCTGCCTGATGCTGAGGCGGAAGGGCAGCAAGGTGTGTGCAGGCCACCTGGCAGCCTCCAGCTGCTGCCGGGCATCTGCCCTGGCAGCCTCCAGCTGCTGCGCCCCCTTCTGTACCTCCGCAAGCTCCCGCTCCTGGCTCTGCAGCGCTGCCCTGCAGCATGTACCCTGATTCGTCATCAACTGGGATCAACTGTACCAAGATCATCCCATTTTGCATGTCCCTTTGCTGCAGTGGTGAGAGTTCAGATGTCAGGCAGGCTGCTTGTGGGTCTGTGGCTGCATGGTTGTGAGGTGTGGGGCCAATGACCTGCACGGGCAGGGACACTGCAGCATTGCACCAACGCTGCACATGCGGAGCAAGCACTGACTTGCCGCAACAGAGGGCAGCACCCCCAGCAGGTCCAGCGCGGTGTGAGCATGTCTGAGATGTGGCCTGGCAAGTGCCACTGGACAGATGTCCTCATGCAGAGAGAGTGCACCCACTCAGCTTCAGCCTGCACTGAGGAAATGCAAGCTCGCCCCTGGCAAGCAACCCTGAGAGATTGCGATAGGAGAACACCTGAGCTGGTCGGTCTCTGCCTCTAGGCCCTGCCTGGCTGCCTGCATTGCCCTCTGCTGCTCCTGCAGGCTCACGTCCGTCTGACAGCTTGCGACAGCCAGGAGGCATGGCGGGGGCTTGTGGCTGGCATGGGTCCCACCCTCAACAGACAGCTTAGGGAAGTATGTGTTGATGCTGGCGCTGCGCGGGCCCGGCCGCTGCTTGCTCCTGGTACCTGGGGGTGGCGTGTGGGCCGCCCCTCGTTGGTGGTTGCTGGGGTGCAGCACACCTTCAGGAAGGGGTGGCGTCAAGTGAGTCTTTGGCAGGGTGACTATGCTGCTGCAGTGGGCAGGGCGCTGCTGTGCCCCTTCCCCACAGCAGGGGCACTGGGTCCCCCTTGCTAGTGGTTGCTGGAGTGCAGCATGCCTGCAAGCAGGCTGTGTGAAGAAAAGTAAACAGAGCACACAGGACTGGTGCATTGGGCAGGGTGTCGCTTGCTGCAGTCCCAGCAGAGGCATTGTGGGGCCCCCCTCGACAGTGGTGGCTGGAGTGTAGCACGCCTGCAGGCAGGGCAGCTCGGTGCTGACATTCTGCAGGCAGTCTTTGCTGCTGCGCTGGGGGAGAGTCTGAATGTTACGGCCCCTGGCAGAGGGCGTGTGGGCCCCCTGCTGCTGACTGCTCAGGGACGCAGCTTGCCTGCAAGCGACTGAAGCGCCGAGTGAGCCGTCTAAGGGTGGTCGTGCTGATGCAGTGTGGAGGGTCGGCAGGCTCCTGCCCACCATTTGCTGGGCACTGCTGGGGTTCAGCACGCCTGCCGGCGAGCTGGAAGGCGCAGTTTGCAAGATCCCGGCAACACCAAGAGGCAGCAACTGAGGTGGACAATGCTGCAGGCAGGCAGAGGAATACTAGAGTAGACCTGCTGAGCCCTGCTCTTCATGGGGGCTGCAGGCTGCAGCTGGGATGGCATGCAGAAGTGCAAACACCTCAACAACGTGAAACAGAAGGCTCTGGGCAAGGGCCTTAGGCAGTTCAACAAACTGCATGATGCCTGGGCTCTTGATAGCTGGGTGCTGGAGGTCGCAGAATGCGTGGCATTTGGATGTTGCTTGGAACGGCCAACAGTCTTGACAACGCAGCCGCTCTGCACAGTGAGCCCCTCATCAGCCATTGCAATCAAGGCGCTGCTTGAGCAGGCTAGTGCATCTTTGTGTTACACCCCTGGCTGCTCAGCACAGCAAGGGCGCCGTTCAGCAGGCATGTCAGGCCGCACCTGGGCTTCGCAGAGCACTGTGGCCAGCGTGCTCACTCCTGTGCAGGTGCCGGTCCAGCGACTGCTGCCCCTCACCAAGCAGGGGGCTCGTGGCTGCAGGAGAACAACACTTGACTGAGCACCTAAATGGTCACTTGGGGCTTGATTCCGCGGTAGATGCTTGTGGCCTTGTGCAGCAGCAGATGCATATGGGCCTTACCCAGCGACAGATGCCTGTGGCGCCAGACATGAGCCTATCATCAGGCCTGCTGCCCCATGCTGAGGAGGCTATCTTGTATGCATACCGTTACTGGCTGCTGGGCAGCCATGCGCTGCTACGATGGGCTGCTGTAAACTGGCAAGGATGCTGCCACTTCTCAGAAGGAGCTGTGCCTTCTGTCTCAGCAGGGGCTCTGTACTGCAGCAGCGGTCTCACCTCCAACGGTCAACTGGTCAGCTTTACGCTTCCGACTGGACACAGAGCCCCCTGCCTGTGCTGACCTGGGCATAGATTCACGGGAGCTGACTTCTCCAGAAGTCCTATCTGCAGAGGCTGCCTGCAGCAGGCAGGTTGCGGTAGGATTTGTGCATGGCACATGAGAGGTCCACAAGGTAGCTCGCAGCAGGCCTGGAGCCCCAAACCTCACGGCTTGGCATCAGGCAGGCAGTCTCATGTTTGTGGTGCTTTGGAGAAGTGACTTGGAAGGTCAAGTCCACATGCTCCCCGCTCACTTCTCACAAACACGCCGGCTGCAAGCAGGGCCAAGCAAAGCATGATGTGATGTAGTCTCACCTCACCATGCAGTGGTACGCGCCTACTGGTCTGGCTGTTGCAGCTGCACGATTCTGGGCTGGCAACCTCCTTGGTGGGATCCAGGCCACAACCTTATGATGCAGCTTTTTCAAGACATGTCCCGGCCCTTGTTGGTACCCGCCTGTTCTGGCCTGGCACCCGCCCCACGGTGGCCCATGTTGTGCGCCTCAAAGGTCAGGCTCTTGGGGCTGGGCAGCTCCCGTGGCAGCTCCCCAGTGAAGCGCCGCTCCAACAGCCGCATCTTGGCATCCCCACTGTTGGTGGCGGAATGAATCAGGTCCATGATTTCGACTTGGCCTGCCATCAGGCCGCAGCTAGACTCTGTGCCCTGGAAGGATGACAGACCTCTGCAAACTCCCACCAGGTTGGCTGCCAGAGCTGACAGCTCACTGCCAGCTTTTGACTAGAGACTTCAGAACACTCAGGCTTGAGCTACACTGCAGGCCAGCAGCCCTGCAGTGAGAGCAAAGTCCTCCTTCAGCACAGGCAGATGCGTTTGGTACAGGCACCAGAGCTGTCAGGGCAGGTTGGTGTTTCTGCCCCAACCTGACTCTGGGCTCCAGCACGTTTGCAGTGTCTCGCAGGCAAAGGTGCTGCCCCTGGCACTGCATGGAACCTGCTAGTTGGCAGACAACAGCCACTGCTGGCAGGCACTGGGAGGCTCACAGCATCTGGCCAGACTAAGTGCTCATGCTGCCGTGCTCAGCTGCAGTTGCTCCACAGCCGCAGAGCTGGTATTGAACCTGCCACATCTAGATCGGTTGCTTGCCTTGCAGGTCAAGGACAGCTGCTGACTGGGGCCTTCTGGGCAGTCCTGCAGGCATATAAATGATGGGCTCCACACATTGATTCTCAATTGCCTGTCATGGATGTGGGAACCTCTGCTGAGAAAAGTAGGCCTTACCTGCAACACTCAGCACCATGGCCACATCTGCTGCTGGTCACCTTGAAGATGGAGATCTACGGATCTGACAAGCACCCTTGTGGCAGGTGCTGTGTCCGGAGTTAAGATGATCAAATGTTGCAGCTTTCTTCTGCTGGGCGGCAATCAGCAAAAAGAATGAAAGCATTTTTTTCTGTATTCGCAGCCTTATTGCACGGGCCCGCCCTGAATGTTGCAGACAAAAGCTTGTGCGGCCGCCCTTGGTATGCCTGCTGGTTACAAGTGCATTTTTTCAGTGTTCAATCGCTCAGCTTAGCTGGGCCTACAACATTGTTTCCTCCACCTGGCCATAGCCTGCCAGGGGTTGCTGTTCACGGCCACCTAGTGCTGCCTTTGTGCTTTCAAAGATGTAATTGGCGTTAGCGGTTTCAAAGCCATCTCTCCTGTGCTTCTCCAGAATGTGTTTGGGCTGCAGACAGCAAAGCTGCTGTGATGGCTACACAAAGCAGAGGTGCAGGTGATGGTGATGTTTGCATGGCAAGCAAACAGCAGCAGGTCAGCAGACCTCAGCACAGTACTCTGCACAAGCTTCTGCTTTGGCTTGGGGACAGCAGCATTAGGCACAGCCTCACCTCAAGGTGGTAGAATTCCGGCAGGACTTTGCGCTCGGCAAATTCCAAGTAAGCCCCCGGGATGTTGTGCTCGTCACCCCGCTCAAACGTGAAGGGGATCCGGTCTGACACGGTGCTGCTTTGTAGAAGGTGTCCATCAGGCGATATCTGCAGCCACTTGCCCATCAGCATCCGGCACACAGAGCCATGCAAAATTTGCCACCTTGCTAAGCCAAATCGGCCACGTAGCAGGCACCATTGGCCTGCCAGCCAGCCTATTGTTCCATTTACACCACGTCAAAGAGGCAGCAGCTTGCACCTTCACCATCCCGCCAGCATCGCTCATGTGGATGCCCCTCTTGTCAAGCTGCTCCACCAGCTCGTCAATGCCCCCACTGCAGGCAGCACAACACCCCTGGTCAGCTTGTGGCCAGCTGTGCAGTCAGGTCACTGCAACTCAGCCCGGGCACCTTCACCATGTGCAGTGTACAGCTTTGGTCTGATGCAACAACTAACTTTTCAGAACAGTGCTGGGCTGCTGCCGCAGCAAACTTTGCTTCGCATGCCTTCAGCGGGGAGCACCAGCCCCTGGCTTTGAAGCTGGGCTCCCTTGAACACACATCATGTCGTTCTGGCCAACACCCACCTCATGTGTTCCAGCTTGTGGACAGCCACTGTTGTGTGATTCAAGTTGTAGCCATTGCAGAGGACCCAGGCCGCATACTCGGATTCCTGCAGCATGAGACAGCTACTCAACTTGACGTGCCAGCGAAGTTGACATGGCAGGCCCAGCCTTACTCCCAACAAAAGCACTGACAAGGACTGGACAGCCATCTGAGAAGCAGCAGGACAGCTTGCAGTGTGATGTGCCGAGTGGTGGTGTAGCCATGCTGAGACATGCTGCACTGGCACCAGCCTGCATGGAAGTCTCAGGACGCCACAGGCTACCCAACCGCCAGGGTGCACAGCAAGAGCAAGGGAAGGACTGTCACCTGCACAATAAAAATTTCAGGGGGGGAAAGGACCTCACCGAGGCGAGGCGCTCAAAGTGCTCCACAGAAGCGTGCCTCCAGGGCAGCACGCCCGTAGCAGCACACAGTGCGGCCTGCCGCCCAGCCACAGGGCCAGCCTGGGAAGTGTACTGGCAGATGATGTCCTGTGCCTCCTGAGACAGGTGCTCTACCTGCGGCGCCAGGTAATGAGAAACTGAACTCTACACTCCAGCCAGCCTGCGCCTGCTACAAAGTGCGCTCAATCTGCTGCAGACTAATGTTATTTGTGAGCAGGCTATGTTAGCTCTGTCCCGCAGGATGCGGAGTCCTGCCAGCGGCACCACCTGCAGCCACGACGTCTTTGGTAGTGTGCTGACCTGGACCTGCTGAGACAGCTTTTCCACCTGCAGTGCCAGTGGATGACAATCAGAGCATGACACTGGCCCTGCACAGCGGCAAGTCTGCGCCGGCTCCTCGATGTGCAATACAAACAGGCGCCGCTGTAGCCGAAGAGCGACCTTTGCACTGCACAGTGTAAGCAGAGTGAAGGCATGCAGTCGCAGCGAGGATTGCTGTGGTCCTTGAAACAAGTTTGCAATCAGGAAATGTAAGATGCATGATCAAAGCCGGTAGTTGTCGAAATTCGTAGGTAAATTTCACACCAGGGGCATCAAATCTGCCGCTTGTATTCACACCTGTGGCCCGGCAAGCCCTGCAGACATGTATGCTTAGCTTTTGTGCATGAGACACAGGGTGCACAGACTTGAGAGCGGCTTACTGGCAGCTCTGGCATGAACAGGTGCAGCAAATTGTTTGTATAGTTGGGTGGTAGGGGCTTGCTGGCTAGCTGGCATCACTTCCAGGGCCACCTACCTGCACCCTACAGGCCCGGCAGCTTTGGTGCAGGTGACGCTGAGCTCACATGTTGGGCAGATGCCTGCGCAGACTGATGGCAGCCTACCTGCAGCTCTGAGACGAACAGGCGCGGCAGGTTTGTCTCATAGTTGGGTGGCGCAAACCAACGAGCCCTGAGCTTCTTCTCTGCAAAGGTGAGCTCATCAGGCTGCTGTCTGTATCCAAAGTCCATGAAAGCTGAGGCAATGCTGTCTATGCCGAGGCCCGGAACCTGCAGGGGCCGTCGTAAAGCACTTAAGAGGCGCACCATTGTGGCAAACTTGCTGCAGGCAGGCATGAGCTGGGCGCACAAGAATGCTCAATATCAGCCACACTGACGCTGAGCGTCTGGGCAAGTCTGCTTTGATCAGAGGCAACCCGGTGTCCAGCTGCAGCTGCACAGAAACGACGCTGCATTTCTGGTCAGGCTCACCCCAAAAGTTCGGAATGCTAGGTGGTCGAAGTGAACAGGTGTGCCATTCAGGATGGCTTGCAGGAGCCCCATGCACGTCACTGCAGTTGGTGTCCTGTCTGCACGCAAGACACATGTTAATGAGAGCCAGCACCTTTTAAGACATAGCATTGTGTACGCATATCTGAATGCTCACCCCAATACTTGGAGAGGATCTCTCCAAGCATTGAATTAAGTAAGGGGTGCAAAGCCTCTGCTGCAGCCTCGCCAGCAGTCTGCCTGACAGCCCTGGCCAGCTGCCTGCGTGCCCTTCTGCTGCTCTGCAGAAGTTGCCTGCAGCTCTGCGGGCACGCATGCTGGAGATGACCGTGCTTTGACCAAGAGGATGCCCTCTGAGCTAATGGAAGGACAGGAGCATCCTGGAACAGAGTCTCCTGGGCGAGCATGACTTGTGAAAAAGACAGCTTTGAGATCTCAATCGATTTTGCCCGTTGGGCTTCTGGATTTATCTTGCATTACACCTATTGCAATGTTCTCTCACAAGTGATCTGGTGTTTGTCGATTGAGTAGGTGCATGTGGTGAGATGTGCAGCAGCAGATCTGATTGTTCAGCAAACTACCAGCCAGTACCATCGCCAAAGGTGGAGGGTACGTCCCTTCCCCTAGAGGCAGGCCCACGGCGGGGCGATGAGAACTCACGCTCGCCACGTCCTGGGAACCTCTGTAAGCCGCCCTCTGCGTCCTCTTCAAAGCGAGAGGACCTGCCACGGGATTCACCTGCACCTGCCGGCCTGCAGCAGCGATGTGGTTGTAGACGTTCTGCATCACTGGTACAGCACTGTGCAGGTTGTTTCACAAGCCATGTTGGCACAACCTCTTCACGTGCCATAGCCAGGGAAAGACAACCAGGAGCAGCCAAACAAGCTCCGATGCATGGCACCTGAGCTGCACACGCAGCATTTGATTTTTGAGATAGCAGCAAGCAGCAGCTGCAGCCTTTGCTCAGTTGCAGCTCGGCTGCATGCGCATGAATCCGCCTGTAAGGCTCTGGCAAGCATCAGGCAGCTGCAGCCCATTGCAAGCACAATGCTCACTTGTTCTGGCCACACTTGAAGCACTCTGTACGGCTGGCAAAGTTGTGAGCGCCACATGTGCAGCTCCAGTCACCTGCACACATGACAAGCAGCAGAGGTTACCCTGCAGTGCCAAAGAGCCGTCAGGCCTTCCCAAGGTCAACATCAGCCTGTCCATAGCCCTGATGCCTGTGCCAGGCATGCCACAGCGATGATGCAGGCGTCCACCCACGGCATGCAGAAGCAGCCTGAGCAGCATGAACACAGGCCTCTGGCATACGGTGCGGGCCCTCTTGCTAGAGCACTGCTGAGGTGTGCACAAGGCAGCATGTCCAGACATGCAGGCCTCAACAACGGGCTGCGCATCCCCATCCGTTGGCACCCAGGCACCTTGAACAGGTGCAGATCAATGCAATTGTTGATAGAAGTGTCCCAAGCCAAGTATGCAGACAGGTGTTGCTAACACAAAGATGTACATCAGGCAGTTACCTGGCCTGGTGGAGCGTCCAAAAGCACATCTGGCACATGCTACAAAGACTTTGACCACAACAAGCCCACGGACCTGGCCGCATGGCAGGTGGCTCCCTGAAGCCCCCATCCCTGACACCTCCGTCCCTGAAGCCGCCTGCAGGCCTGCTCTGGCGGTAGGCGCCGTCGTCAGGCCTGGCTGTGCCACATCTGAAGCAGTCGGTGCGGCGTGCAAAGTTGTTGGCAGCACAACTGGGGCAGAACCAGTCCCCTGCATGTTGCAGCCAGGGAGAGGCATTGCCACCTGGAAGCAGACAGCTGCAGCTGAAGATGCTTGGCATCAGGCTGCCGAATTCGCAATATGCAATGTGCAAAGGGGGTGCAGCGCAATGTGAGGAACAACTGAGAGCTCAGAAGATGCCATGGAGCCATCAGCAGCAAAGCCGGTAGCCAGACAGCATGCTACGGCTGCAGGCAAACGGGCGCAGCTCACCTGGCTTCTGGCCCTGGAATTGCCCAGAGGACCTGCAGCAGGCAGGAGGAAGGTGACTTGGCCAGATTCAAAGGGGTCAGCAGGAACACGATGAGTGCTGCAATCATGCCAGAATGGTGGGCGGCCCACTGGCCAGCTGCTGAGCGCCTGAGGGCGCGCAGCAACCCCTTGTCCAACCAAGGGACTACATCCAGCTTCCTGCCATCCCCTGTCAGCTGCTGACTCACCTTAGTCAACAAGCTCTCCAGGCAGGCAATGCTTCCAGTCCGTCAGTTTCGCTCCCTTTTGGCAGCCTGCGAGCTGTTTGCTACCCTCTTCTAGCAGGCAAGTGCAGTGCATTCAGCCCCTCACCTCTCCCGCCCGCACTTGAAGCACCGCCCGCGGCGTGCAAAATTGCTGGTGCCGCACTCAGTGCAGTCCCAGTCGCCTGCATTGCAGAGTCAATGTCAGCTGTGCAGTGCTGCCTCCAGGCAGACATGTGCAGCAAGATGTGCGCACAGCTTGCCATCAAAAGTTTAGTACAACACACTGGAGGCCTCCCAGATGTGTAAGCAAAAGCACTCTCAGGCACCACAAGACCGCATGGCAGCCACAGCACGACCTGGGAGGCAGCCCACACACCCACCCCTCTGACAGCCTCTCGCAAGGAGGAGATCAGCAAGCCAACAGAGGCCTGGGGGGTGGTGCAACACTTTGGGTGGTGCTGCAGAGCCTGAGTGCAGCAAGAGTCTTGCATTGGGGGCTGCAGCACCCATCATGCCTGCAGACGCTTAGGGCCCTGCCTCAGCGCACCTTGTGCATGCGTGTCTGCTGAGAATGAAGACGGGCGTGCAGCCCTTGGTGGCCCTGGTGTCCCCTCAAAGCCAGGCCTGGACTCTGCCTCCCTGTAGCAGGACAGCAGATTGTTTGTAGCCTGCATTGCATACCCAGCATGCCCTGTAGGCATGTGAGGCTCAGAGCAGTGTGTCAGGGGGATTCAGTTGTGGGCAGGAGTGCAGGGCACACACCTGATCTCTGCATCCTCGCCCTGTGAGGCTGAAGGGCATGCAGGGTTTGCAGGTAATCCAAACATATTTCTAGCAAGCCACATGAGCGACAGGCAGCGCACGCAGGCAGGCAAGCCGTCACACAGCGCCCAGCACCACTCATCGGAAGAGGCCTTGTGTGCCAGCATTGCAGGGAAGCAGACAACCCCCCCCTCCCCCCCTCTCTCCCCCTTGCTGCTTACGTCTTGGGCAGGGAGCAGGAGTAGCACGCTGTCTTGGATGCGTAGTTGTGGGACCCGCAGTCAGGGCACATCCAGTCCCCAGGCCTCATGTCGCTGGCGTTGCTGCAGGCAGAGGGCCGGCAGGGTGAAGCAGTGCCTGGTTACACAGCTCCAGTCAGAAGGCAGGCAGGGCATGCGACACAGTGCATCGTGGCAACAAAACATGATGAGTCCTAGCAGCATATGGGCTGCACCAGGAACATTCAAGCAAAGTGCTAGCCCAATCGCATGGCTACAGATCGACTCGTGCTCCTTCGACTGCCACGCACTGTGAGAAAGCCAGCTGTGCAGGCAGAGGCACACATGTCTTGACCAACAGCCATCTGTGAAGCAATGCGCTGCTAGCTGGGCAGCAAAAGCAGGACAAACCAGGCCACGTACGCAGAAGCAGGGTCAGGACAGCTTATGCTGGTACATCAGAGATGCAGTCTGCGCGCATGTGCCATGCTGACCTGCTCTGCATGCCAAAGCGGTCGCCACCGAACCTGTCCTGTCTGAAGGTGTCCGCAGAGCGCCTCTGGCGGGGCATGGCGCCGTATTCAGACTCCGTCTGTCTTCTGGGACTCTGTGACCTTTCGCCCAGGGCTGCCCCGGCAGCACGGACTTGTTCTGAGGCAACTGCAGGGCAGGAATATGATTCAATTGTCAGCTAAGTGCTGTTGCTTACCAGAGCAGGGACAGTGCAAGAATAACAGGTGGGCTTGCAAGCAATGCTTGCAGTGTTGACTGCAGATGCCTGAATGCACCTCCTGCAGGAGCATCTGCTGTTGTCTGCCACCTGCGTAGACAGCAGTATGCCTAGAACTGTGAGGGCCACTTGCACTGTGCATTTCAGTCTGCTGGGAAGGAAGGCTGCGCTGGCATTGGGAAACAGGCGTGGCAGGAACGGCATGACTTTGCAGTGCCCTGCACAAAGCAAATGCAACCCACAGAGGCAGCTGCTTTGCTGAGGTAAGGTCTGCAAACTGCAATTGACAGCTGCTTGGCAACAAACATCTTGACGATGGTGACAGCAGTCGCATCTTGGTTGGCACACAAGGTGGCCCAGCTAGCTTACTTGCTGCCGCGACAGCTTCAGGTTCAGGGCTGGCCTCAGCCAAGCGAAGGATCTCTGGCACGATGGCAGCGGTTGAGGTGGCCAGAGCTGCAGGCAGGCACGCAGTGCATAAGCCGCAAATGATACAAGAGCCTTGAATTGTATGACTAACAGGCAGACATGTTGTAGAGCCCATGTGTCTGAGGGCTACAGTGCAGCCTCACAGAGCAGCTGCGCACCTTGTGGTGCCCAGCAAGGCACCGCTGCGGGCGCCATCCCCAGGCCCCGCAGAAGCCTGCGAGCCTGCACAGGCACCTTTGGCGTCTACAAATACCTAGCCGCAGCCGTTGCCTTGAGACCCCTTTCTTGCTGTCCCTTCCTGCCCAGTAACCCTACGCCACCAGGCAAACAGTGACAATCTGGCACGCCCACCATGTCAGGCTCCACTGTAGGACCCAGTGGTTGTGCTACAATTGTTCGATTTTGGGCAAGCTCTGGTCGACAGTCTGGTACCTAGAGTCGAGACAGCCCTGCGTGGTGACGCATGCTCACCCTCAGTGGCTCCAGGCTGGGCCTGGGCGCCCATGGGCATGTCCAGGTTCTGCGCAGCCTTCTCCGCCAGGCGCTGGGCCACCATGGACGCGTGCAGCAAGCGGAAGAGATCCTGGGTGGAGGCAGGGCCCCCGCGCAGAGGGTCCCCCTCCTCGGTCAGGGTGGCATTCATGCGCAGCAGGGCAGCCCGGATCTGCAGGAGCCATGGTCGGCTGGGGTTTGGAGTTTAGCCAATGGGGTAGCAGGTGATTGACAGCAGGCTTCTCAAAGTGGGTTCCCGATTTGATGGTGCTGAGTCGGGTGCGCAGTTGTGCACGGCAGGGCAAGCTGGGCCTGCAGGCAACTGCCGGCAGACTTGTGTGGCAGCATGGCCCCACAACTTCATGTTGTGCTGTCTTTGGTTGCCTGAGTGGCATCCGTGCGCAGGGCAGATTCACGGCGGGCCTCACGCATTGCATGAAAGGGCAGTGGGCTGCAGGAGGTGGAGGCAGGTGTCCTTGGCCTGAAGTTCAAGCAAAGCAGAGCTCCCTGCATCTGCCGGCAGTGGGGCAGCAGAGCCTGGCAGCAGGAGTGCGCAGCGGGGCAGCTTCAGCTTGCTTGCAGGGATCCACGGTGTCCCCTCTGGCCACAGTCGCCCCAGCAACAGAAGCTGACACTGCAGACGAGCTCCAAGGCAGCACATCGAGCTGACTGGCCAGAGCTGCCGCTGCGGCCATGTCAGGTGGTCGGGGAACTGTGCCGGCCCAGTGCCCTTCGGGACGGGTCTGAACAGGAGCGCAGCCCTCATCTTGCACCAGAAACTTGTGTTATGCACAGGGCTGTCCGGCATGCAAATTTGCGTCCCCCAGCCCATGCGGCAGACTTATCACACAGCAGTCAGCCCCGCACACCATGCCAGCCCTTTACGTCGAGGTCCTGGGGCTCCTGAGAAACGAAGGCTGCCTCCAACACCTAGCAGGTGGGTCTACAGCATCAGACTAGCACGTCGCTGGCCCCAAGTCAAGCGCCCACTTTGCAGTTCACGCAGCAGGGCTTGTCTGTGTTGATGATGGCCTCTGCCAGCCACCGAACAGCACGACCCCCACCTTGCGGTCCTCATAGGGCTTCCCCGCGTTGACAACGTCCTCAACCAGCGCGCGAGGCAGGCTGAACAGCATGTCTGTGCGGGCACGTGCCAGGGCGAGCATGGCACGCTTGGCCACCCCAATGTTCACTTCCCCCAGCTTGGGTGCAGCATCCTCAGGGTCCCAGTGGCCATGGGAGTGCAGGTAGTTGAGTAGTTCCTGGTAGCGCTGAGTCCACACAGCCTTTCCGTCTCCTGCAGACAGCGGAGCACTCAAGGCGGTGCACTTTAATTGTGGCCAGAGCCATGCAGGCGGTCAGCCAGTGTGTCGTGACAAGTGGGCAGAGCGTCCTGATGGCTGTGGGTCCCACAGTGCCCTGTACATTGGCAGCCTGCATAAGGGCAGTCAAGTGTGAAAGGGTGAGCATCTCCTGGTGGTTCTGGGCTTGGCAGGCGTTGCTGGCTGCAGCAACCCCTGGCGGACCAGGGGCTGCAACTGAAACAACAAGAACTGAGCGCAAGTCACCTGCAGCAGCCAATGCAAGGGCCCTTCAGCACGTCTTGCCTGGACAAAGCAACAACAAGCCTCACCTGCGAAGGTGGCCGCAGGAAGTGTGCACAGGCCAGCCTTGACAGATGCACGCCCTGCCAGCCCCACCTCTGATACGGACAGGTCCCAGCTTAGCAGGTGCCTCCACACAGCGCTGGCCCCAGTGACATAGCAACTGATGATACCACCAGCACACCAGACATCTGCCAGGCCTACCCTGACGCCAGTCCCGACCCAAGTGCAGCCTGGGACCTGCCGGCACAGCAGGCAACTCCAGCAGCATCGAGCACCGAGCACAGTCAAGGTGCCATGCAGCAGCACTACCACTGACAACCCACGGGCAGCTGTATGCACACCAGGCAACTCCATGGCTGCTGGCCAAAGCAAAATAGCGATGCCAGCCAGCACACTGTGAGCTCAGCGGCACTGCCAGTGGGGGCTGGCACATCAGCACATGTCTCACCTGGGCCACCTGCAGCGGCCGGCTCGGTGGGCACCTCCACTGGGGCTGCACCCAACGATGCTGCTGCAGCAGCGGCCATGGGCACCTCGTCAGGGTTGCCCCCTGCAGCCTGGACTGCTGAGCCTGCCTCATCTGGGAAGGCGGGCGCCTGCTCGCCAGCAGCCCCAGCCCCGCTAGAAGTGCCTGCAGGGCTGCTGGCCTCTGCCACCTTGATGGCCTCGGAGAGGTCTGCCACGACGTCAGCTGCCCCACCATGAGCCTGCTCCTCCTCCTGCAGCGGCAGCACCAACACCGCACTCACAATGAGGGAACCGCTCTGCTTGGTGCTGTGGGCTGCTGAAGCAGGGCTGTGCCTTCGCGTCCTAGCCTTGGCATCAGAGGTTGGCTGGAAACGAACCTCAGAAGGGGTTTGGCACCACGTCTGCAAACCCCCTCCTGCTCCTTTTGCAGCAGCAACTGCCTATAGCGCTGGGTGGGCAAGACCTCCGCAAGTAGGTCACACGAGAACAAGCGGCCACACCATATGGGTGTTGCAAGCTTGTAAAAAGCAACATGCTGCAGCACATTGTCAACAGTGCTCCCAAAAAGTGCACCGGCATACAAGGACCCTCACCACCACCACACAGCGGGGGCCTGGGGTTATTGTGGGGGTTAGGGCACAGTCACGTCATGAGCACTGCCGAGACAGCAGACGTGTTTCCAGGCTCTGGAGTCGTTCGGCTGACCTGAGCAGTGATGATGCTGCCGGCGTTGGTGAAGGACAGGTCAGCCCCCATGCCCTTACCGCCAGCCTCGTCGTCAGCAGCGGCATCTGCTGCGGCAGAGGTGCTGCTGCACCTGACAAAGCTGTGCAGTGAGCCTCTCTGACCCCTCTTCCTGCAGCGCATCAGGATCTGCCTGGGTAATTCATTGGCAGAGAGAAGGCGGCAGGCTATCGGAAGGACAGTACGCATCCAGGAGACAGCATGGCAATGCCGTACTGTTACATGGCAGACTAGTGCTGCACACACCTGTTGACTGCCTGGCCGCTCTGCTGAGGGCTGGATCTGGAGCAGCTGTGCACATTGGCACCATGCAGTTGCTGCAGGTGGGCCAACCTTCCGCAACCATTGCGCTGGCCGCCAGCGAAACCATCACAGGGCCGCAAGAGGGACGAGATGCTAAGGGGCTTCATGCTTGAGGCCTCAAATGCCAATTGCAACAACCGTCTCATGCAGGCTGAGACTAGCCTTTTGACCTATGGTACAGTATCTTACACCCTGCCAGCAAGCTATTGGTCAGCAAACTGATCAAGTCGTGGACCATTGCTGCCACTAGCCAAGACCTGAGTGATGGCTGCTCATGCATGTGCCCCGCCTTTAGCTTGTTGCTGCAGCCTGGCATATCTTAGCTGGGCCCTGGTGTAGGGCGCCTGCTCGCTTCACATGCCCAGTCATTCATCCACTTTGTGAATGATGAAGCACACGCCTAGCACTTCTGGGGAGATGGATGCTGGGGTTGAGGCGTTGTGGAAGATGCTTGATGACTTGCACTAGTGAATCAACTTGGCCAGATGGTTGATGGGTACAAGCATCCAAGCTCAGAGTGCAGCTTGAAACCTACCACGCCAGACTGGCTTCAGGTCTTTCCATTACAGCCCATGGATGCACTGGTAGAGCAGGCACAGGTGTTGTGCCAGTCTGCCAAGGATCCTTGGGTACCCAATCGTACACACTTGGTGACCTCATGCAATATTTCCATGTGTAATGTAGCAGCATCATGCTGACGGTTCTTGATGCCTGAGTTGAAGTGCAGCAGGTGAGACCAGAAGGCAGGGAGCCACTGTAAGCTGGCTGGGCCGGCCGGCTAGTGGGTGGGGGAGGAAAAATTGAGTTGTCCAAAATACTTTTGCTGAGCGATGCAAAAAAGAGGTGACCATCAGAGCAAAGGATGCTGAGTTCTAAAGGTCATATGCGGCACTTGTCCAAATCTGAGGTTGACTCTGGCAGCTTTCTATCATGGCGACAGGCTGAGGCCTGTCAGCCGTGGACGCCCATGGCAGCCCATCAGCAGCTGGAGTAAGCCCGCCTCTGCAGATGCTTCATGTGCTCTCGAGCAGCGGCGACAGCCTCAGGCCCTAAGCCGGCCTCCAGGCGCTTCCTGAACTGCTGAGGCCTGCATCAGGCAGCAGCAGCGTGAATCAGCAGTAGCAGCATAGGGTTCTCACAGCTGTGATGTGCATATTTATAGCAAGGCTGGCCTCCAGCCTCCTCCAGAAGTGCTGGGGACAGGGGCAGTGTGAGCGCTGCCACCACACCAAAGCTGCCAGGCACACAAGACTTGCCCACGAATCAGGCAGGCACAGCATCAAATCAGGCAGACACAGCTCTGAGCAGGCATAATGCTTCAAGTCAGGCGGCACTCAATGTGAGCCAGTGAGCTCATGCAACCTGCAACCTACAACATGCAGACAACTGACACCCCAGACAGTCTGCCTGCCTGTCTCGCCCTGTGCTGCCAAGTACAACATGCAACAGACCATCGCACTCACGCTTTCTGCACTATGCGCCCAACTGGCGCTTCAGGGTTCTCCTCCCTCAGGCTGACCAGCAGCTCAGCTGCCACTGCAGGGTTGCTGGACATCAGCGTCAAAATGTCATGAGGCAGCTGGATGAACACTCGCATGGGCAAGAGCGTCTGGATTGTGTTCCACTGCTCCTGAACAGCAGCATTCACATTGTCAGGACAGCAGCTTGCCCAGCAGCAAATGGGCTGGCTGTGCACAGGAGCACCCACTTCAATAATGGACCCTGTGTGCACGGACAACCTATGTGCACCTCACCTGCGTGCATAGGCCCCATTGTGGGTCTTCAAATGGCGCATCTGCTGCAGAAAAATCTGGTGCGCTGCATGGGCAGGCCACTGAACACCGCTGTTGCCTTCTCAAGAAGGAGGTCACGTGCTGGACTCTGTGTAGCCTTGCCGGTTGCCAGCTATGCCACTGGCAGAGGCATGGAAGGACTGACTGAAATCTGCATTGCACAGATGCTGCCATGTAGCTCCACATTTACCAGAGATGGCAGTGTGGAACAGACATGAATTGTGCCAGGCCCGAGCTGCAGGGAGTTCCTCAGGAAGTTTACACAGCTGAAGAGGCTTTTCGCTATCATGGCGCCTCTGCCAGCATTCAGAAGGACCTGGCCCGGCTGGCTTTGGAGCTGTTGCAGCTGCCAGTGAGCCATTCATGCTTGACGTGCTGCAACCTGAGCATGACCAATTCAGCAGATTCACATAGGCTCTCTCTGGCTCCAAGCAAACATCATACATCCACAGCAGGCATGCAGGCTGAGGCATCTCTCCTTGCACCTATAGGCTGGGCAGCAGGCACTGCTGCTGGACATTGGCTGCGGCACGGGGCTAAGCGGCCAGGAAGTCACTGCCGCCGGCCATGCCTGGGTCGGCTGTGATGTCGCACCCAGCATGCTGGCGGTAAGAGAGGCTGGGCGTCTGGCTGCTCCGCACAGAGCAAAACATGGCCCTGCAGGCACAGCCAGCCGCACAGGTGCTGCTGCTGCACCTGTGGGCTCCAAGCAGCATGCAGGTGCCGCCAGCAAGCCTAGCAACACAGCAGCAGCTTCTGGCCCGCAGGGATCCAGCTGCAACCGCCAGGCTGGCGTCGACTCAGGCCAGGCTGGCGCAGTGAGGCCTCTGCAGGCCTTTGATGGAGACGTGCTGCTGAGCGACATGGGGCACGGGCTGCCCCTCAGGCCGGCCAGCTTTGATGGTGCCATCAGCATTTCCGCAGTGCAGTGGCTGTGCCATGCGGTCCAGCCTGAGCTGGCCTGCCGCCGCTTCTTTGGGGCTCTCAGGCACTGCCTGAAGCCCCAGGCGGCTGCTGTTTTGCAGGTCTATGTAGCAGGTAACAATGGAGACGCGTCAACTAATGCATTCAATCTGTTGTGCCTGTAAGGAGTGCGCTGCTGTGAAAGTCGAGCTGCAGGGGGAGGTCGCTTTGTTGCTGGAGGGCGCTTGCCCTGCTGAGCTCTTGGCCAAGTGGACACATGTGTCAGCAAATGTGTGCAGGGGATGGGGAGCGTGCACTGCTTCTGGCGGGTGCCCGCCATGCTGGCTTCCAGGCTAGGCTGTTTGTGGCCATGCCCCACAAGGGCACAGCCAAGAAGTACTTCCTGTGCATGCGCAAAGAAGGGCCTTCCGTGGCGCACTCAGCTCTGGCAGGGGAACCCCCTTTGCAGCAGCAGAAGTGTGTTTGCCCGCTGGCCTGGCCGATACCAGGTCTGCTGGCTGTCTTTTGGGCCGCATCAAGATTGTGCCAGGTTGTGGTGAGGGCTTCAGAGCACAGCTGTGCATGTTGTGCATGTTCTGCCATGTGCAGTGAGTAATTCCTGCCTGTCGCCCAAGGTGTTTGAGATGACCGTTCAGTGCTGAATGTGCACTTTCAGGCAGCAGCCCTGCCGAGCGTTGTGTCAGCTCTTCTTGCCGTCCAGGTCTGTTGTGAGCACCACAGGTAACAGCTCATCCCAGCACTCTTCTGCCATGCAGCGCCGTGCATCCTGTGCTGGGTGGCCTGTAGTACCAAGCTGCGCTGCGCCTACGACAGTGATGCCCATCATGTGCGCCATGCACGGCGCCTGCTGCGCTTGATGCGGCGGGCTGTGCGCGAACGGGCAACCCAGCAAGCCCGCCCAGAGGCAACGCAGTCTGCATGCCCAGCAGATAGCCTTGGCTGCGCACAAGCAGCCGGCGCTGCCCCCGTCCTTGTCCAGGAGTCTGAACACACAGCACAGGTGTCTGAGCACTCTCAGCAGCGCACCTTGCACCCCCACCAGTCCACTGTACCCTGCACTGGACGACTTGTAGTTGTAGAAGCCCTACTTGCCGGCATGTTTCTGCACAGCTGTGCCAACACTATTGTTGTGAACATAACTCTGCCCGAGTCGATGGCACACACCTTAGGTCCCCTGCCTGGATCGAATACCCCTGCCACTGGCTGCCAGCAAGCTGCAGCCATGCTTACCAAAGCGGAGCGCAAGGCCCTCAACAAGAGGCAGCAAAGTTGGGACGCCGCTGTGTGTGCCTCTGTTGTGGGGGCTACCCGGTCAGCTCTGAGCGACTCGATGCCTGCTGGCAGTGGTCTGGAGCTGTCTGTGACCATCAAGGTGAGCTGTGTGACCAACAGCTCCACCCTGCAGCCTGCATAGCAGCACACTTCATGGTGGGCACATCTCTTCGCCTACATGACTGCACAGGCTCGGCGCCTGACTGCTGCACTGCTTCTACGATGGTGACTTGTGATACTTCACTGCAGGCTGCTCCGATGCCCTCCGCCACATTCACACGAGAGGATGCTGTCAGCCTTGTGCCTGTGAGCCTGCACACGGCAGACTGCAAAAAGGCTCGCACAGGTGAGTTCCTGCTGCAAGCAGCTGGCACTGGACCAATTTTCGTCCAGGAGCAGGCCATGGAAACTCTGAACACAGTGACACACTGCTTGGCTCAGTGCATGAGCATGCTGATTGCCAGCTGCAAAGAGCGCTGCAATGTGTTGGCATGTGACTTTGAACTGACTCCAGATGAGACTTCCCTGCATGTCCACCCCCGCCTGATGGAGTATAGAGGACCCAACTGGTCATGAATCTGTTTTGTGCAGTAAATTTTGATGAGAATTAGGGATTGCATTTTAGCTGAGAGTCCCTCCAGCTGTCAGCAACTGCTCTCCATTGCCGAAATAATACTAAAAAGGAAGCTTCACACTCAGCTTCTTACAGTCGCGCCTAAAGAAGGTGTCAGATTGGTACTTCGCACTATATTTGCCTGCAGCCGGGCAATCTGCTGCACACATCTACATACCCGTTCTGCTGCACTCATGTCACGCTTGGTGCTCTGCCTGCTGGCTGCCCTCTGTGTCAGTCGCTCAGGTGGGTGTCTCCGTGGGAGCGCCCTCCTTCTGTGGTTTTCACATCTGCACATAGAAGTCTTCTGCCTTGGCATGCTGAGTCAATTTCTGAAGCTGTCTCACACCAGCTGCCTTGTTGTGCAGATGCCTTCACCCCGCAGAGGGTCACTTTGGCAAGGCGTCTGCTGCAGACTCCCGCAGACGATCTGCTGCTTCCTTGCCCATGTGATCCCAGTATCTTCAAAGGCTTTGGTAAGAGCGAGGCTGCATCCTCTCGGAGGGCTTGCTGGTTGACCACTTGCTGCTCTGTCTTTCTTGAGACTGCAATCACTCCAGTATGCAAGAGACATGCGTGACTTCATCAGCTCCATATGCTGTGCAGGTCCTGGGCCAGTCTGCAGGCCAAGGGCTTGCCCCCTGCTCAGAGAGTCAACCACCTACCCTGTCCCAGCTCCGGCCCCTGCACCCTTGAGCGCTGCAGCTGCTGCCATTGGGCCAGATGGTTCCACAGCCCCATAGGGGGCACAGTACTGCATTTTGGGAACTTACAGCTTGGGCTTCCTGCACACTGCATTTGCACCATCCCTGCAGAAATGCACTTAATTTAATCATTGGCAGCTGCGAGGAAACTCAGCTTGACTGAGAAGCGAAACAAATGCATCAATTGAACTTTAAACCTGCCTGACATGTAAGTAGAGATAGGAATGCAATCTATGCCATCCTGCAGAGTCGGAGATTTTGTGCATTTGGGAATCATGGGTCTGTCATTGGGGTATGCCCGTGACAAGAAAATCTTTGGCGGCTGCAAGGCGTCTTCTGGTCAACCACTCAAGCTCATGCCGTCGCTGTTTCAGCCTGGCTCCATCTCAACTCTGGGGACTGCCTTTCCCAGTCAAAGTCAAAGCTCTGCACTTGCCCTACGTGCAGAACATCATCAAACATGCCTCCTGCAGCGCACAAAGGTCTTGGGATCCTCACCCTGCAGCATGTCAGCAGTGATCATTGAGCACAGCAACCACTCCCAGCCTGAACAAGCTGGCCTTCCCAATGGAAGCAAACAGGGTTCCCATGACCCTGCTGTTGGGCCCTTCACAGCCGAGCTGACTTCATGCGGCAGAACGAAGTGCAGTGTAGACTCCTCTGGCTGTGTGAGAGAGTTGGCAAGGAGCAGGCACGATGCGTACTGGTGTCAGCGGGGCGCTGGTGTCGTCATGTGCTCACCCTGCCAGGAGAAGGGAGGGAGGTGCCCCTGTGCTGTCGGGCCCACCACAGCCTCACTGACGCGCTTCAGCGCCAGCTGGTAGTTTGTGATCTTGCTGTCGAGGCAGCCCTTGGGGATAGGATGCTTCGCCAGGTCACCCCGGGAGCACACTGCTGCATAGGGGTCACCATGCGAGTACTGCAGAACATGACAGCCCTCTCAGGAAGGACTGGGCTTGCCACTGCTGCATGGGGGTCACTGTGCAGGGACTGCAGTCAGGAGAGCTGTCCGGGAAGCTCGCAGCTTGCCAGACCTGCCAGCTGCGCCTGGCAGTGCACATGTTGCGCAGCAGGTGCTGGGGACCTTGCAGGCTGCTGCATGCCAAAAGGTGTGCCGGTAGTCTACGCAGCGTGCTGTGGATGCAGGACGTGCTCTGAAAGCATGTCTGAAACCCCAAAGCTCAGCCTGTTGAGCTCAGCCGACCCTCGATGCATGGCGCCACACAGTGGCATGGCAACATCCTGGCTCAGCGCTGCAGAAAGCCTCGGCAGGTTGCTGCTGCAGAGAGTCAACAGCTTGGTGCGGCATACAGCAACAACAGCATACAGCCCCAGTTGTGCCTTGTCAGTTTCATAATCGTTGTATCTCATCTCCCGCCGCAGGGAGTGCAGGTCAGTCACGCCGGCAGCATCCCGCCGGAACATCTGCGCTCGGGGCGCCATCTCATAGCTGAGCAACTGCAGCAGTGAATCGATCAATTGGGCATGAGCTCCTGATCTGCCCAGAGCTCAAGGCGACGCTTGTTCCTGCCAGGCAGATCAGTCTGCCACCAGGTGGGGCTAAAAAGGCAACAACTGCGGTCGTGATAGGCAGATCTGCACCTGTGTGGCGTCAACAAAAGCTGGGCCCCGAGCTGCTTGGTGCTGCGCAAACTCCCTGAAGCCGCTGCGATCAAAGACCTGCACAGCAGGTAGGCAGGGAGCTGCTGAAGCAAGCGTAGAGTGGCTTATGCAAGTGCAATCAGCTGCCAGCAGCATCCTGCCGCATGTGCATGCAGCTTTGTCGGCCAAGAATGTATGCTCACGAGTAGAAATTTTGAGAAAAGGAGTGAGAAGTAGAGGAGGAGAAGAAGAAGAAGGAAGAGGATGCACTGTCCTCAGGTTTCCTCTGCATTGCCAACGCAGAGGCAGGGACAATGCAGTTCTGCAGGTGCAGAAGGGTAGTCCACAAACTCCTGCTGGTCTCACCTCCGGGAAGAAAGGCACGTTGTAGCTGGGCCAGTAGCCCCTTTCCAGGTGGCTGGTCATGTCTGCGGCGGCCACCAGGCCTGGTATCTGCTCAGCGACCCAGAGCAGGCCTGGCTGCAGCGCCTGCAGAGGGCCGCCTGACCGTGAGACCTTGTGCTGAATGCACAGCTGGCTGCAAGCACAACTCATGCAGGGTACATACCTATCTACTGGCAGAAGGCGGCAAAGCATGGTACCTTGCGCAGGAAGCATTGGTGCAGCGAGCACAGTCGGTGGCCATGGCACATGCTCGCCAGCAACCCAAAGCAATTGATTCATATATTGTGCTTGACTTTGAAGCAAGCAGTGTAGGCCAGCTGCACGGCAGTGAACTTTTTGGTGACTGCATTGCAGCCCGCAAAAAGATGCCGAGCAGGCATGTCATGCAGTGGCAGCTCAAGGAGCAACCATAAAGCCCCACCTTGCCAGGCTCAAACTTGTTGAGGTCCAGCACCTGCAGCAGTGAGCAGAGTGGGAGGGTGTCTAGGCTCACAGGCTCCACATCCACTGCAGATTAACCTCATGCTCTTTACATGTGCAGCCAGCACTGGCATGCCACGCACACAGCCAAATGGCCCCCTCACAGACATGCAGCAGCCAGCCTCACCATGTACTGGTTATTGTAGGTCCCTGAGTTCAGCGTGTCTAGAAGCCTAACCCACTCCTCTCCAGTGTGGGCGAGCCAATTGGCCACGCGCACACGCTGCCAGCTGACCTGCAGGCAGAGAATTCAATGCTGAGCGATGGGACGCTGCCATAGACACACGCTGGCGGCTGCAATGCCAGTGTCCTGGGGGCGGCAACACAGAAGCAGGCTGCCTGCAGGGGTGTAGTGCATCCCAGCAGAGCGGACTGCTGTGGGCCTGCCACTTAGCCATAGGTACACACTTTAGCCCACATGCAGCATTGGCAGGCTGGCCTATGTGCCTGCTCAAAGGGTGCAGCAATACAGGGCCAGCTGCCTGGGTATCAATGGCATTCAAGCAGCACCAAGCTGCAAGCAAAGGAGGCAGATGCGAGGGTCTCTGCCCAGCTTGGGACATGATGGCCGTGCCAACCCTAAAAGCCTCTGACGTGCTGCTCTCGCGCAGACTCTGCGCTTCAGCCACCTGCATGTGTCTGCAGGGTGCCAGTTGACAGCTGCAGCTGCAGGCGCACCAGTGTCTCAGGGTGCAGCAGCTTGAAAAGCTCATCATTGAAGATCTTGTTAGTGGTGGAGATGATCGTGATGTTGTTGTCCAGCAGGTACAGGTCATCGTCACTGAACAGCTCCCCTGCAGGCACCAGCACATGCCGGTCCTCGTCTATTTTCCCATCCCCGCTGCTGGAGCCTTGCTGTCTTCTGTGGGGCTGCACTGCATCTTGTTGCAGCTCTCTCCCACAATGTGCCAGCTTGGCTGCGGCAGCTGCACTCCAGCAGTGAGCCAGATGCAAGAGCCTCCAGCACTGCCCACACAGCGCCCCAGCCCAGTGAGTCACCACCAGTAGGGGGCCTGAGCACGTGCTGGAGGGGCAGGCGAGGAACATGCAGCCGTGGGATGGCCCCGTCTAGGGGTCAGCCACCACCTAAGCTCTGTCACCCCCGTTACGTTGCATACAGAGCCAGCTCAGTATTACTGAGGCGCAGAAGGTTGTACATGCCAAGTGCAGAGTCCATTGCCCCCCAGCAACACACAAGCAGTGCACCCACCAAGTACGCATGTCTAGACTCCATGCCTGTTGGACACATGGAGACATGCTGAGACAGCAGGACACTGGTGTGGGGCTGTCAGAGCAGAGCAGTCTGCCTGTCACAAGGAGCACTCCCACTGCGCATGAGTCCCGCAGGCAGGTGGCCCCACAGTTCTGAGGTGGACCAAAGCATTGCTCCCATGGGGCAACCCCTGAGGATGTGAATTGACAGAGCAATGTGCTCAGGCTGCATGCATCCACCTGCAAGAGGGGCAGCCTTTGAGACAGGGTTCCCACCATCTGCAAGGTGTATAACCCAGCAGAGCAAGGCTGCAGGATGCCGCGGGCAGAGTGGCAAGCAGCACCAGATGTCCACATCAGATTGCAGAGCCTGCCTGGGGCAACAGAACATACGAAGCTGTGTCAGGCCTGCCCCCTGGGCAGAACACAGGGGCCTCCACCAACTGCAGGATCTTGCTGCAGTAGGAGCAGAGTTACAGGAGGCCGCCGCCACCTTCAACAAGTTCTTTCCCCCTGCCCCACACCCTCCCCAGGCAGCACATGACCTGTGCAGCGCAGGTGGTGAGTGCCCACCCGGGTAGCTGGACATGCTGAAGCTGCGTGAGGCAAGCCCAGGAGTGGTCAGCGCCAGTTCCAGGTGCTTGTGCACCTTGGTCAGCTGGGAGTAGCTGTCCCAGGTGGAGTGTCCCACCAGCAGGTCGCTCAGGTCACCTGCAGTTCAGCACAACCATTGAATTCTCTTCCATTTTTGCTTTTGTGGAGGCTGCCTGAGATGAAGTGGCCCAGCAGCAGTTGCTGAGGGAGCGACTTTGCAAGCTGAGGTGACAGTGATCCCACATCATGCTGAGATGCCTGAAGGGCTGCCCCAGGTAGACCGGCCCGTCAGCAGGCTGAGTGCAGGGTGCGTTTGAGCAAAGCCAGTACGTCACACGCAGCAGCCTGCGGGGGTGGACCCGGATCTCTGACACAGTGGTCAGGGGCTGAGACAGACAGTATGGATTACGACCCACACACCTGGTCTCTGAGCATACCCATCACAGCATGTGCTGGCACAGCCTCGCACCTGAGACATTGATCAGGGCACTGCACCATCCTGCGACAGCCACTGTAAATGGCATCCTACACACCTGCCCTGTGAGCAGACACAGTACAGGGTGTGCTGACACCGCCCCACACCTGAGACAGTGATCAGGGCGCTACATCGTCCTGAGACAGCTAGTGCGGAATGCAGCGTGGGGGCATCCATCTCGTGGTAGGACGGCGGCTGGTAGGCATCAATGATGTCGTACAGCTCGCCTGCAGCGCAGCAGACGATGTGAGTTGCTGGGCAACCAGCCTGGAGCAAGTTGCAGATGGCCACCACAAGTGCATGGAGAGTTGTAGCACCCCTCGCAGGCATCAGCCATGACCACTTGCTGCCATCTTGCAATGAGCATGCGCACCTGCAAATTATGGCGCCAGGGGAGTCTTAACAGCCTCATTCAGTGCACCTGCAGTGGACATAGTCCGAACCAGGACATATGAACTGTGTGGCCAAAGTGCCAGGCGGTCTTGACATGGCCCCATTATGCTGACGCCTGCCTGCGCCTTACAGCTGTGCAGGCAACAAAGACCCACGCTGGCCATGCTTGAGCTGCCCTACTGTTCCTCTTGGCAGATTGATGGCCAATATTGACCACCGCCTGGGCTACTCGTGATTGTTGACCTCAAGACTTGTCGATAGTTGCATGTGTCTATCAACAGCAGCCAGCTCCATCAGCTTGCCACCATCAAGCCCTGCTCCAGGTTGGCAACTGACACTGTGAAATCAGGACCCACTTCTTTCCCTTCCTGCAAGGCTCACCATTGCCATTAGTGAAGAGGAAGCCATCTTTGCCCAGCTCTGGCAGCTGGACACCATCTGCGCCCTGCCTCTGCTCATGCTGACGTCTAGCCTCGTACCCCTCCACCATGCCGTCAAACTGATGCAAAACCAAGCCAACACCATGCCAGTATGGGTCCCGCGTCCCATTTTGCTGGAGCTGCTGGCGCGTCCAAGTGTCCTGATCCCTTAGCCTGCAGGCAGGCCGACTGCAGGCGTCAGGCGTCGCCAGGCATGTCAGAGCAAAGCACATGCTTGCTTGGCAAGCTGGCAATGTGACAAGCTATGCAGCGTCCTGGTTCCTCAACCTGCAGGCGTCAGGCCCCTGATGGACAGTCCATGGCGATATGCATCTGCTGCTTGCTGAAGCATGATCACACAGCCTGCAGGCACAGTGTCAGCCCAAGAGGGCATGCTGCCTATGCATTCTTGCGCATGCACGCCCACGTGCTACACAGTCAGGCTCTGGCAGATGTTCTGCAGCAGCATACAATGGCTGGCATCTGCAGCATTGTCACAAGGCTTTGCAGGCAGGCACCAGTCACAAAGCCTGGGGTAGTGTAGACAGTCCCAAGGCTTCTGACGTTGAGATTTTGCCACCCATCAGTTGGTAGCCCAACAGGCTGGGGAGCAGAGTATGCACCTGTGTGGGATCGCTCCCACTTCCAATACTGGGAGGGCATGCCACCCATCAATTGGTGGCCATGATAGGCTGGGGATCAGCCTACCAGCAAGAGGCGTCAAGGTCAGGTTGCTGGTGCACTCACCAACACAGAAGGCTACCCAGCTACACGTGAAATGCCCATGGCGGCCAGCATGAGCTAGAGCCATGTGCTGGAGAGTGGAGCATGCAGACTGGCACATGAGAGTGCAGATGGCCACCGTGCTGCATGTGAGTGCACCTTGGCCCAAAGCGCAAAGTGATAGTTGAGTGCAGGCCTCCTCTCCCTGGGTTCAGTGGCCCAGGAACACCTGGCTTACAGAAGGCTGCCGAGGTTGCTGAGGCTCTGATTGTGCTCACCACTGCATTGGCTTCTCCAAGTCTGCCTTCAGCTGGTGCGTGAAGTAGTGCAGGGTGTTTTTGTAGTAGTCCCTGCAGGTACAAGCAGCAACCCTGAAGCATACGCAGCATTAGTCTAGGAGCCTACTATGCAGCTGGAGTCTCTTGTGATATTTAATGTCCATTGCCATGCAGGCTTGAGAAGAGTCCATAAGGGTTACAGCAAATCCATGCATGTCATGATGAGGGAGAGACTGCTGAGCCATGCATGGCAGGTGGGAAGCCCTTGCGTGCATCCAGCAGATAGGCTATCAGCTGCGAGAACAGACTCTCCACATTGCAAAGGAGGATTGTGGGCTCAGCCAAGTTGCATGTACTGCCAGACTGGCCTGAGACCTGTCAGCTGAGGCATGCAGCAGGTCACATCAGCACCAGCAGTGTCAGCAGGCTGCTGTGCCTCCTCTGCTGTAAGCTGTAGTCCCTGACCAGCAAGGCTGGAAGCAACAGCTAGTTTCTGTGCCAGTGCTGGGCTCTGTTCTGGGTGACCGCAAAGGGCTGGCACCAGTGGAAGCGGCCTTGCAGCAACTCACGCCCACAGCCATGGGCTGAGCCATGCTGTATGACCTTTGCTGCTGGTGTGTTGGGCGTCTTCAGGCCATAGCTCATGGGCACTGCATCCTCATCACCAGCGTGCTTGGCTGTGGCCCACCTGATGCGACCAGCTGTCATCCAAGCCTCCAAGTAGCCAGCAGCAAACATCTGCTGCTCGTCTGGAAACATGTCGCTGGTGCGCAGATGCAGCTGGCCCAGGTAGCTCCTTGTGTGCTGAGCATCCAGAAAGCGTGCCTGAGCTACTGCGCCTGCTAGCAAAAATACTGTTATTTGCTGACCACTGCAAGCAGGCAACGCAAATGCTGACATTGGCACAATGTACCCATACCTTTGTGCAAGCCGTCCTTGAAAGTGAATCCTTTTCCAACTTTGACAATGCTGCCCCAAGCAGCATCGTCATGCTGTGCGCTAGCAACACTACAAAGAATCGTCAGGCCAATGGCCTGCAGAGAGATGGGCTTCATGAAGTGGGACCTGATCTACAAAAGATGGCAAGTGAGTGGCATGACACTAGTCGGCTCAAGCTTGATCGTGGTCTTATAGAAAACAGTTGGCATTGTTTCACTCAGCGAGCTGGGCAGCAGCTTGCGCAGGGAAGTGGGCTCGGTATATATTTTTCCACTGACAGTGACCATCGCGCTTCAACAGGGAATTGCAAAGCCAGTCTGCGGCCGGCGCTCCAAACAGGATGGCTCAAAGCTTTATAGCCGTATCAGGCCTGAGAGTAATGAGGGGAGTCCCCCTCTGCAGCAGGGGCAACAATGTTCATCTGGAGGTAGGTCTGTGCTGCCACCTCCGTGCTGGCCCTCCGCCCCAGTCCATATGGCATCGGCGTGGACTGCAGCTCCTGCAGCTCCTGCTGCTCCAGCCTGCTGGCCCTGCGATCCAGCGGCGGGGGAATCCTGAAGCTGCCTGTCCCCTGCAGCCTGTTCCTTGTGCTGCGCCGGCTGCCTGCAGTGCCGAGCATGGGAGGCGCTCCTCCCTTCAAGGGAGGCAGCACGCTCCCATTACCGGTCCCCTGGGGCCCCTCCTCTTGGTCTAGAGGCGGCGGCGGTGAAGCCACACCAAAGGCCTTGAAGGAGGAGGAGCTGGTACTGCTTGCATGAGCGAGATCCTTGGAGCTCCGCTCCTTGGGGCCCTGCTCCTTGCTACTGGCTACAGCTGCGGTCACCTGCATTGCAGCAGCCGCATGGTACTGGTGTGATCCCTATAGTGGCGACCTGACTCTGGGCTCTGCTTCTTTGTGCTGGCCACTGCAGCGTAGCATGAGCTCAACAGGATGACAGTCCCGGGGCATCTGGTGTTGCCCATGGCTGCCTGTTGTGCACTGTAGGGATACAAGTGAGGATCTGACAGTGAGGTCTGCTCCTTGAAACTGTGCTCCTTGCGGCTGGTGACAATCATAGTCACCTGCAGCGCAGCAGCAGCAGCATGATTCCACCTGTTTTGCACCTTGGGTCCTGCAGTGCTGGCCTTTCATTCATGACAACAGCCATGGCTTTGTACAGACCAGCAGCACCATCATGTTGGTGAGGTGCTCAGTATGAAGGCCGGCTCTGTTCCTTGCTGATGACAAGGGCCAAGGCCACCTGCAGCACAACAGAAGCATGCTGCAGCTTTCGTTGGCACAAAACTGCGCTCTGGATGTGGCTGAGGGCATGCAGGTGTTGTCTTGGTAGGTGCTACCTACAGAGTTTCCACAGCACTGACAGCAGACAGGATGATGGTAGTTGTGCTGTAACGAGCTTGTGCAGCAGCCAAGCCTCAAGCAGTTGCTGAGATGGCCACCTTGGAGCCGTGCCAACATGCAGGCGTTCCACATCAGAACAAGCTGAATAAGGCCGGCTTACTGCTTCAGCAGCAGCAAGCAAGCCCCTGTGCCACCTTGAGCTCCACACCAGGCATCTGCAGCTGCCTGAGCAGCTGTGCTGCGCGCTGAACAACTCACACACAGCGGCGTTGAGCTGTAGCAGCTGAACCCCTCACCATATTCTTGGCGCCTGGCTGCTGCTCCATGAGCATCTCAATGGAGGTCTTGACTGTCAGTGAGAGAGCCAGCAGGGGCAGGCGCTTCATGGGCTGCTCAATTTGGACACCTGACGCAAGGCAACAGGGAAGTGGACAATTGGCTGGCGACGTACAGTGGCGATCATGCACGCAGTAGCATTGCAAACGTGCTGCATTGCAAGCCCTGCATTGCCCGCTGCTTGCCATCAGGGCTGGACAGCAGCTCTAAATCCCGCGGCCTGCTCAGCACAGTCACGTCTTGCCAGAGCACCCCAAGACACAATTTTCGTGAACATTGCCGTGAGCACTCTAGCGCGCACAGTGGCGCAGTGAGATGCCTGCAGGCTGCTGCAGCATGTACAGGGTGCAGGGCTGCAGGCCACACAGTGCTGCGCAGACACAGACTAGCTCTGCACGCTGACCTATGTTCTCGACACCGATCAGCAGGAAACCCATCAGAGGTGCGACTGCAATTGTCAGCCTGAGACAGCGCAAGAGCACGATCAGCACTTTGCAAAATGACTGAATCAGACTGGCCTGTATGCTGCACAGCAACATGGGCCTCAGAGGCGGCGGCAGCACATGCAGCTTGTGCAAACGAGCTGGAGTGCACAGCAATGAACGTCAGCTTGAGCAAGCAGGCGTCTCTAGAGCAGATGCGCACCAGCCCAGGGGGTGCCAAAGGGGCCATGGAAGAAATGTGATGAAAACAATCAGGAATCGCGATGTGTGCCTGCAGCAGGCACAGGTGCAGTCAGGAACACCTGCAGAGTCACGGGACTCACACAGCCAGACTCAACCTCTCAACACTCAACACCCCTGCGGGTACTCTCTGCTGACATGAGGTGCCCTTGCTGTGGCAGCTGGGCAAAGGGCAGGCCAAGCAGTGCTGTCAAGTATCAAGACAGAAGAGGAACCCGCAGGAGGATGCACTGCACCTGGTGTAGGCCACTGGGATGGGCTGCCTCATGAGGCGCTCTGTGGCGGCGACCCGCTCATGGTAAAGTCCAACCTGCAAGGCAGCAGGCATCTGCTGTCAACGCTGGCATCTCAGATTGGCCAGCCCTGACCAGGCACCCCTGGCTGCATTGTCTGCCTGCAAACAGGTAGAGGGGTTGGGGGGGGGGGGGCAGAGAAAGCAGGAATCGGTAGGCAGCACAGCACTCTTATTGAGGTCTTGCAGTGATAGGCAGCACAGCACTCTCATTCAGGTCTTGCAGTCAAGACAGTCGATCTTTGCTATGATTGCCTGTCCACCTTACCTGCTGGTCAGCGCTCCACTGCATGTACGCGGGCAGATTGAGCGCCCTTAGTGCTTCAGAGCACACGCTGGCTACTGCAGACGGCATGTGGGGACAGCCCGCTAGCCACAGCCGCTCCTCAGGGAGCAGAACACTCTGCAGGCAGACACTGCTTGGCAAAGCAGTTGGGTGCCAGCGCAAACGATACTTGAAGGCAGCCTGCCATCCATGGACACCACTGAAGGAGCATGAAACCCTGCAGGGCATGTACTGTTGGGTGCAGAGCATGTGAGCCGGGGGCTTGAGCTGGGGGCCAGTCTGCCAGCCACAGGATCCTGCAGGTAGGTGAGCATCAACAAGATGGAGGCGGGAATTCAGTGGAGGTCCTAGCAAGGGTTTCCTCTGGGGCGCTGCCTTGCGTTGGCAAGGCTGATGCAATGCGGAGCAGCCTGCCAGTCACAGGCGCTCCTTAAGGGGCAGTGCAATCCTGCAGGCACAGTGGTTCAAGGCAGAGGGAAGAGTCCTTGTGGCCCATGGCGTGTTGGCAGCCAGTTTGCGGCGGCCACAAGTTGTGTTGTCAGAGAGCTGTCTGACGCTGCAGACCCCTCATGTACACTTGACATGAGGCAGCAACCTGGAAAGGCGCTGCTGAGCTGAAAATGCAACTGCCACCTCAGCACGAGGCTACTGGTTGGACTAGACTTGTGGGTCGGCCTGCTGCAGCAGGCAGACCTGGTGAGGGAGCGCCGGCCCAAGGGCCCATCATGCTGGGGTTGCCACAACCCTTGAACATGATGTCAGAACTCTGCCACACCAGTGGTAGGAACTCACACAGAGCTGCCACAGTGCACAAGTTGCCTCAGCAATGCGGCAACAGTTTGTGCTCGTCAAAGACAGCCTTATACATCTGCATCGCAGGATGTACAGCCAGACAGGGTGCCTTGCCTCAAACATGGTCTCGGGGTAGTCGTCTGCGCTGACATGCGCCATGAGCGCAAACGGCATAGCTGTGGTCCACCGCGCCAGGAGCTGCTGCAGGGCCTCGTCTTGGGAACCCCACGTCAACCCCTGCACAGCACAGCAACATCCAGAGAGAATGTTGCACAAGGCAGCCATGATGGATGCTGTCATTGAAACTGCATGGCCCCCTAAGGCCATGGCAGCCTCCTCAATACATCATTGCCACATGGGAGAGGCGTCCAGATAATTCACTGAAGTGACCACCAGGCACAAGCACCTTGGGGTGGGCATGCAAACATACAATGCCCCAATGTTACCTCTCCCCATACAGCTGGCACTGATCACAGGAAGCAGCATGCTCATCTATAATGTTTGAGGCTGCTATGTGGACGGCCGCCTCTGGTAGAGAAGCAGACATAGCAGTGCAATCTAGCGATTAGCCAGGGTCGCAGCATGGCTGCAGTAGGAGCACAACATTCAGGGACACACTTGCATGCGACTCAGATAAACACTTACAATGCGGACGACGTTGCGGGCGATATTCAGCAGCTGACCCCTGCAGACAGTGGGGAATGACCTCAGTGGCCCAACAATCACTAGCCTGCCTGGGTTCAAGGTGCAGGCTGAGGTGGCTAGCAGGTGACACCGTCAACCTTGCAGGCCGTACAGGAAGCATGTGAGGCCCACCAGACTATGCGAGCTTCCCACCACCGGCCGTAGGCTGAGTTTGTCCTGCAGCACAGGCATCATGCTGAGAGGACTGCTTCAGGGGAGCTTGTTACAATGAGGGTGGAGGGACACAGCAGAATGGTAAGCAGCATCTGTGGACAGCCCACCTAAAGACCAGAAGCAGAGCTAGCGCGAATGAACTCAGGTAGAAGGGGAGGTATAGGTAGGTCTGCAGGGAACACATGTCGGCTCTCAGATTTGGGCTCATGGGTAATAATCGGGCTCCAGCAGGATGCAGCTGGAGCATCCAAGCACATGTACTGACCTGCTCTATGATCTTTGGAGCCCCAATCGGCTCAAGGTACTGCAGGGTCAGCATGAGCATGTCAGCAGGAGCTTGAGTATGTCAAGGAGCCATATCAAGGAGCCTGCCTGATGGTAGATGCCTGCCACCACTGCCATCAAGGCAACCTGCAGGGGCACAGCCACAGTGTCAGGTCTTTCCACATGCTGGAAGGCATAGACAAATGGTGGCTCATGCTGCAGCATAGCAGCTTGTCTGGAAAGCCTGAAAGGCAAGCCACTCACCCATAACATGGGCGGCCAGTACCATAGAATCACAGCAAGGCTGCAGGGCAACAGGGACAAGTGGGCTCGAACCATGGAGACAGACTGCATTGAAGGTGTGCCTTTGCCCATGCTCCACCCAAGAGCCCCACACGGGCTTGGCGACACCACGCATAGCCACTGGTGTATGTTGGAGGGGCAGGCATGGACAGGAGACCGAGGGAGGGTGATGTGCACCCAGTCTGGTCATGGACAACTCCGTGAGCCATGCACGCAAGGCAGGTGCTGGACCACAGCTCACGTCACTCGGGGTTCAGGCAGAAATCTTTTCCAGGAGAGGTGCTCCTCCCAGCGCTTGGCACTGAACACCTGCAGCACTGAGCCCTTGCTGAGTGATCTGCATGCCTGGTGCGCGCACAGGCATGTGCAGAGGCGTCAAGGGGTGCCTGCAGAGACCACAGACAGAGCGCACAAAGAGCACGGTAAAGTGCCTGCTCCCAAAGCTTGCCTGGTCCTGGAACAGATCCTGGGGGTCCATGAGCCAGGGGCAGCCTTCCTGTGACCAGCCATGCCCCATGCCGTGAGGTGCTGCTGCTGCTCAGTGAGCAGTGCCGCTGCAGGCACTGGGGACAGTGTCGCTGCCCGTCCCTGCAGGCAGAGCAGCAGTGCATTGAGCTCAGCATGAGCGGCAGCACACATCTTGGAATGTTACAGGTCTGAGGCAGGGAAAGGAAAGCTTTGCATCACGCTTACAAGTTGGCAATCAGCACCTGGAGGCTGAGCTGAAGGCCGTGCTGATGCAGAGGGGGCACCCCACCGCCACTCAGGGCCGTAACCTGCTCAGCACAGCCACAACCAAGGCTGACACATTGACGGCCTGCAGTTACATATGCTCAAGAGAATCAGAGCTGGCACCAGCGGCTAAATCATCTTCCCATACCCCCATTGAATGGGTGCTTGCTGGCCGAACTTGAGACTGCCCTGCTCACTCGCCTGTGTGCAAAGAACACTGAATCAACGCTTTGTGCGCAGCTTATGCAGCAACTATTGCTCTGCCACACTCGATATACATCCTAATCTCATACACTTTCACTTCAGTGCCATCTTAAGGCTTTTCAAAAGTATAGGCTTAGATCACTTTAGGTTACAATATGGGGGAAAAGGTGGCAGCAGCCTGACTTGCTGTGGCACACCCAAGCATACCAGTCATGTCAACATCAGCAGCAGCCACTCCAGTGCACAGCGTGGTCATTGTGGGAGCAGGCTTTGCAGGCTTGCAGGCTGCCAGACTGCTCAGACCAGCATGTCCTGATCTGCTGGTGCTGGAGGCTGCAGACACCATTGGAGGGCGAGTGAAGCAGGCGCGTCCCCTGCGTTGCGCTGCCTGGTGTCCTGCCTGCCACAAGATGGACTGCAGCCATCATGCAGCGCCCCAGCCAGTCCCTGCTGGGCGGCTTGCATCCCACATGTCTGGCCATCACTGCTGACTCCCCTGCCCCGGCTTCGCGCTTTGCAGGTTGAGGGCGTGGCCCCCTGGCCGGTTGAGACTGGCCCAGAATTTGTGCACGGCGCAAGATCTTGCCTGAAGGTCAGCCTAGGCCTCCCACAGCCCTATAAGGGCAAACCAGGATGGATGATCAACAGCTGTACGATGTGAAGTCACTAATGTGGTCCTTTCACTCACTGAACAATTGCTTCAAAGGGGCAGAGTGACTGCACGCCAAGTTGCTGTGCTGTCAAAGGGTTCCTGCAAGGCCCTTCTGCCACACTGTATGGGCAGGGCTGCATACTCATTGTTATGTCAAGCCGTGCCGTGCTGTGTTGTGTCAGGTGGCTCCACCACACACCCAACCCCAGCCACCAGCGCTTGCCTCTGCAAGCTGCTCGGCCACCGGTGCTGCATGCTGGCCCGTGTTACTGCCACCCCTCACCAGCTGCCAGATGCCCCTGCTCATTTTGGTCTGCCCTGTTGTGCTGTGCAGCTGCAGGGATGCCAGCCAGCCAGGCTCTCTAATGCTGGCTCTCATTGTGCAGGTAGTGCTGCACACTCGTCATCCCTGCAGCCCTCCCATGCCTTGTGCCTCCCCACACACCTCACAACCCTACAGCAGCAGCATGTGCATGTTCAAGTGCCGGCTCTCGTTGTGCAGGCAGTGCTGGACGAGATGGGCTGCGAGCTGAGGGAGTATGCCTGGCCTGACCACTGGTACTTTGGCAAGGAAAGGCGTCTGGTGGACAGCAGATATGAGGTGCACAGCAGCAGGGCCGGCTGGTGTGGTCCTCTGCAGTGGTCAGCAGCTTTCCCGCGCACACAGCCCCTGCCTGCCACTGGTCTTGGGTGTCTGCTGAACCGCTTCCACATTACCAGCCTCTGTTACCTGGCTGAAAGCAGATCTGTGGGGCAGAGCTGCTCCCTGGAGCTTGTGCATTGCACAGCAGCAGTGTTGTCTGGGGGTGGTCGCCTCAACTGTGGAGAAGTGTTACCTAGCTGACAGCAGCGTCCAGGTGCACAGCTGCTCCTTGCAGCCATGTGAAGTTTGGCACGCTCGCCCTGCACTTTGACAGCCACCAATATATGGTAGACAGCAGCGTTCAGGTGCTCAATGCTGCTTGCTGCCCCTGCAGTCTGATTATGGTATCGGGCGCCTTCCCTGCAGCTTACTGATGGTAGCCCTGCTCTGTTGTGAGCAGAGCAGCTGCAGCTTGCAACTAGGTTTTGTCCCTGCAGCACGAAATCTTACACTCTGTGCTGTCAACAGATGCCCTTCTGCAGAGTAGGGCATCAGGGATCACCCAGGCCACAGCATGTCAAAGATGTGGGAAGGCAGGACACACTACAGCGCAAGGCAACTCACTGAGTCAAAGCCTCTGCTGCAGGGTGGGCCACAAATCTGAAAAGAAGAGAGGCATGCTCTGCTCTTAAGAGCACCACCCCAGCTCAGTGCATGGACTGACGGACAACCCTGGCTGCAAAGCAGGCAGTGTGTTAGTGTGGGGGTGCCTGCTGTCGAGCTCATGCTGCTGCCAAGCCACTGACCAGGCCAGTCTGCAGCTCAGGATGCCGCACCCCGACAGGTGCACAGCCTGTCCAGGGGCACCCCCTGAGCCGGCAGTATATGCCATCACAGCCACGATATTTCAGCCTGCATGAACTTGCTAAGAGGCAGCCCTGGCTGCAGAGCAGGACGCCGAACTCCAGCGTGTGCACAGGCTTTTTGAGGAGGTGGGCGCTCAGGAGCTGCCAGCCACCGACATCTCTGCTGAGCAGTGGCTGCGCCAGCAGGGCGCCTCAGACCGCATGGTGGCCATCGCTGATGCCTGCTATGCCAACGACTTTGGGTGCAGCATTGAGCAACTTGGCCTGAGGGAGCTGATACTGGAAAACAGAAAGTGGGAGTCAGGTGAGTAGGCGGCGACAGATGGTAGGCTGCAACGAGCTGCACACACAGGCAGGGTGATGCCGTCGCTGGATATGATGGCAGCAGTCTGCAGCTGGGCCTGCACAAGATGATATTGAACAGTGACCTGTGAGTCAGGTGTATTTAGCTGAACAGAACTGGTGCTGTGATGTGCTCTGAAGCAGGCAAGTGCATGCCTTTGACGGAGTTGATGGCACTGCTGGCCTGCAGAAATTTCGATGAGGGCTTCAAGGCTGCAGGTGAGCAGACAAGCCCCATGACAGACAGGAGTGCTGCGTGTCTGGATGCAGGGCTGCACAGGCGTGCAGGATGCCCCTCAGCCTGCCTCTGAGACTGTGGACCACCCTGATGCAGCCAGACCTGCAGTGGGTTGCTGCGTGTGCAGGCGACACAAATTTGGTGCTGGACTGCTCCCTGCAGGAGTTAACATCTGTTCTGCTCTCTCGTCAGCGACAAACCCTGCTTTCGACCTAATGCAGCAGGGCTGCTGCTTGTGCAGGCGACACCTATCTGGTGCTGGATCGCTCCCTGCAAGACGTGGCAGCCCACCTTGCCGCCAGCGTGCAGTCAAGCATCCAAGTGCGCTGGCCAGTCACCTCCATCAGGCGCGACACAGGAGGGGTCACGCTGCAGGGCCCTGCCGGCAGGTGCGCTGCTTGAGACCCCCTGTTGCGCAAAAACGTGCTGCACAAAACTGTCTGGTGGCACGTCATGCGCGGGTGGTCACCCCTGCAGAGCCTTGCTGGCATGTGGGCGGTGTGGCCTTCACCTTCTGCTGCCCCCTACCGTTCTGTGCAGCACGAAAATGCAGACCTGAGTGCAGCAGGGGCATGTTGGGCAGGCTGCAGGCTGTCTGCTCCCTGGGCTTTGCTGGATCATACAGTCAAGTTGCCATGCGTGTTGTCACGCCGCAGAGCCTCACTGCAACTTGCGCAGGCTGCAAGCTGTGTGTACTGAGCTCTGCAGGCCTGAGCTGCTGCCATGTCATTGTGGCATAGCCCCTGACAGCACTCCCAAGGGGGAGGCACTCTGCTGTGATCACAGGTGTCATGCCCTGCAGGCAGGTGAGGTGCCGCCCAGTCATTGCGGCCTGCCCGCTGACCGTCTTGCCCAAACACAGGTGTCCTGCCGTCAATGCAAGGTGCCTGCGCTGCAGGCAGGTGAGGTGCCGCCACGTCATTGTGACCTGCCCCCTGGCAGTGCTTCAGCGCGGCGACGTGGCCTTTCGCCCGCCCCTGCCTGCTCCCAAGCTGGCAGCCCTTGACAGAGTCAAGATGTCAAATGCCGTCAAGGTGAGCTGTGTGTCCCCTTGCAGACGTGATGCAGTTGCTTCGAGGGCTGGCTTTGCTGGAATGGGTCAAGGCGTGAGTGTTGTCAACCTGAGCAGGGCTTGCCTGTGCCAGCATACACCTCACACTCAGGCTTGTCGCATACATGTGGGCTGTTGCAGCCCTGAGCACCTCAACTCAGACAGACAGCATGGACTGTGGCATCCTGCGCAGCCCTTCTATTGTCAGGCTTGTGTTGCAGGTGATCCTGGTCTTCAGCAAGCCCTTCTGGCCGCTGGACTTCTTTGATGTCGTCTGCACAGACTGCTTCATCCCAGAGTTCTGGGTCACCACATACCCCACCGCTGTAGAGCAAGCAGCTGCCAGGGACCAGCAAGGCCAGTTCCCCTGCATCAGCAGCAGCCAGCGGCCAGGCAGTCACTCGCAGGTGGGAGGTCGGGCTGAGGGCCAGCAGAGCGAGCAGTGTGGCTGCGCAGCTGCTGAGAGCGGTGCTGACAGTGCAAACCAGCAGCAGCAGCGGCAGCAGCGGCAACCCAGCGCCAGAGGAGGACTGCCAGGCAGCTCAGATCAGGCAAGCTGCCCTGCGCTCCTGCTGCAGCGCTGCATTGCCATTGCAGCTATCATGCTGCGCTGCTCGGCTGACGTCCTGCTGTCTCCCACAGTCCTGCCTGCCTGCCCCTGCCCATGTGCAGGTCAGAGAGTGCCTGCTCAGCATGGCATGCTCTGCACTTCTGGCCACAGCTCTCTGACCTTGTGAGTGGCCTGTAGCAGTCACTGTGCACAAGAGGCTTTGCAGAGGTGGCCGCAGACGTGGCTTACCCGCATAACATAACACCCAACCATGTGCAGCTTGGGGAGCCACCTGTGCATGATGGGCTCTGCAGCTCAGAGCTGCCGGCCAAGGCCCTATTATCCCTGCTCAACCCCCCCTCTCACCATGTGCAGGATACAGCACAGCCGTCAGGACGTGGTGGGCTCAGCAGCTCACAAAACACCTGGCAACAGCCTTGCAATCCCCGCTGATATCTGCCTCTCACTGTGTGCAGGGTGGAGAGCGCTTGTTCTGCATGACAGGCTTTGCAGCCGGCATCAGGGCTGAAGAGATGAGCGAGATGCGCCAGGGCACAATAGTCCTGAAATCACTCGCACAGCTGGACCAGATGTTTGGTGAGACAGTGCTCACGACAGACATCTGTGTGATCCCGCAGTGATCTGCGCACCTCAGCACATGCTGGCGCCACGCCTTCAAGATCATGCAAGATTTGAACAGCTACCTCAACTTCTGGACAACAGCCAGCTCTGCAGCCTTCCACTTTGGCCTGTTTGTGAGCTGCTGGCACATGCAGGCATTATTGCCATGAGTCCCTCTGCAATCTGAGCACACGTGCTGGCTGGTGCAGGCAGCTCAGCGGACAGGCACCCTGCAACATCAGCATATGTCCGGGGGCATGTGGCAGACTGGTCTCGAGAGCGCTGGACACAGGGAGCTTACACATACCCGACGCTAGGAGCACAGGAGGGTGATAGGCAAACCCTTGCCCAGCCAGTGGATGACAGGTTGTTCTTCGCTGGAGAAGCCACACATGCAGGCATCAACCCCTGCTTGCAAGCTGCAATGGAGACTGGGGAGAGGGCAGCCAAGCAAGTTCTTGAAGCCTTGCGGCAGGGACATACTGCCAAGCTCTGATGGTCTGTGCTACAAGCCTTCTCTAACTACTACACGCTACCTGACATTCATGGTATTTCACTGTTGCAAACAAACATGAAATTCATGAAATTAGTTCTGTAAGCCCTTATGACCTTGGTTGCCAGGTAAATTATCGACCATCCTGCTGGCCCCGTCGAGCAACAATGACCTCAGAGCACATCCAGCCCCCGTGCACAACTTTTGTGCGCACTTGCTGCCAGCCATTGCCCAGGTAGGATTGCATCGCCTGTGTGCGGCATCCACCAACCAGCTCTGGCATCAGCCTGTGCACCAGCTCCCAGGCACCTGCAGCCACCAACAAGTTCGCTCATTCAAGCAGGCACTGGTAGGGCTGCCAAGACAGCCTGGCAATACTGAGTTGTTGCACAGGCACCAATGTGCAGCAGTGCGCCTCCACACATGTCTGCTAGATAGCATCCTTACCTGTGGCTAACCTGGTGGGCACTGTTTGACCGCCAGAGAGCCCCACCAGCCACAGCTCGCCTTCAGGCCGGAGCAACCTGCAGCAATGACAGCACTGAAGCATGCCAGTGTCAAGATGGGGATATGCCTGCATCTTTGTACAGGGGCACGCATTGCCTTAGGCTGCAGCATGCAGGCCGCCTATCTGATCGCTGCAGCGTGTTCGTTGCAGCAACATCGACCACCACACATAATTAAGGCCAAACACTTGTATGTGAGATGCGCTTCGCTCCCACTGCCTGCTTGAGTGTTGTGTTATGTACCCAATCAGCAAGGCTCCTGCCAGTCCACCTTCAGCAGTGCCTGCCATACCTGTGACCCTGCCACCAAAAAAGCCTGGCTGCAGTCTGGACTGGCACTCACCGCCAGGCCAGCCGGAGGACTGCAGCCACGTCCTCCTCACTGAGCAGGTCCAGGACATAGGTGCTCAGGAAAGCATCACAGCTGCCATCTGCCAAGCCAGCCCCCGCGTCCAGAGGGTCCCCGCTGACAAGCTGCACCCTGCTCCTGCTGCCTGCACAAGACTACCCAGCGTCGGTTTGGCCCTTTGGAAATGGTTCTTGCTCTTGGCATTCGTGTCTCACAGAGTAGATCCAGCCCTGCAGCCGTCTTACTTTGCAATCAGCATCAGTGCATGTCAGTCCCTCTCTCCTGAAATGCTCGCTGCTCCAGGGTGCTGGCCCACACAAGCCACACCCTGGCTCTGCTGCATGCACACCAAGACAGGCTCAGCTTGAGAACCTCAGTCTCAGGCAGACATACTGCAGCAAGCCAGCATTACTTTGCTGCCGTGCTGAGCGCAAACGCGGGCCTTTCCTGAAATGAAAGCAATGGGCTGGAGAGGCCTGCCTGCTCCTGCTTTGCTGCAGTGCAAAAGTTTTGCCACTACGGGAGCCTCCCTGGCCCGTTCCACAGACAGTCCAGGCTGGCTTCCCAGAAGCTTGGCACTGCTCGTGGAAAGGCAACTGCAAGGAATCGCGACGCGCAGAGGAGCCCACCAAACTTCTGGAGGCGTGTCTGTGCCAGCTCAGTCATGGTCAAGCTCTGATCCACTCCAAAGTATGTGGCTTCCGGGGGAAGCTCTGCTGCCAGCAGTCTGGCTGCTAGGCCACCAGTCCTGCACAGGGCCCAGACTTTTCTGGCTGAGGTGCAGCTGTCAGTTGTGACAGTTGGGCCAAGAAGCCATCAGCCCTGCTTAGGCGCATGGACCATGCCTAGCATAAGGTGCAGCTCAGCAGGGCCATCAGCCACTTCACAGGCATGCAGGTTTCAAGTGACACCGCGGCTAGGGCTGCTGCCCTATCTCACCCACAGCCGAACTCAAAGACGCTGGACACCTTTGACAGCTCTGCAGTCTGCAGAAGAGCTGTTGTGGCAGGCCCTGCAGCAGGCACTCAGCATTGCTGGCCCCGCCTCTCTTACCAGGAGTCAGCCAAACTTTGACGGCATACCTCCATATGAGCTGTCGCTGTCACTGGCTCTGCTGCCAGCCCTGCGACAGTGGCTTGGTATTCGGCAGGGCTGCAGACTTTTGATGAGCAACCTGAGTACACATGTGGCATACCTGTCATACACCACCCTGGCCTGCTGCCTGGAAAGTACCCTGCGTCCATCTGGAATGGCAGGTACTGCAACTGCTGGATGTGTCAGAACTGGCATGTTTTCCAGGTCTGAGGCACAGGTGAATTTAGGCTGATGAGTCATGATCACGTGATCGCAGCTGCTGTGAAATCATTGTGATGAGATATGTGGGTGAACTGGGAATTGATAATGCAGCCTCTCTTTTATCTGCTGATCGGTCTCAATGTATAGGCAGCCCTGGGTGCCTGCTCTGGCCATGTTGCATGTGTTGTAGGAGCAGATATGCAGTCCTGACAGGTTCTGCTTGCTCAACTGTGTCCTTCTCATTTCGCTCATTCGAGTTCTCTGCCATGCAGCAGCGCACCGGCAGGCCACATGGTCTGCAGCGCTAGAGCTTGCCCCTCAGCAGCCTGCTGCCCACTGCCTCCATCAAACAGGTACAAGGATGTAGGCGGGCCCATTGTCAGAAGACAGGCAGCAGCTGCTGCAGCAGGTGTGACTCCCAGCCCACTGCTCCCAGGCAGCACAAGCTCTCCAAGCCCCTGAAAGTTGACTCCCTGACGGCCGCTGAGATGCAGGAAAGCCGTGCACCCTTGCAGAGTGCAAAAGGCTGGCAGCAAAGCTCGAGGAGCAGGCCATATGGGGGAAGCCCACAGTGGTGATGACGCAGTCATGCGTGCAACAGTTAGTGTCTAGACTGGGTGCGTCAGGACACTGCAGGCCAAAATGCAAATTGTCAAGCTCTCACCACTCAGCTCTGCCTTTGTTGGGAAGACTGTTGCATGCTTTCTTTGTTGGTTTTGTCACATTGCCTCTGCAGCAGACAACGCACAGTCTTTGCCAGCAGAAAGCAATGCTGCCTGTGAAGCTAACAATAATGCCTTACAACGGGGTGTGTCACACATGGTTGAATGTCAACTGATAACAGCTCACTGGGTGGCGCTTTTGAGAGTCAGCTGAAGTCAACCACGTCAAGGGAGACGTCACAGAGCTACATGGCAATGTTGGAGGAACAGCAACTGCTCACTTCACAAGCCAAGGTGACACAATATATGGCAAGCTTCCGAACTGTGGCTTCAGGCAGGGACAGCCACAATGACCAGTAAGACTATGTCCCAAGTGAGGCCCTGAAGGTGAGCCTGGCGGAGGGGTGCCAGCCACTTCCTCCAGAGAGCTTTGTATATGCTTGTGAAGCGCTGCCAAGAGCATCACCACCAACTGACGGACCAGGCCAGGAAGCCAAAGATGGCCCTGAGGATGATGAGCAGCAGCCAGACAGCCAGCGCCAGCATGCTGGAGCATAGCACTGCAGCCACAAGGGCACCGCCAACTTGTATGACGCCAGTCCTGTCCAGCTTCATGGCTGCTGTTGCGGCACGAGTCAGGTACTAAAGGCCTGGGGTTGGGACCTGCAGGGAGGCAGCATCAGGGAGGCGCATGGGCACCTGAGATGGCTGACATGAGAATTGTTGAGCACATCAGCAGGGAGCCACCAGTCTCACCCTGACAAAAGCTGCCCTGAGACTGCTGTGCAGCAATCCCATGTTAGCCTTAGCCTGTGGGTCAAAAGAGTGCTTTTTCCTTTCTTGAGGACACCAGCAGAAGCTGCTAGCCGGCGGCTTGCGTATTCGGTTGCACACTGCTCAGTTGACTTTGCACAAAAATCGCCACAAACAGAATCATCAGCTCGCTGTCAACAGCGTCAGAAGTCCACCTCCGAAACACCCAGCATGTGGGGCTTGTTCAAAGACACCAAGAATGGAGGATCCGAGCGGCATCACGGCGCGCACCAGATTCAATCTGGCACATCCAGGGGACCCCAACCTGTGCCCCCACCTGGAGTCATAGTGCAGACCAGCTCTACATGCACCACAGAGGCGCAGGTATGGTCCCAGTTGCATTGTCTGACAGAACACTGAGGTCTTTGCAGGTGCTGCTGATTAGGACAGTGGGCATTCGCAGACATGCAATTCCCCTGTCTGCGGATTCATGCTGCCTCCCGGGCTTGCAACAGGGCAACTCGCACTTCTGCACCTCACACTGCAGCACTCCAGAGAGGCCGAGGCCTTTGTTCTGGGACTTGTCACTGGATTTGTTGTGGGCCTGCTGGTGCCTCAGCAGCTGCTGTTCTTTGAAGTTCACCCTGTCATCCCAACTGCCTGGCAGGTGTGCGCACGCGCAGACTTGTATAGGCTGGTGGCAAGTCAATTGCCACAGGGCGCCTGTAAGGAGCTGGACATGCCTGCAGCTGTACAGCCCTAGCGATTGTCACTGTCTGTGGGGGTGTGCCACCCCACACACTCTGCCACACCCAGCAGCTTCTGGGCGTGTGCCGCCTGGCCGCCCCACCTCATCTGACACCTGCACACGCACCCCATCTGCTGCATGTTCTGGGTCAAGGCAGGCGGCGCAGCCAAGGCTTGTGGCGTTGTCAAGCGGTGCATGTCTTGGGGCATCCAGAACTTGGTGGCTGACTGCGTCAACCAAACAGTCAGCATGCATGGTCAAGCGCCTGTGCAGGAGCTGACCAAGGCAGTCTGTCGCAAGGGTGCTCATGCCAGTGCATCTGCATGGGCTGTAGTCTTGCACAGTGCGTGGGCATGAGATCGTCAGCTGACACCTTGGGGCGGTGGGGCCAGGGCCCGGCACTGGATGGAGCCATGCAGGACTGTGGCATGCACCCACCTCCCTGCACAACTGACACCAGCTTGCTGCCTTTGCTGCAGGGTGTGGCCCGCAAGTGGACCGAGACCAAGCAGCACGTCAAGCAAGCGGGCGACGAAGCTGTGATGGCCCACATGAAAGCCTGCACGGCCGAGCAGCTGCTGAGCACTGCCTGTGAGCTGGAGGAGAGGGCTGCAAAGGCCAGGAGGCAGGCTGCCAAGGTAATGTGATGTGTGGGGACAGACAGCAGAGTTGGGCAGTGCCCAGAGGACATTTGGGCATCGTCTGCACGCAGAGGAGCTGCTTAAGCCACAGCGGACAGGTTGCAGGTGGGGACATGTTGCAGGGCTGAAGCGTGACCAGATAAAAGCAGAGGCAGGCTGTACGCATGTGAGGGACGGTGGCAAGCTGCAGCCGTGAGATCAGCAGGCTGACTGTCATGCTCTGCAAAGACTGCGGGTACGCAGGCAGAAATACTGCATGTAGCTGGGATGTGGGGCGCCATGGTCATTAGCTGCCTGCTGCACCTCTCTGCTGCGGCACCTGGAGGACTGCGTGCGGGGCGCAGACAGTGTCTCAGGCTGGGCTGAGCTTGCTGCCTTCCACCTTCCATCTCTTCCAATATGCCTTCCTGAAGATGCCCAGAAGTCCAGAGAGCAGCTCAATTTGCTGACGGGTACAGCCCAGCTCACACATCTCACATGTGTTTGGCTGTTCATTTGCAGTTGCAAATAGGAGCATAACGCACCTGAGGCGGAGCGAGCCTTGCTGCAGTAGCTACATTGTACAGATCTAGTGATGACTCCTCTGCCTGCCTGCAGCTGCAAGCCGATGCCCAGGAGGCGAAAGAGGAGGCTGCCATGCTGCAACAGGTGGCGGCGGCTGCAGCCACAGCGCGGGAGCGTGAGGGCGAGCTGCGCAAGACTCTAGTTGAGAAGGAGCAGTAAGTGTGTGCATTCAGCGTCATTGTATGGGTGATACTTGAGGCTTGCTGGGCTCCAGGCAGAAGCAACAGACGCAACAGATCATCTTTGCCAGACTAAGACCTGAGCCCACAGACCGGCTCCTGATCTGATCGTGCCATTGCTTCACAGTGCTGTAACATCGGCTTTGGTCATGCTGCATAGGCGCCCAGCAGGATCAGCAGGATCAGCAGGAGATGCTACTGCACAATTTCACCCCTTGATGAATCATGCTTTCATCTGACCATCATCGGCCAGCACAGGCAAAATTTGACGTTGCCACCCTGCAGGGGTGCCAAGCAGGCTCAGCAGGAGGCTCAGCGCAAGACGAAGGAGCTGCAGCGCCTGGCAGCTGAGCTGAAAGAGCATGAGCAGAAGCTCAGCGAGCTGCAGGCCGCCCACGATGCCGCAGTCAAGTGAGGCTGCTGCCTTGCTCCATGCACTGTGTGATGTTTGTTTTGCTGTGTTCAGACAGGGCTCCCAACCTTGTCTCTGCAGGGGGCCTGCAGGCCGTGCATCAGCACTGCCATGCAGCATCTTTGTTGTCTTGCAGCATGATGCCTGGCTCAATATCAATGCACCTGCTTCTCTCTGCAGGGGCCTGCAGACTGTCACCCAGCTGCAGGCAGAAGAGGAGCACCGCGCCAACAAGGCCTCTGAGATCTCGGCCGGCAAGCAGGGCGACATCGAACAGCTGACGGTGAGGACTCAGCCCTCACAGGAGGCTGTGTATGCATCACTTTGCTTCAGTCAGGATCACAGGTCTTCATCTGCTGGTCACAGTTACCATATCTTCATCCAGCACAGGGCAGAGTTAACAGGCTGTGTGGCCTAGTCGTGGTCTGTGGTTGGTCTGGCAGCTGCCTCTTGTGGCTGGTAGGCTGCGCAGACTCCAGCAGCACCTGAACGGTGACTGCTTGGCTGTGAGCAGGGCGACATAGAGAAGCTGACGGTGGGTGGCAGAAGGACTCATAGTTTGACAGCTGTGATGGTCTTCAGCTGCAGGCCAGGATCCTTGACAAGCATTTGAAGCTCCAATCTGATGCGACCTGCCTGCCACGTCTGCCTGGATGAGACCCAGTGGCCCATGTGCAGTGTGTTTGCAAGCGCCTGGCGCAGCAACCTTGTTTCTTGTGCATGACGCACCTGACTGAGATTGGCGGCGCAGGGCTGAGGGCAGAGGCTGAGGCCAGCACAGCCATGCACAGTGACTCCTGGCTGCCTTCATGTGACCTGCCTGCAGCACCGCATTGCTGAGGCTGACGGTCTGGTGCAGGAGTGGCACATGCCTGGCTGACGCCCATCTGCAACTATCCTCACATCAGATCCCGTGTACCCTGCCTGCAGCACCGCCTGATCAAGGCCGACGCTCTGGTGGAGGAGCGGCGCCGCGAGCTGCGGGAGGCTGAGCATGCAGCAGAGGAGGTTGCCAGGGCACTGGAGGTTGCCAGGTCACTCATGGCTGTCTGCTGGGACTCACACTCTGAGACGACTTGCGTTAGAGAGTTCGAGCTGGGGCAGAGGAGGCGGCTTAGGGCGGTAGACTGGTCAAACGTCTGTTTCTGTCGCCCCTCTGCTAAGGGCAGAGGGGCACCTACAGGGTGGCAGTCTGTGGGGACTGGGCCTGTGAGGCCAGGGCATTGCCAGTGGCTTTTTTAGTGGCTACTTCAGTGTCAGTGTTTGTAGTTGGCCAAGGTGAGGTATGACAGTTGAGAGTACTTGGAAGACAGTTGTGAAAGCTTGGGAACTGCTGTTCCTGGGAAGGCCACAACATGCAGGGCAGCCAACTCAGAGGTGCAAAGTAGGCAGTGCTTTGGCGTGCTTCTTGCTCTGGCCTTAGGCAACCCCCTCTGACCATGCTGGGAGCCTCCTGCTTCAAGCTGGGCATCAAAATCCTAGGTTGATGGGAGCAGCACCTCAGGCGTGCCTGCCTGAGTAAGCAGCATCCTGGTTCTGTCTCGTTTGCATCGTCTGACACATCTGCAATGGCTTGGCTGCTGCAGGGCTGAGGTCACGGCAGCTGAGCAGGCACGCATTGAACTGATGAAGGCTGCCAATGAGGCTGCAGACAAGGTCAAGGTCCTCAGGAAGAGGTGAGCATCGTCAGACCTAGCTACGCTGCACATAGTAATACAGCATTTGCTTATTATGGATTGCTGTGCCCCAGCTGCAGTTGTTGCTACAGTTGCAGCCAAGGACCAGGTTTAGTGAGGAAATCATGCATTTGACCAACATGCAGCCTGTCCTTTCAGGCATCGTCTGCGCTGCTTGAGTGCAGCCCCTTGCAGCATGATGTCCCTCGCTGAGGGTTAGCCCAAAAGTTGTAGTACTGTCATTGCATCCCCCCCCAGAAAAGCAACCTTCATGCTGCTTCAGAGTGGAGCCTAGTACAAGGCTGTAGCATGATTTCACAGACAATGCATTGCCCGAGCCATGCTCTACAGCCCAACATTACATGCCGTCTGACAAATTCCTGACCCCACAATCACTGCACAGGCAAGTCTGAACGACCTTGGACACAATGCAGGGTGGAGTCCCTGGAGCGTCAGATTGAGGAGGCCCGTCAGGGATTGGAGCATGCCAAGGCAGTGCAGCAGGAGCGTGAGCGCGAGCTGCAGCAGGCCAAGGAGAGGACCAAGGACCTGACTGAGCAGGTCGAGCCCCTGAGCAGGTGAACTCCTTCGGGTGCACTTTTTCTGGGATTTGTTGTGGGGCAGCCATATTGGGTGCTGGAAGGGCGGGAGCGGGGCACTGTTGCCTGGCAGCTCGAGGGTCTGTTGAGGCAATCCGCGCAAGGAGCTACGAGCTAAGAGGACTTGCTCAAAGGGTCATGAACCCTCTGAGCAGGTGGGGCTAAACCCAAAGCATCATGTGGGATGCGCACCGTTCTGGAACGCCGTGTAGGTGGAGCTTGCCATGCAAACGAGCTGCTCAGCATAATGTACTGCAGGCTAAGGAGCTGGCCACAGACTTGCCCTTTCCCTGTTCTGAGTGGAGTTACCGAATACTCAGGCCTGTGCAGCAAAACCTGGGTTGCCATGCAGCTCTTGCAACAGCCTGTCATTGTGTCATCATGTATCGCACTGAGGCGAGCACTGAGCAGCCTCATGTGTGCAGGGAGCTGCAGGCTGCCCGTGAGGAGGTGCAGCGCCGCACCATAGAGCTGGAGGCTGCCAAGGTGAGGCTTCTCGTCAGGTTTCCAAGAGGCAGATCTGGCTTGTGCTGGTCACAAATGATGTGGGAGCGGCAGCAGTGCTTTGCCTGGCACAGCTCGCTGTCAAGTTGCTGTCAAGCTGTCAGTGGATCAAGTGTACAGCCGCAGCGTCTTATGCATCGATGCTGCTTACATTTGTATCACCACCAGTGGGCCACAGCCTGTCAGGTGTGCACAGCTGCTGCTTGGGAATGGCACCTGAAGGGTCTGCCCACCGGCAAGTTGCTGCAGCATGTCGCACACAAGACCGCAAGGTGCTGATCTGCTTGACAGGTGTGCGTATTGGCAGATCCAAAGTGTCCATTTGTTCCTGACAGGTGCGCGTGGCCGCTGCCCGGGAGCGTCACCTGAACCTGACTCAAAAGGCCAAGGTGCTGGGAGAAGATGCCCGCATAGCCGAGGTCGAGGCCACACACCTGGAGGCAGGTGGGTTTTTGCAGCTTAAATGCAACAAAAAGCAGGATTTGCATCACATGTTTGCCCAGAGTGAGGCAGCCTCTCAATTGGCTGGCGCTGCAGCTGGCGCTGCAGCTGCCCTTCATCAAATCCACTTACACTCTTGAAAGACATTGTCATTGCCAAGCATCTGTCAGGGCTGGTGTGCTGCTGGCCATCATGCATGCTTGGCGGCTAAGGTTCAGATGTGCCCAAGACACTCCTCCCCTAGTGTTTGAACAGTGCAGGCTTGCATGGGGCCTGCCTGTGCTGACATCCATGGGTACTTGAGCAGGCTGCACACCTCTTGCCAGGCACACAATGCTGGAAACATGCCCTCCACAGGCAGGCACGAGGCCATCCACGTGGCTGATGTGTTGCAGCACGCTGAGGTTTTTCATCATGATGCATTTCTTGGTGTCCTGCAAAACTGTCAAGGTGGCCGCCAATCATGTGGCTGCAGCATGAGTTGCATCCAGCTGCAGCCACACCTCCCCCTGCTGGCAAGCTTCTTTGTTCTTCAGAACCAGCATTCCCAAGACTCCTGCCACGCCACCTCGGTACCTCCCCTAGGCCCATATGGGCATCCATATTATTCCGAGCTGTCACACTGTTCTGCAGTAGTGCATCTAGCTGCCCTCTCAGTGTTGCTGCCTGCTGCATCTTGCAGGCATGCGTGAGGCCATTGAGGCCGCCGCCAGTGCTGAGGTCAACGAGCGCAAGATCTGGGAGGCTGCCAAGGCCATGGGGGACCAGAACTCGACCTTCACTTCACAGCGCATCTTGCAGCTGCGTGCCAAGGTGAGCAGCATCCTGGTTTGATTGTGATGGCCTCCAAACTGATCTGGATGTGGGACAGCCTCTGTGGCAAGTGAGCACTGTGCAGAGCACATGCTTGTGTGCTCTAGCAGATCTGTGGCATGTACAGATGAATGACTTGGCACGCTTCTCAATAATCTTACGTTGCTGTCTGCTGGCTGGTCTGCATGGAGTGCACAGGAGCCGCAGCCATCCAGTCCCTGTAGGAAACATGCTGACCCTGCTCTTGTGCAGGTGAACCTGGAGGAGCGCGAGATTGAGCAGCTGCGTAGCCAGGTCAGCAGCCTCAACACCTGCTATCTGTCATTTCACGTGATGCAAGAGCATGTCCGCATCCCTGGTTGTAGAGGTCAAAGACTTGATCCTTCCTTGGAGTGCCACCAGCACAAAAAGATGGGGTGGGTGGGGTGCACAGGCATTACGCAGTCATTTGGGCATGCAGGTGGCAGCTACCGCAACTCAGGGCCCCAAAACGCCTGAGAAGGGGGAAGGCAAGGTCACCGAGGCTACCTCTTCCAGCAAGCAGGTAGCAACCTGAGAACTCTGCTGGGATGTTGCAGTCTTCTTTGTGAGATGTGCCTTCGCTGGGAGGTGCATGTCTACCCAGAGTTTTGGGCCCCCGGGGGCGAGAAGGTCCGCATCACAGAGGCCACCTCAACAAGGAGGTGACATCTGGGGTTGGCTGTGGCTATCGTTGGCAGGCACAGTGCCTGAATTTGCTGCACATTACAGCTTGGCAGGGTTGGCAACAGCAGCTCCCAACTCTGGCTAGCAGCAAACACTGCAGCTGCATTACACCCACAGTGTGCTACCCAGGCTGCCCTTCTAGCATCGGATACCTAACTGCTTGAACCCCATCACCCAGATGTGTGTGCCATTGCATCCACCCACCCAGCAACAGATGTACCATTGCAGAGCCCAACAGTGCTTGCTGTCAAGGTTCCAGACTTGTGTGCTGGGTACTGCTCTGGTCAGCCTGGTGAACGCCCTGACATCCCTGTCCACTCTTTGGGTTCTGTCAGAGCTGCTTGTATCTGCCTGAACGAGGGCGGACGCTGGACCTGTGCTACTGTTGCGGTGTCAGCGCAGCCAATATGGAATTTGCTGCTGACTGCTTATCCTGCCTCGGCTGGTAGCATGTCCTCATGCCCAGTGCTTCCTGCAGGCCAGCAGCAGCGCCGGCAGCTCCAAAGCTGTAGCAGTGCGCGACGAGCACATGGAGGTTGTCCCCAAAGAGGAGGCCGGCAAGCAGGCCATTGCTGAGTGAAGCAGCAGGTAGCAGGGCTGTCATTTCGTATGGGCTCCGTCTGGGGAGGGTCCCTGCTGATCCATCCTGCACTGCCTTGGCTGTAGCATCCAGACATAGATGCTGCAACTGTTATGCTCTTGGAAGCTAGAAAGCAATATCTGTTGACCGGCTGCCATGTCTGCATTGGCCATCCTTCTGCAGTCTCTGCAGCAGCTGTGCTTGGGTAGCCAGAAAGCAAGTTTTGTTGGCCAGCCGCCATAGTTTGTGCTGTCATTGCGCTGCTGCACCTGCAGGTGCCAAGCTGCAAGCCAGGGAAGATAGGATGTCCACCCAGTTGCCATGTCTACACCTGTCAGTTTACCTGCAGTAATAAGACAAGTCCTTTCTGCAAGTGCAAACGTCATTGCCTGTTTGTCAGAATTTGCTTGGTACTGACTCCACCCACCTGCACAATGACTTGCTGAACTGCTGAAGCTTGGTTGCCTTCGACACTTGTTTTCTTGCTTGGTAGAGCCGCCTGGGTGTCCATGACCACCCAAAGGTGCATATTTTGTTGCTGCAGTAGTTTGCATCTGACTTTAGTATTTGCCGCTAGTACCTGAACCAATCTGCTGAACCACCGTTGATGAGCACTCATGTAGGACAGTTGCTACTTTACAAGCTCGATGGGAGGCATGACATGAGCATTTTGAAAGTCTATTGCTCACTCCCAGGGAAAATACATTGACAGTGTCAAGATGGGCTGCACCAGTGAGTGAGCAGAAAGCATTGCAGGCAGAGGACTGCTGTTGCAAGCTTTGTGTGATGAGCGCGTATGTTTGCATCATTCACTGCAGTGGAGCCATATGCATCTGCAGCTGGAAGCTGATGAGTGAGGCAGCTGGAAGCTGATGAGAGAGACAGTCGTCATGCCCACCAAAGCAACTGAAGCTTGATATACTCTGCTGTGGCCAGGATAGTCCCTCTAAAACTCACACTCCATAGTCCAATGCACCACCTGCAGTCACCAACAGCAGATGCATAGCTGCGTTCACAGCCTTGCTCTTGAGCCTACTGGGGCAGGTCGGGGCAACACCAGGCAGGTCGGGACACTACCAGGCTGCCTCAAACACCACTGCATGCGCAAGGTCCAGCATCCAGCAGTCTGCAGCAGAAGAGATCAGATCGACTCAGTGCCCGCCCCAGAACACTGCAGTAGGCAAGCTTGCCCTGCTCTCAGTTACGAAACTATTGGCCGGACAGAAGGAATATTGCTGTCTTGTGACTGTCTCCAGGGCCCAGGGGAATGACATAGCCCGAGTTTGCAGGGTGACATAGGCCGAATCCTGCGACCACCTGCAACATGAAGTTGAAGGAGCTCCACTCACTCATGCAGGTCTGTCGGTATCATTTGTGAATGTCTTGCAGCTTGAGTGCAGTCGTGAATAACCAGCTGCTTTCTTGCTGCAGGACATACAGATGTTTCAGCAGCCCAAGGTTGAGCTGGAACAATATGCCACTGGACCTGAGATAGCCTCCAGGCTGCTGTTCACAGTGAGTTATGCATGATAAGGCAAGCACATGATGTAGCTCTGATCTGCCTTTGTCTGAGCAGAGCGACAGCAAGCTAGGTCCTCAAGAGCCCATCCTTGCAGGTGGACAGTGTATACAATGAGTTTGCAGGCAGGACAGTTGTGGACCTGGGCTGTGGCACAGTGAGCCCAGAAGCGTATCCCACTTACCTGACAGCAACTAAGCGTGCATGCCTGGCTGTTTGTCATCTTCGGCATCTGTCTGCTTGGAGTGGCCACAAGCAAAAATGGTAGCACCACTTATGCTTATCCCTCAGCATGCAGCCTTGCTGCAGTGCATGCTTGCAGGAATGGCTGCCGGCGTCACCATGCAGCGCTGCTGCAGGGCATGCTTGCAATCGGAGCCGCCATCCTAGGCAGTGGTCATGTCATTGGCGTGGACATTGACAGCGATGCCCTGGAGCTGGCTCTGGACAACACCCTGGAGTTCAAGCATCTGGAGGTGCGCCAGCTCCAGAGCAGGCCCTGGAGACACTGACTGCCAAGCTTGTGCAGCTGGAATGAAAACAGCTGGTCTTCGCTGAGCTTTTAAAACACACAGATGCTCAGGCACATGTCCCAGGCACAGTCAAAAGCACACACCCTGCGCACTGCATGTCCCAGCTGAATATGGACAACAGCCAGGACTTGAGAAGACTAGGGGGTGGCAATCGTCCTGAGGAAGGTGCCCACCCAAGTCCTTCATGGTCTTACATGCACTGATTGGGGCTTGACATGTACCTGAAGTGTTGAACAGAGCAGCACTGTGCCTGTCTGGGGCATACATGTGAGTGACTCTGCACCCCTCACCATTGCATGCATGCACCTGGTCAGGGCATCTGCCTCAGCCTGTCCACGCAGCTGAGCAGTGTCCATGTGCAGCTACCTGTCAGTGCCTGTGCGTGTCTGCAGGGCTGCATCTCGGCAAGTCAGCAACCACTCCTGGTGGCCACCCTGCACTGAGACTGGCATGTGTGTCCTGCAGAGTGCCCTCCCAGGGTTCGATGTCACGCAGCTGCCGCAGGAAGTGGGGAGCTGCTCTCACCTCAGCACTGGTGTTTTTGTTGCCCTGCAGATCGACCTTGTGCAGTGCAGCGTGGCACAGCTTCTGCAGGCAGAGGCCGGCAGCCCTCAGCTGAGCGCCAACGTGGTCGTCATGAACCCCCCTTTTGGCACCAGGATGAAGGGCGCCGACATCCAGTTCCTGAGGGCAGCCTTCAAGGTGGGGCTGGCGTGCTGTCGGGGCAGCCTGCAGGAGGGGACAGCCTGGCTGCCATGGCCTCCCGTCTGATCTGCGAGCTGCCGCGCAGCGCAAGGCCAGCCCCCCAGTTGGGCACACCTGGACGGGCTTGGCTCCTGCCCTGCACTGCGGCACACACTCAGATCATGCACTCCCTGTGAGGCACCTGACAAGGAGGCCCGGGTGGCGCCCAAACTGCTGTGTTGCACTCCATGGGCGGCCTGTTGCAGCGACCAGCCTGACTGCCACGCGCGGCTGGGAGGCTTGCCCAGCGGCGGGGTGGTTTTGGGGGGAGTTTGTCAGGCAGATACTCAAGCTGTGGTGTTGGCCGACCCCTGCATGAATGGGACAGGCTGCTGGAGTCCAGAGCCTGCCTACCAAAGTGACAGCACCGCTGCAGATGTGTTGCCGTCCAGAGCGTCATGGGCGCTGCTGCAGCTCTCCCATCTGCCCAAGGTGATCACACACCAATCCTGGCGCGCTGCAGGCGCCCTGCCTGCTGAGTGCCCCACACAGCATTGTGGGCGCTGCTGCAGGTATCCACCCACGCCATCTACAGCATGCACAAGACCTCCACTCGGGCGCACATCCAGAGGGTCGCCACGCAGCAGCTTGGGGCTGCCTCCGCAGAAGTGTTGGCAGAGCTGCGCTATGATCTGCCAGCCAGCTACGTGTTCCACAAGTGAGGTTCCTTGCCTGCCACTGCCCCAGGGCAGCCCTGGGGCAGTCCCGGGTCTGACCTGCCAGCCACCTTTGCTGCCACTGCCTCAGTCGTGCACTGTCTTTGCAACTGGCAGCACCTGGAACTGATTTGCAAGCCAATCACGCTTTGAGCGAGGAGGGTGCCCACTGGCTGTTGCCTTGGTCATGCACAGTCAGAGCTGCCATGTGATCTGCCCGTCAGCTCTCCATTGCGCAAAGTGAACCTGCTCGCCTTCTCTGCCATTGCGTCCCTCTTGCGTACTGTGTGCACACTGTGTGCACTGGGGAGAGCTTTGATATCCATCCTTTTCAATGGGCAGAGCTGCACCGGGCCCTGCTGGTGGGCTCCATATCACAACAGCGAGCCGCCCTGGTGGAAAAATGAGCGGACTGAGCCGCGACGTGGCCCCGACCAGCTAGGCCACCCACCTGTCTGCCATGGCTCACACACTCTCTGCCGTGTGCAGAGGCGGTGTGTAGATCTGCTCGCCTGCAGTGGGGCACCTCTGACTATGGCTGCAGTGTCCATATGGCCTGAACACACATCAGCACAATCTTGAGCCTTTGCACCTGTGAGTGGCGTCATTGTGGTGCTGCAGGCAGAGTACGCGCGACATTGCTGTGGATCTGTGGCGGTTTGAGGTCCAGCCCAAGGACTGAGTGTAGCAGCTCAAGGCACGCTTGTACTAGGGGGGTGGACTGTTCTGGGCAGAGGCTCCATCGCGGCAGATGGCGGAAGGTCTCTGCAGGCTGCACCATACCAAAGGCTGCTGAACGAGGCTGCAGCGCAGCAGCAACAGCAGTGGCATCAAGTTCCATCAAGGTCCAAGTTGGAGAATGCGGCCCACAAACACTCTGTGGTGCTGCAGCTTGTTGCCGCTGTGGAGCAGGATTTGGGTCACTTGGGCACCTGACTGAAAGCCAGGCTGAGCCACCTTCAGCTGTATACATGTACCAGCAACAGATGTCTGATCATGTTATGCTGTTATGAGCTTGGAGTTTTGTAACATCTATATGATTCATGAAGGCAGAACATGGAAATTCCACACAAGCATCATCCAGAGTCACAAACAGGCCACAAGACAGCAGCTTATTGGTGGTAAGCGACGCCAAAACAGGGCAAAGAGACTGCATGTGTTTCCGGATCAAAATGTTCAAATGCTGCCAGATGGAGGCAGAAGAGACAAAATTCAAGTGGGTCCAAGTCTCGACACAGCGAACTCAATGCCCGGAGGCCAATGCAAGCAGCAACACAAGGCAATCCATGGAATCATGCTGATGAAACCGCCAGTGCTGAGCTGACTGCAACTTCAAAGGCATAGTTGTAGACGAGGACCAGTGGCGTGCCATCCACCGGCTTGGGGCCATTGTTAAGGATGACCCTGCAGTGCAGCCACAGCCTGCTTCCACTGTCTGCATAAAGTCTGCAGCAGGCCCGCTGTAGCAGGCCTCAACAACGAACGGGTTTCCCAGGCAGAGCATGCCTGGTGCTGAAGCATAGGCTGTGCGCTGGTATAGATGATGCAGACCTGCTAACTGCAGTGAGCTGAGCAGAGATGCCAGAGCCCCCTCACCACAAATAGTTTGAGAGGCAGGGTGTCGTCTTGGCAGCTGTGCCTGTGCACACGCAAAGCTCGACCTGCTCAACAACTTCACAGGAGGAGCTACCCTCTGTGAGGCACGCCCTCTGGAGTGCAACACATGCTCACCATACAGCAATGAGACCTGCATGCCCAGCGCCATGAGAAGATGCAGATGCTACCATTGTGAAGGCGGCACTGCCACACGATCTTGCTCAGTGCAGCATGCAGACAGAATGCCGCAGCTCACCAGCGCCACAGGAAGGTATAGATGCTGCCAGCCGTAAGATTGCCTGGCAGCGCAAAGGTGCCTCGGCAGTGGGAGGCCAGGTCATACTTGTCGTCCTTCACAGTGCAGTTGTTGCTGCCCAGGAAATCCAGCGTGGCCACCGGACTCTGCATGAAGGTTGACAGGGTGGGGTCCTTGCTGCTGTTGAACGCATCTCCAGCGTTCATGCTGGTGTTGGTGCTGTAGTACACATTGACCGTGTTGCTGCCTGCAAAGCAGCACAAGGGCGGGGTCAAGCTTGCAGCAGCTGCTGACTGTGCAGCAGGCACAGGTGGGGCAGATCAGCCAGTGCTTTCCTGCTGCCTGATTCAGCTGCATGTGCCAGGCCGATGTTGCACAGGAGAGCCAGGCAGTCCGCTCACATCACCTTCCCCAAGCAATGGCCAGAGAGCAGCAGAATGCAGGGCAGTCACCGTCCTCTGGGGTGCCATCAGGATCGGCAGTGCGTGGCCATGTCATTGTGATGTTCTGCACACAGAGGCAGAGGCTTTGTAGATGATGGCCAGCAAACCGCTGCATGTGTCAGCCGTCAAGCCATCATGGTGGCAGTCAGCCAGCACCTGGCCAAGGAAGTGTTGCATGCGGAGTCAACATCACCAAGCTGATACGGCCAACGCAGTGCTGTAGGCAGAGCAGCCCGTCCAGCACTCATGCAGGTGCTGGGCAGTAATGCAGTTTCGCTGGTGGCCCTGTTACCTGCCCAGGAGCTGCAGTCAGCAGTGGGTAGGCTCCGTAGGCTGCGAAGACCTGCTGGCTGTTGGGGACAGCCGGCACTGCTGCTGCAGTGCGGTTCTGCAGGCAGGCAAGCAGGAGGTCAGCCACCCTGCAGAGCCATGTACAGACCACCAGAAATGCTGTCCTGTGGCTGTGCCACAACAATCATCCAGCTGGCTGCTGGGTGACTCATCCTTGTGGTGCCAAACAGTACTGGTTGCCAAAAGCACTCTCTTGCCCGCACTGGGCCAGCTGTCTCATCAACGGAGCACTTGGAGAATCAGTTCTGCCATCTTCTTGGACACACTGCAGAGAGGGCAGCTGCTAGAATGTGACCAGCTCACCTGAAGGGTGGGGTCAATGGCCAGGTCCTGCTGGGAGGCTGCATTGTCTGCCAGTCTGGTGGTATCTGTGAAGTTGTAGGCGTTCTTCCTGCGGCCAAAACGGCAGGCTGTGAGGCAAAGCGCACACTCTAAGGAACTCAAGGGAGTGGCCTCTGCTGCTCACTGAAAGTTGTATGCATGGCTTGCTGTGGGCAAGATGCTGGAATAGTAACGGATGAAGCCCCAGCAAACTCCAGCTGTAATATCATAGTTGACACAAGACGGGAAGGAGTATGCTGAGATTGCAGCAGGAGCTACAAGACATATCAGCAGGCTGTAGAGGACCTGCAGCAGCAGCTGATGCCATGTGTACAATCACGGGTGATTCTTCAGGGCAGGGTGATGCTAGCTACATGACGACTTGCCTTCATCGAAGCTGCAACAGATGGCACAGCACAAGAGTGATGGACTGGAAGGTTTCGCCGACGATCTAATTAATTGGCAGTTACGTTATTGAATATTGAATCTTCTTCCTTGATGACTCACTGTGACATAGTTAGAGTGCACAGCGGCCGCCTGGCTGTGCCTGTAGACCCCCTCTGAAGGCCAGACTCAAAACGCGGCAATTCAACTGGAACACACCCCAAAGCAGCTGCAGGCAGGGGCCAGCACTGCGTATGCCATGCAGCCCAGGCAGCAGAGCATTCCTGGTCATCGGCTGCTGCAGCTTTGCATCCTGAGGAAGTGCCACTTCACACCCTCCAGAAGTGTGATGACCGCCTGCACAGCTGCCATGCGGGTGCACAACTTTGACCAGACATGCAGGTAGCGGGGCTCTCCTCTCCTGAAGCCTTTGTCCATGAGCTGAAGGCTGGGTCAATTTTCCTGAATGTACCCGGTGGATGATGGCCGCTGCAGCCTCTCTTCACATCCGATTGTCACCCCTCTGATCTGCTTCAGCTCCACAGGTAGACAGACAAGTACTCTCTTGAGGATTCAGGCGCAGCTGCCTGCATGCCACAGGAATGGCTGGCGATCATGCCTTGGTTTGAGGGGCTGCTCTGCACTCCCTCTATACCTGCAATGCATGCGGACCACACCATCATGGGCTCATCAGCAGGCACTGACAAGCGATCTTGTTCAAGCACTTTCTGTGATGCAATGGGTCCCCAAATAGCATTGGACTGTGCTCACATGTCAGGGGGTTTGAACCTGAACAGCAACTGAGCTCCCATGGCCCTGTAAGCGAATGAAGGGCTGGCCTGCCAGGTGAAGCCTATGTGACAGCCGAGCAGATTGCTGTGACCCAAAAGTCGACAGAAAAGCCTTTCGTCCCTGCCGGTAGTCGACACTTCCCAAGTCTTTTCCCCAGTCGAACTGCTGTGCCAAGACTTGCTGCCCTGAAAATTTTTGCTTTGAGCCAATGCCGGGCACTGGCAGCAACTGTGTTGCCTAGGCAGGTTGCTGGCATCTGTATGTTTCAAAATCACGGAGCAGGCACAAGGACCTTTGGCTGCCATGTGCTCAAACAGATGGCAATCAGACGCCAGGCAAGATCTCGTCCTGCTCACATGCTACCTCCAAGCATGCTGAGCTCAGGCCAGGAGCATGCTCAGCACAGCCCGCCACATCAACCTCTGCCACGTCAACTCCCTGATATTTGATTGATGCTGCAGGCGAGTGATCTGCTGGTGCAGCTGCCCGGCCAGGGTGCTGCCATGGCAGGCAGCAGCGCCTCCATGCCGTGGCTGCTCCCGCTGACGTGCAGAGCACTGCGGTTGACCCACACAGCTGCAGCCCGTGGGCCAGAGCCTCCCTCTGAAGGCTTCCCTGCTGGGGACACTCCAGAGCAGCGCCAGCTCAGTCAGATGGCAGCTGAGCGGCTCGCCAGGGAGCAGCTGAGGCGGGGTGTGGTGCCACAACGGCCTGCGCAGGGGGGGATCGGGCGCAGCAGCACAGTCCCCCAGCAGCAGCCTGATGCTGCTGCCACGAACTGGCAGCAGGCCGGCACTTCTGCAAGAGACCCGTCCCAGGATCAGCAGGAGGCTGCCCCCAGGGGCGAGGAGGACCTGGACCTGGAGGATGAGCCATATGAGCCCCCCAGGCTGTTTCCTGCGTCCAACCCGCCTGAGACAGCGCCGCCCCGCACTGGCGGTAGAAGGCACGGCCGTGTGCGCGAAGCGCTGCTGGCCAACCAGCGCAATTCAGGCCGCGCAATCAAGCAGGTGTCTGCTGGCAAGGCCGGCATGCGCCCGGCCCCCAGCAGTGCTCGCGCGGCTCCCACTGGGAGTGCCCGGGCAGCGTCCCGGCGGGGGCAACACGTCACCAGCAACAGCAAGTCAGAGGCAATGGACCAAGAAGCAATGAAGCAGCAGCTGAGGCTGGAGGAAGAGCAGAGGTTGCTTGAGGAGGAAAAGCAGAGGCCACGTCGCAGGACACGCAAGGCTGTGATGCAGGACGAAACCGACTATCTCATGCTTGAAGGCATGCCGCCAGCCCCCCAAACGGTACAGGTGAGGAGGACATCCAGAGGGCAGAATTGGTGATGCTGGACTTGATCTTTGTATGGCCAATTGGTCTCAGCCCAGCTGCCAGATGCCCTGCGTAGGAACCCATCTCAGCGGCACAGAGTAACATGTTGCCTACACTTTGGCGGGTGGCTCCAGCATGCAGCGCAAGGTTGCAGTGCAGAGCAGTGTGCCTCCCTTGACCAGTGTGAGCCGGCCCAGCTGACACATGCTGTGGGTGAGCAGCCCAGAAGGCTGTGGTGTCCAGGGGCACGTTGGAGGAGATTCTGAGGGGAGGGTGACTTGCACTGGTTATTGTGGAATGTTTCAGCTGTTGGACCTTCCAGGTGGACAGTGTCGTGGGGTTGGCGCCAGCAAGAGGATGCTCAGGCTGCTTGTTAATGGGCTTGAGTTGCTTGCCAGCATGCAAGACGCATGGCCTGTGTGGCCCAGAGACATTCTTTGCACTGTGTGCCACAGGATTGCGGATGTGAGCCACTCCCCTTGCCAGACCCGGTCTGCCTGCTGGTGCAGTGCGGTCGCGAATGGCGCTCCATTTTCTTTGTTTTCGAGGGGCAGCTTCCTGCTGTGTGCTTGACCAGTCCCTTGCCCCCTGCGCGAACATCTGCTCTCAGCAGCGTGTTGCATGGGCCCAGCTCGTGTCCCTTGCTGGAGTCTTGAGTCAGAGCCAGAAGGTGCTCTATGCAGATCAGTTGCGGGGAGGCTGCTTGAGTTGCCTGTGGAAGGCCTGCATGTGTGGGAGGGTGCAGTGAGAGTGGCTGCCTGTGCCAGGGTGGGGACCAGCGGCGTCAAGGCAGGGCCAGCTGACTGTCCAGCTCCGGGCACCAGAAACTCTTGCGTTTACGCCTGCTGCTTGCTCCTGCTGTGTTCTTGCCCCACGCTGCGTGTGGCTGGGCTGCTGTCAAGGGCGACCAGCTGGCTTCTCTCTGCTGACTGGACCGGAGAATGGACGTGTGAACAGGAGGCTGAGGCATCAAGCCTGCATACCTGTGTACGGTGGCAACCCCCTGCTGTGCTTTCTGGGAGAAACCGCTGCAAGGCAGGCTGGCGCGATGCTGGCTGAACTTCCAGATCCGCCTCTGTGCACGCCTGCAGATGCGCCCTGCTGCATCAGTGTCCCGTCCTGTGTGTCGTGCCAGCTGCTGTCAAGCAGGCCTATTCCATCCTTGCCTCTGTGCCCGCAAGACCCCTTCCTGCTGTGCATATGCTGTGCTGTGTCCAGTCTGGCACACGATGGCATCAACCTGGGTGCCACTGTGCCTGCAGCCTCCTGCTTCCAGCAATGGGACGGGGCGGGCACAGACCAGGGGCAGCACCGGGCAGGCTGTGTCAGCACAGCCGCCGGCTCAGCGGCCTTTCAGCAGCACCAATGGTGCGGCTGCAGTGTTGGCAGCTGGTCTCTATAATGGCAAAGGTGAGTGTCTCCAACAAGTGCAGGCCCTTCTGGCAGTGGGCCATCGGGGTCACGACTGGCAGGTGGCTCCATTGTCACGTCAACAGTGCAGTGTGGCTGCCTGCGGGGACACCTGTGGCATGCCATAAGCCCAGACATGCCGGCCAGAGGCATGCATGCTGGCAGCAGTGTGTGGGCCACAGTTCACAAGGCACCCCCCCAACCATGCCAGCGCAGCAGTGCTGCTGTGCTGCTCTCTGCTGCAGGCAGAGGCTGTGCTGCCAGGTCACCTCCCCGCTGCCACACATGATGTCCAGGCAGTGCACCCTTCAGCCAAGTCCACTGCTGTGCTGCAGGCAGGGGCAGTGATGCCCAGTCACCGCCCCGCTGGCTGGGGTCCTGCCAGCACTGTCCAGATGACGTGCCCCACAGTCAGGCCACCCGCTGCGCTGCGCATGCTGCAGGCTGGGGCAGTGACGCCGGTGCCCGTGCTGCCCGTACCTCCCAGAAGCAAATGTCCTCCACTCAGGCCAGCTGCTGTGCTGCTGTGCTGCAGGCAGGGGCAGCGATGCCAGCTCGAGTCCCCGCCAGTCTCAGCCTCCTGGAACAACAGATGCAGTCCATCTCCTGCAGGCACACACCGATGAGCGCCAGCGTCAGTGCCTCATGCTGCTGCACAGCCCCACCACATACTGGACTGCTTTCCAGACGGCAACATGTCGGTGTTGAGTGGTGCTTCAGCAGTGCGCTCATGGAGCACTTGCCTTGCCATCCAGATAATGCGCAGCCTTAGCAGCATATGTTCAAGTACTTTTCTAGGGAAGCAGGCCGTGCCTGTACTTGGAGTGACCCTGCAGCCATGTTCTGCACCAGTGGTGATTGCACCTCTGCATTGGTTGCAACATTGTCAGAGCCAGGTGGCGATGCCTGCCTTTCCTGTGTAGCAACTCTGACCAAGCTGCGCATCTACACATGTGTGGTGTGTAGCCCGTCAGCTGTGCTCTGCCACCTTCCATAGGCTGTGTGCATGCATTTTGGGGGCAGCTGCAAGATTTGCATGCCACACCTGCTGCTTCCCAGCCTCTCCGTCTGCAAAGTGTAGGACTGTTGCAGGGCCGGGGCTCCCACAGCTGTGGCAGGTGTAGGCTGTTGCCCTGGATGGCACATCTGCTGTGCACATGCACTCTCTCTGAGGTCCTGCACCAGCGCTGCCGCAGGGGCAGTGAGCGCGCAGATGCGGCATGAGGGGACCCAGCAGGGTCTGCCGAAGCGTGACATCAGAGATGCCAGGACCTCAGCATTGATTGACAGATACTTCCCCAGCTTGTATCCCACTGACCGCATTGAGGCCAGGCTAGATGATATCAAGGTGATTTACTGCTCCTGATGCCCTTAAAAGCCACCACAGTCATTTGTATTGATGAATCACCGCCAGGACGAAGTCCGCCACAGGTACTGTTGGGATGCAGCAGCTGTCTGGCAAGCAGCTGCGGCAGCTTTCTGGGTGCACCATTCACTGCTAACCAGGCCAGCAAGGCACAGTTCAACAAAGCTGTTTGATAGCGTAGCCAGTCGCAGTGTGTACCTGGCTTCTGCCAATACCCGCTCTGCCAGCGTTCTCCAAGAATGCCTGGTCGCATGTGGTGCAGCTTGCCTGAACAGGCAGACCAGCATAACAGATAGTGTCACTGATGGTTGCAGAGGCGCTTTGCTGAGCTAGTCCAGATGCAGAAGGAAGATCAGGAGGCAGAGACAGATCGCATACAGAGGTGTGCGCTCCCACCGGGCAGGTGTCAAAGCAAAAGTCGAGTGGCCTGCCTGGCTGCAGCAGGGCTGAATTTGAACCTTCCTGCTGGCTCACAGCGTGAGCTGCATGTGTGAAGGACCAGGCTGTTCATCCAGGCCATCAAGGCCCTTCAAGCAGGGCCAGGCTGCGGGCAGCAACACCCTTGGGCAATGGCAGCTTCTAGGCATCACTCCCCATTGTTCTGCACCTGATCGTTCCGCACATGTCCATGCTCTGTGATGCTGTGCCTGTCAACATGTGCTGCAGACAGTTCCCAAGACCACTTGTGTCTGGCTGCAGTATGGATCCAAAGCTCTTGCGTGCTGAGGGGGAGATTCTGAGCCATCTCGTTGCCAAGCGCCAAGGTGAGCCGCTGCCCTTTACCTGACGAGACAGGCTGCTTGCTGCAGAGCTGCATGCATCTGCTTCACGTGTCCTGCCTCCTCAAATGCCAGCTTGTCCTGGGGCATCAGGCATGGCCCTGACTCGGAGAGCTGCCCCGTGGGCTGTGGTGGATTCGTGGCTCCACTGGGCCTGTCCCATGCAGGCCCTCAATATGCTAGCTCAGCCTGCCCAACAGTATATCTTGTCGGGCGTCCTCCTGATGTTTGGCAGGCCAGACCTGCTGAGCTGAAGCCAACACAGGCAGCTGGCTGCACTGGGATTCACTGTACTGAGCCTTGCCCTTGCAGCAGCCTTGGCCCCCTCCTTGCATGCAGGCGACCTATACAGTGAGGTCATCTGGGAGTTCACTGTCTCCTCAAAAGCCCCCCAGTGGGCGCAGGGGCAATCAGCGGCAGCGGAGACCAGCCCTGCCAGTGCCGCTGGGGCAGCTCTTGACTCAGATGAGGACGAAGCTGGTCAGAAGCTGCCGATGCTGCCCTCACACAAGTTCAAGCAACGAGAGGCGTGCGTGCTGAACGGCGTGCGGGGACCATCCAAGATAGTGAGAGAGCTCTTGTTGGCCTGCTGCGCTTGTCTGATCGACCGGTCGAGACCCACTGCAGCTAGGGCACAGCGTAAATCAGATATGGATGAAGCTGGGGTTGGCGCATACAGTTGGCCCCTGCTGCCCTCACACAACTGCGGCTGAAGGTGCTTGCGCTCTGAGCAATGTGTGTGCACCGTCCAGGACAGTGAGAAGCTTGCCTGCTAGGCTTGTTTGCACTATGGCCCACTGCAGCTGGTAGATCCTCTCACTCAACCAAAGACAGAGCTGGGCATGGCTGCCACAAGAGGCTGCGGCAATTGGAGGTTTGGGCAGGGACCAGCAGTGACTGACAACAAGTGGGAGTGCAGGGATTTTGAAGTCAGGGATGTGTCACGCAGGCAGGCCATGCACGTCCTCTGGTGGGACAACCTGGGACCTGCGCACTGCTCAGATGCAGTGTGACCCTGCCATAGCATGCTCAAGGCAAAGGTACAAGTCATGACTGCAGCAGGTGCAATTGATGAGCATCTCAAGTCACATGCATGAGCAGTGGGCAGGTCTGGAGACAGACAATTGAACGTTGCCATTTACTGTGCAGCAAGACGAGGCTAAGAGGCGGCTGGAGGGTACCGTGTACAAAGTCAGCAGGACCAAAATAGCTATTGCTTTTCCTGGGCATCTTGATGTTGCACTTCGGGAGCAAGTGGCAAGGAAAGGTGAGGATCCTGTCCCCATCTGTCAGTGGCACCAGCGTTTGGCTGAGCTGCCAATGTCCCAGGAAGCTGCCTTGCTGCTTGTCAGATGTGACCCCATCGGCTGGTTGCTGCGCACGTGCACCTTTGCTCCTGATGGAGCTCCAAGCATGCCTCCATGTGTGTGGCAGGCTCTGACAGCTCGATCTTGGCTGACTGCCCTGTCTCACTGCTGTGCAGGCCCTGACTTTCTCTGGAGAATTGACAAAATTGAGGTGGACAACACTTCAGTGCGGCAGATCAAGGTGATCTTGCACCACCTTGCATCAGTACAGATTCCACCTGTTGCTGTGTGCTGAATTCAAGCCTGTGCCTATGTGCATTCTTTCCTATGTGATTTTGCCCAACGCTGCCAGCTACTGAATGAGCTAGATGTCCTGCAGGCTCTGGAGAAATGGGGGGAAGCTCTGTTGTTCCAGGATTTTGTGAAGCTCCTTGCTATAGGAGAGAAAGCGTGGACAGCCCTTAGTCCCGATGCAGTAACCGCCCAGTTCATGCAGGTCAGAATTGTTTCCTATCGCAGCTGCTTGGCACTGGGAATCTGAAACCTCTCACAGCAGGGCTGGCAGGGCGTGTGTTGCATTTGCAAAGTTGTGGCTCATTCTGGGCAGGCCACTCACCTATAGGGCACGTGAACCAAGGCTCTGCGCTGCACGACAGGCATGCTGACCGGGTGGCAGTCATCTCACCCCATTGCTGCTCTCGCACTTCTCAGACTGCTGCGCATACAGTCAGCGCTGGCGCTTGTGAAAGCGACAGAATGTGGTTTTACCGCGCCGCATCAAAGTGGCCAGCCAGGCCCGTCATACTGCTGCCCAGCTGTCATGCAGCAATGTTTTGCCAGCTTTGATGGCATGACCAATCGTATTCTGGCCGAGGCGTGGATTCTTGGGATGAGCTCAGCTTGGCCCAGCCTGACATCTTGGGAAGACCAGCATTGACTCGCTTTTGCACTACGTGCTCAAGCCCGCTGCTGAGAGCTGCCTGGCCTCTGACTCATATCGGTGATTGCTTGCTGCAGAAGCGCAGGGTGCTGTTGACAATGCTTGGGGAGGGCGATGGGAGATACAGCCCTGCACGGCTGTCCAAGGTCGCAAACTGGTGGACTGATCCGTGAGCCAGTTGCATTGCTGAGACAAGGCGTAATCTGGCTGCTTTTCTGAAGAGAAGGGGGTTGCTGTGCCGCTGATGGAGGCCAGGGGGGGTGCTGAGGCTGCCGTGCTGGTGGGTCGTGGTGTTGATCTGGTAACATCAGGTGCCCTTGCTGGCAGAACTTCTGTTACTGTCTTGCTGTCAGGAGTAGGAGCTGTGGCTGCCCTGCTGGCAGGCCGTCGCGATGCCTTTCACATGAATGGCTTGAAGTCGATCGTGCCCTGCTGTGTATCGGCGCGTCGTCCAATCTACAGGCAGGCATCTCATCTGCTTCAGGACACTCGGCCCGTGCTGCCTCAGCGGCAGGCTGTCATGTGCCCGCCAAACTGCTTTGCTGCTTGTGGCACACAACTGGAGACGGCCCTGCGGGCAATGCAGATGCTGACACAGCCATAGCGCTTTCCCTTCCTTTCCCAGATCTGGGTGCTCCCTCTTTTCGACTCCTTCCGCTCACTCATCTGAAGGATATCGCTGTCTGCAGCTCGCTCAACACATGGGCCCGGCAGTGGCGGCAAGAAGCGTCCAATCATCTGGCGAGCTTGTCAGACCTCAACAAGAGCCAGCGTGAGGCTGTGGCTGAGGCAGTGATGCGAACGTGCTCCCTGTGGCAGGTGACCCTCTGCGGCACTTATATCCAAGCATCCTGGCGTCTCGTTCTGTCAATCGTGGATGGGGCCAGCCCGCCCCTGCACCCGGGGCTGTGACGCCTGCTTGCCGCTGCAGGCTCACACCTGGAGCCGGAGCATGTAGATCTTTCAACCACTTGCATGTCGCTGTCCATTGCCTGGACGCTTTGTCCTGAAGGGCACCCCAGCACAACGTTCTGCAGGTGACACAGGCGTGCAGCAGGCCGAGGATGGGCTGCATGCCGATGCACAACTCAAACGATGCTTACTTACTTTAAGGCTTGCCTGTCTGCGCAGGTAGTGCCTTGCACACACAGGCCTAACTGCTGTTGACACCTTGAGACTTACTGCCTATTAATTCCCAGCAAGCACAAGAGCGCTCCCGGCCCAGCTTGGTGCCTGCCTGCCTGCAGACATCCCCTGTTGCAGGCAAGCCAACGCCCCTTGGCTCAGCACTCTCAGTCCTGCCTGGGAACTGACACCTGGTTACCTGCACAGCCCCGCCCGACACTGTCAAGAGAGCAACACTGTGCGTCTCCAGTACTGGTGCCAGGGTGGCCTGCTGGCTCCAGCGGCACTGGCAGAATGTGGATGCTGCTGGCTTGCCAGGCTTGTCAGCCTGCACAAGGCCCCTTGTGCAGGCAGATAGCTGACTGCCTTGCCTCAGCACCCCGCACCTCATCCTTGGGTCGTGTCTACCTTGCAGGGCCCTCCTGGCACTGGCAAGACAAGGACGCTGCTGGCCTACCTGGAGGTGATGGTGCTCACCAACAGGAGTCTGCCCGGCGCCAAGGCGACACTGGGGGCACCCCTGGCCTGTGCGGACACCAACGCAGCGGTAGACAACATCGTGGAAGGGCTCATTGAGAGGGGCATCAAAGTGGTCCGGCTGGGGCAGCCCACCAGGGTGAGGCGAGGGTCCATCTGCGCAGCCGTGAGCAGGCAGCTCTATCAAGGGGCTTGATGTGAGGGGCTTCAGTGTGGTCGGACTGGGGTGACTCATCAGGGCAAGGCAAAGGATAAGCTGCTGGCAGCTGGTGCAAGCCTGACCAAGTCAGTGGGCAGGCAGCCTTGTGCAGGGCTCATTGAGAGGGGCATCACACTTGCAGCTGGTACAAGCCTCGACAAGCCCAAGCAGACCGGCCCTCTCAAAGCTCGTTGACAGGGCACCAGAGCGGGCCGCCTAGGCCTGCCTGGTGGTGTGCAGTTGTGCCTAGCTGCTCGAAGGAGTGGGCTTGCCTGCAGCCTGGGGCAGTGGCCGCCGTGTTCTTGCTCAGGGGGGCATGCTGTGTCTGCTATACGGTCTCTTGTCACGGGACGACCTTTGTGAGGACCGGGTCAGTAGCAATGCAGCAGCTGCTGGGAGTGCAGCGGGCTCTGTGCTGGCATCCAGAGGTGCCCGTGGCTCGACCAGTCTGTGATCTGTTTGCCTTGCTCTTCAGTGTCAGCTTGCTCGCTGTGACCTCCAACAGGACGGGCAACCAAGGAGTCAAGCAATGCTGTGTAGGTAGCCGGCAGATGCAGGCCCTGGGGTCCTGGGATGTGCGGGTGTGAAGAGGTTGCGTTAACAGGGGTCAGGGCCAGAGCTGGCAACCCATCCAGCCTGCCAGCTGTGGGAAGCATCGTCTGTGCAACACCCAGGCAGGTCGAGCAGGCAGACCCCTCGGACTGCTGATCGGCAGCCTCCCGGCCTCTTCTTGTTAGCTGACAGCCTTTGGTGCTCAGGCATCACTGCTTCAGGGGTTTTGATTCTGCTGCAGATGAGGGAGAGCGTTGTTGACCACGGCATTGAAGCTCTGGCAGAAAGAATGTCTGGCAATGCGGCAGCGCAATTGCGCAGGAAGGCCAATGAGAAGATGGAGGAGTATGCCAGGTGCGATCTTTGTTGGCCAGCCTCAAGACAGTGTCAAGATTCTGCGTCAGGTTCCTGCATGACACCCCTGTCCAGCCCTTTGGTACAACATGTCAGGCCCGGGCTCTCACAGCAAGGGTCCAGTCAGCCCTGTAGAAAGAATTTTTCCCCTTCTCCCCAACCTGTTCGCCTTGCCCTCATTCATCCTGCCCTGATCAGGCAGCAGATCCCTGTACAGCACACTGGGAAATGGCAAGGCTGAGCATGCTGTCAGTTCCAATCCCGCGTTGGCACTCTGCTTCCTGTCGGGTCTGTGCCTCTCCATCAGCAGCCCAGTCATGTCCATGTTGTTTCTGCTGTCCATGTTGCAGGACACAAGCTGTCTTGCATGCTCAAAGCCTCCATATCGAGCTGCTCATGCAGACAGGTGGCCCTGTTTGAAGTCTTCGCCCTTCTGCGTGCAGGCTGGAGTCCCAGCTGAAAGTGGTCACCCCCTATCAAGAGCTCAGCGAGCTGGAGAAGGAAAACCACAATAAGCGGGTTGAGGTCAGCCGCCTGAAAAGAGAGGCAAAGACCAGATTCGCAGGGCGGGACGAGCAGGTGGATGGCAGCCTCAGCTCCCTTTGTATCTCCTGCATTTACCTCCTGTGTGCTGGGATTTGTTGTCAAAGTGCCTGATGCACTCAGACAGGCAAGGCTGGACCACAGCAGCGTCAAAGCTGAATGTTGTTTACTCCACTCTGCCTGCCTGCCTGCCTGCATCATGCAGTAAATGGAGCCACAGCACCACAGCGTGCTGCAAAACTCCGTCTATGCAGGGAGCGCACATTGGAGGGGATCCAGAGCCTCACAGCTCTTGCTGACCACCTGCCTCTCTTCGCAGGCTCCTTCTGCTGCTCACAGCGGGTTTGCCAGCTTCACGACACCACAGCCTGTGCACATGGTCTGCAACCCCGCTCTCTTGCGCGTCCACCCCCCAGTTTGCATGCAGGGTGCCCTGGAGCTGCTCCAGAGGGTCAAGGACCTGTTGAGGACAACCAAACCAGATGCGGAGGCAGAGTCCAGGGAGGTACAGCAGAAGTGGATGCGGAGTCTCAAGCATGAGGCCAAACAACTGCGCCGGGAGGCGACAGATGTCATAAAAATGGCTGCCCAGAAAGTGCTAGATCAGGCAGAGGTGCGTGGCAATCTTGGCTCGGAGGTGCAGAGGGCATGGAGGGTGCTCCATGGGTGCTGACCCTGCTCGGCCGAACGGCAGACACCATCAGGCGGCCCAAACCTGTTGCATGAGGCAGAGGCGTGCTGCAGCACAGCTGTGCATTCTGGCAGTCTGGAGACTGCATGTCAGGTCCTGAGCCTGCTCTGGGGGCCAGGTCCTGTGGCAGTTGACATTGTGCCAGTGGTGCTACTTGAAGCCTCCTTGGAATCATTTGGTGCCTCAGGGTCAGGGGAAGGGTGCGGCAAAATGGGGATTGGCACAAATCAGAAAAGGTGAGGAGCATGCGCTGTTCAGCTGGGGGTTGTCCTCAGGCCAAGTGGCATCGCAAGCTGTGCCTGGGAAAGCACGTCACAACTGAGCCGGCGTTTGCCAAGGGTTCTTTACATGGGCGGAGTGCAACCTGCAGAGTGAGGCGGCTATGCAGCCTGATGACTTCAGCAGTCCCCTGACTGTGGTAAACTGTTTGCAGGTTGTTGCAGGCACCTGCTCGTCAGCAGGGGACCCAGTCTTGACAGACCCCAGCAATCCTGGGCCTGAGAGGCAGTTTAAGGTGGTAGTTGTTGATGAGGCCACCCAGGCCACCTTGCCATCTACCATTATTCCACTGGTGAGTGCACTTTCATAGCAGGGGCTTGCTGGTGCTTGCATGGCATTCATGCCCCCTCCCAGTCCCATGTGATGCTGACTCTAGCTCAGTCCAGCCCCTGGCACGCTGCTTCCAGCCCTCCTCCTGTGCAGTTGATATGGCCACAGCCCCTTATGTCAACAGGGGTTTCCCAACCTGCCCTCAGTCACCTCTCAACAGGCAGCCCAGAGCAGATGGTCTGGTCTGTGTGCAGGTGATGGGTGCTCAGACCTTCGTGCTGGCCGGAGATCCCAACCAGTTGCCGCCCACAGTCAAATCCCAACGGGCAGCGTCCAAGGGCCTGACACACACCCTCTTTGACAACATCCTGCGCGGAGGAGTGGAGCAGAGGCTGCTGGACATGCAGTACCGCATGCACCCTCTCATCGCAAACTTCCCCAGCACAGCCTTCTACAATGGACGGGTCAAGGACGGTGAGCCAGGGGTGTGTGATGTGTGGTGGGTGATTGTGTTCTGGGGGGGTTCGGAATCAGTGAGCCAGTGCTCTGTAAGCCAGGGGTGCTGTGCATGCCCTTCGTGTTCCTTTCAACGGCGCGCTGTAGGCACAGTAGTACCAGCACAGGCATGGTGACCAAATTTGAGCCAATGCTTTTCTGCAACCTGAACAGCTGTTTCCTTCCTCCCCTGCTGCGTCTGCCCTCAGGCCAGCAAGCAAGGGAGCGGCTCTTGCGCGGCTGCAGCAAGCAACAGCCAGCCTCCAGAAGGTGCCTCATGTGGTGCCAGCAGCTGGCCTGTCTGCAGGCTGCTGCAACTATGCCTTGCCTCTGCACCCAACACGCTCCCTTCTGAGGGCGTGAGTGGCCTCAAGGCCACCTCTGCTTGAACACCTGCAGGCATTGCTGCGGAGGACCGCCCTGTCCCAGTTGGCCTGGACTGGCCCAACCCAGAGTGCCCTGTGGCCTTTGTGCCTGTGGAGGGATATGAGAGTGCGGCCGCCTCATCTGGGAATAAGCACTCGTCCAGGAGGGGTCAGGTGTCGCACAGAGACCCTGCCACATCATTTAAGAACGAGGACGAAGCCTTCTTTGCTGTCAGGCGAGGAGGGCTTGCCATGTCATATGCATCAAGCTGTCTTTGTCAGTATTTGATGACATATGGCTGTAGAGCCTACAGGTGGGTGCAGTGCCCGACAGTGTGGCTGTCGAGCATGCTTGGCATTTACAGTCATGTGCAGTGCATGCAGATGGGTGCATTCTTCAGCAGAGGCCCTGCATGCAACACATGCGGTGCAACAATGGGCGCAACACCACTGTTGGTGCCCTCAGGGTCCCTGCTGAAGGATCCATCATTCTGCATCCGCATGCACTGCACAAGAGCGCAGAAGCCTTCTTGCTGTCAGGTAGGAATGCAAGATCCGCGGGTTTCATGCACAGCTCATGCAGGCAGGCTGCCCGGCAGGAAGCCTTTTGTGATAGGGTGGCAGGCAGGCATCAGATTGGAGAGCAAGACGCCTGCCTTGATGGCAAGTGAGGTGGAGAATGCTGCTTGGCTTCAGGTCCGTTGCATGCGCTCAAAGCTGCTGTCAGGTGCAGAAAACAGATGTCGTTGTCACCTGAGTGGAGCACCTCTGTAGGGTGTTGAGGGCTTGCGCCAAGGACCTCAAGGCGGTGCTGCGTGCGGGATGCATTTGCTGCCGTTGGGGTGAGCTGATTGGGGTTGGGCCGCAGGCTCAAGACAGTGCCTTCAGGCAGCCCTGCATGTGTCAAAGCATGAGTGCAGGGGCAACCTTGCATGCCAGGTGCTGCCACAACAAGCCTGGCTGCCAAGAGGAAATAAGAGCCTTGTGGCAGCACTGCATGTGCTCAGCACTTTGGTAGCTGCTTTCCAGCATGAGGTGCAGAACAGGCCCTGGCAGAGCCTGTGGAATGGGCACCCACAGATGGGCCCTGTTGGACGCTCCTGCCCGAGTGCATGGCAGGCAGGCGCCTCTCAGCAATGCATGCGTCATGCCCGTACCTGTGCATATGGGGCTCACAATGCCTGTGTGTTCAAAGGTGAGGTGCAGAGTGCAGCCCTGCTGACGTTCTGCACTGCCCAAAATTCCTCTTGCTACTTGTGCATGCATGCATCTATGCAGCGCGCTCTCAATGCTGCTCACCAATGGCAGATGCAGAGTGCAGCCCTGCTGACGTCCTACAACTTCTCCACTCCAGCCACGTCACAATACTCATGCATGCATGGTTGCATGCAGGGCCCTCAACCTGCTGCTGGCCGGTGGCGATGTGCAAAGTGCAGCCCTGCTGACGCCCTACAGTGGGCAGGTGCGGCAGCTCAAGATGGAGCTGGACAGCAATAACTTTCTCTTCAGAGGCAATCCCTCACTGGAGCCTGTGGTGTCCACCGTTGATGGGTTTCAGGTGAACACTTGGGCAGAGGTACTGCTCTTTTGGTGGGTGTAAAGATGGGTGCCGCAGCATGGCTGATACGTGACTGGACTCAACTGAAGGCTCGTGCAGCAGGTGGTTGCCTTTACATCTGTGTAGAGACTTGGGCCATGGCCAATCTGCTGTCGAGTCCTGTTGTAAGGTGTTCTTAGTCCGGCTTTTGGTGGCTTGCACATGGGGGCTTTGGCAGAGCTGCACTGCATGCATGCACTTCAAATCCCCTTCAAGGTGGCTGCTTTGTGCATCTGCACCTGCAGAGCAATCATTTGGCCAGGCGGTATGGCCCATTGCCAACTTTGGCATGTGCGAGGCAGCAGCTGGCCAGCTGCTGATTCATAATGCAGTGTCCCAGCAGCCATTGAGGGAGCCATGTTGTGATACATAATGCAAGGGACACATGGCGGTGCCTCAGTGATTTGTCACCCTTGGTGAGACTCCGCTCTGGGGCATGTCTCACCTATGCTGTGGCAGCCAGGCCTGGGAGCCTCACTTACACAGAGTTGACTTGCAGGGGCGAGAGGCAGATGTTGTGATATTTTCAGCAGTGCGCTCTGACAAGCTGGGCTTTGTGTCAGACCCTCGTCGCCTGAATGTGGCTCTCTCACGACCCCGCAGGTAGGGTCACTTCATGGTATACATGCATCTGGGAACAGCCTGGCATGCATTGATGCTGAATTGCCGCTCTGCAGGGGGCTGGTTGTGGTGGGCAACCCCCGCATCCTGCGCAGTGACCCCAATTGGGCCCGATGGCTGGACTGGGTGCAGCTGCATGGTGCGGTGTATGATACAGACGGGCTGTTTCTCAAGAGTGATGAGTTGAATGCTTCGATGAACGCATCATGAGCGAACCCTCTGTTTGACTTCCGCCTTACAAAGCCTCCAGTCGCATGAAATCATCCCCGTAGTAGAATCTTTTTTCTGGTTCTTCCAAGCCCTAGCCAACCCTGGCAGGCAACAATCTCACTCCGGCACAAACCTCACATCTAACAGCCACTTTGACACGATGTAGAATGTCCAGGCAATCCCATCAGCGGGTCTCAGATCCTTGGCGCGAGACCGGTTCTGCTCCGATCACAGGCACCACTCCGATGGCAAGCAGCTCAGGGTGCTCCAGAGCAAGCCCGCGTTCCCAATGCATCCAGAGACTGCAGCAGGCAGGGGCAGTGTGCAAACTTAGACCTACATCGCCCCCCCCCAAAGCATGCAGGTGAGAGGATATCATTGCGTACACAACAAGACCCTGCCAGCTGCATTGCAGCCTGCGGCTGCTTGCCTCGACTCACTGCTTTCCAGACGCTCCAACGTCATAATGTTATGCACTCGCTGGTGTTCTGACGGTCCTATGCTCCTCTGCTCCACGCTGCTTGACCATCAGCACAGTACTGATGCTGGGTGTCTCAGGCACAGCTGTCAATCCTGCTCAGGATGATCTTGACTGAATGTGTAGTGGCTGAGCAAGCAGTCCTTGCGGAACGCTACCATGCTGCTGTGCAGGAGCCGTGTAGAGGGGCCCCCAGAGTCAGAAGCAAACTGCACAGCTCAGAGATGTTTCGCTTAGTCCTTGGCAGCTGCCCACATGATGGGGCAGGCCATCCCCACTAGTCTTCTTGATTCTCAGCCGTCTCTCCTTGTCCGACGACAGGCAGTGTTGGGCACTGTCCTGTGACTTTTCAGGGGCCGTCCCTGCCCCCCAGATTTCTGCACAAAACCAGCAGCGAGCTCTTGTGCAGACCTTTTTAATTGTTGGACCTTGGACCTGGGCCTGAAATGCGTTTCAGACCTGATGAGACAGGCTACAGCTCTGCCTGCGGCCATGACCATCCAGGTATATAACTCACATTCCCCCTTTTCCCCAAGCTACTTCAGCTTGCAAGCCCCCCAGACCACATACACACACCTTTGTGTTTCTTCTTTGCTTCTTTAGCATAAAGCGAGCGTCCCTTGCAGTCCCTGCTATCCGGGTTGATTGTATCAGGGCCACTGGGCTGCATAGCGCTCTGCTGGGTGCACCCCTTCATCAAGTTTGTAGAAATGAGTTTGTTCCCTGAAGTTGACTGCCAGCCTCTGGTGTAAGACCTGATTGCATTCTCTGGACAGCGTTGCTGAGAGAATCTGGTGTTTGATGGGACATTACTCTTTAGACAGTTCACAGATGACCCAGAAACACAGCAATCTGCATGCTCAGGCTGCATGGCAGGCTAAGGCTCCCGGTTGAGCATCAACCTGGTCAGAGCAGGCTCTCGAGTGGAAATGCGAAATGCTTTAAAAGCCATTGCCCCCAGCTCAGCTAAATCTGGACGGTAGCAGACTGTCAGTTTGCAAAATGGACACCCTGTGGATCGGTCTAGCTCATTGATTTGGGCGACAACATGTCAGGCCACGGCTCTGGCAGAGTGAGCGTCCTGCCTCACTGCTATACAGAGGTCCCCTGAATGCCTCCATGCCATTCCCAGGAGCATTGCACTTCAGATCACAACCCCTGGCATGGCAGCTACCAAGCCTTCTTGATGCAATTGAGCCGCAGCAGCCTTCCTGCTCTGCATGGGATGCTTCAGACACTTGCAACAAAGCGCGCACTGACACTAGATTGCACATGCTCTGCAGGGCGTGCCCGAAAGGCAAGCTCGTAGAGGGCGTGGCCAGGTAAGCATGGCATGATACCTGAAGCGCAGCTTGCTGTCAGAGATGCGGCCCTGTGCACGGCACTGCTTTGCAGCAGCCTGGCAGGGCGGAGCATGTCGAGGATTGCCCTACTGGCCTGCTCAACCCACACCTGGCTCCTCTGCCAAGAGGTGCTGCAGGTCCATCAATGCAGGTGCCATTGATGCTGATGCTGCCTAACCCACTTGCAGGATGAGGGCCGGCGCTCCATCGGCTGTGACCCCCCTGAAGCTGGCTCAGCCACAGGCCGTGGCAGCACTGCAGCCTCAGCGCTGCATGCTCGCCAGAATGGCCTCCCAGCCACAGGAGCTGAGGCTCTGACGCCAGAGGTTGCCGGCCCAGGCGGCGCTCCTGAGCCCCAGGTGTGCCCTGTGCACACATTTGCTTCCTCTCCTCTGCAAAGTGGCGTTGCCTGCTGATGCATGCGCCGCTCTGCCAGGTTTTCAGAAACCTGTCACCTTGGTCCTTCCCACCAGCACTCAGTCTGGATCGATTGCGCTCCTCTTCGTGCTGCTGCATTCCTTTCCGTCTGCCACTCTGTCAAAAGGTCAGTAGCCCTCCTACCAACCTCACCGCGCAGCATTACCTGTTGCAGACTGCTGCCAGAAGCGCCCCTCAGGGCAAATGGACCAATGCCGGGCACCTGAAGCAGTTGGTGTTGGAGCAGCAGCAGCTGCCCCAGCAGAGCAGGGTGCCCACTGCAGAGGTTGGCCGTTCACAGGCAAGCTGGGGGCGCTGGGGAGGCAGTACAGTGTTCAAGGCAGCAATGGGTACCTGGCACAATGCGGTCAACTTCCTAGGCAGATTCACTGGGCCCTCACACAAAGTTCCAAATCCTGACAATCTGCACACCTGGAGCTGCTGTCAGCACCCACAGGGCGCATTTCAGTTGCCCCTGCGGCATCCAGCACTTGGGAATTTTCTCCTGGGTGTCCAGCCCCATCGTCAGCATTGAAGTGCATGTTCTTGGGCGTGGCAGTGTTTGTTCAGCCAATCACAGCATGACCTGCACACACGCCGTGTGATATTGAGAAATGAGTGCATGGCCAGCAGTGTCTTCAGGCTGCTGCCTGACTTTGAGGCTGCCATGTGGATGCCCTACAATGTGGCAAAGCTTGTGCCCCGCAGCGATCCCTGCCGGGGATTTGGAAGATGCTGCTCTGTGTGCAGGAGCAGTCCTCTGCAGCGGCCTCAAACTCTGGCAGCGCTGGGCCCTCTCAGGCAGGATCTGCCTGGGACGAGCCAACCAGCGCAACTTCACAGGCAGGGGAGTGGCATTCCCAGCGCTCAGTCAAGGTGAGACAGCGGCCTGCAGGTGCCTTGCACTTGTCAGTACTGTCACGTTGGAGCGCTCTGTCAGAGCATGCTGCATCAGGCAGCAGCCCAGCCGCTGGCAGTTGCTGAGGCAGGCAAAGTCACGCTGGAGCGGTCTGGCAGAGCATGCTGTATCAGGCAGCAGCCCAGCCGCTGGCAGTCGTTGAGGCAAGCAAAGTCATGCCGGGGCTGCCGGCAGTGGCGGTGCATGCACACCCTGCCCGCCCAACCGCTGGCTTCTCCAGCAGGGCACGGGTGGTCTCAACTGGACATGTGTCTGCAGGGCACAGCAGCCCCCGAGGTCCCGCAGGAGCAGACGCACCAGTGGCAGGGCCCGCCGGCGCGGCAGACCTCCAGCCAGGGCGCCTGGGCACTCCAGGCCAGGCAGCAGCAGCAGCAGCCGTTGCATGCTTCTCCCCAGTCTGCATGTGACGGGGCCACAGACTGGGATGATGCGTCAGCAGAGCAGCAGAGGCGGCCTGCTGGCGCGCTGCCAGGTGGGAGGGGCCGCCCACGGCAACCTCAGCAGGACCAGCGGCAGCCGCAGGAGACAGCCGAGGGGCTGGGTGGTCGGCTGGGGGAGGCATCACAGGTGCGCGCTGCACAGGCGGCTGCCTGGGTGCCTGGCCGGCCAGCAGCATACGCAGGCGCTGCACTGTCTGTGCGGTGACATCAGCTCTTGGGTTGCATGAGCTCGCACTAGCGCGAGCTGTCATATACAGAGGGCCCGATGTGCACATGCATGCTTGCAGCTCGCCTCGCCCATCTGGTTCGGCGAGCTTGCTGGTTCGTCATCCTCTCCACAAGTGCTGCGTTCTGCTCCTCAGCAGGTCTGCTGTCTCATTGGCATAGTGTTCCAGCCTGTACTGCACCCACTTGAACGTCTTGCCAGCTTATCTGGTATGGCTGGGTGCTCAATCAGCTCCCCTGCAGGCTGCTGCATCATCAGCAGTGCCCTCTGGCCAGGGGTGGGATCCACGACAGCCCACTTCTGATGCTAGTGGACTGAGGCAGGGGCAGGCTGGGCAAGGAGTGCACCTTGCTGCCAGCCAGCATTACGGGGAGACTGGGCAGAAAGGAGACTCTGCTGTGTCTCAGCAGACCAGAAGCAGCTCTCCTGGGCATACATCGGCTGGGGTCATGGATCATGCGTCTGACGCCACCCCGCCTGCACAAGCTGAGGTGGGTGTGTACAGGGCTTGCACCAGCATGGGGGCACAACCACACAGCTCCGGGCAGTGATGGAGTTCTTATCAAGCTGCGGGCGTAGATATGTGGCGGTAGCACAGGCTGAGGGGTAGATGTGCACCAAACCTGCACCAGGACACCACAGTCCAAACATGGTCACTGGTCACTAACAAGCCACCCATGGGACTCTGACAACATCTCAAGCTCCTTGAATGTTCAGCGGGAGGTCTGACTGCTGCTCTCAGCTGCAGCCATTTCTTCTGTGCTTTGCAGGGTGAGCACCATGGAGGCCCCTTCTGCCCACAGTTCAGTGTGCACATGCTTCTGGGATCAACGCATGGGCTTTCTTGTCGCCTGGCTCTCAGAGCCTGCCTCCTCAGTGCCCCTGCATGCAGGCATGGCAGCATGTCTTGTCATCCAGCTCTCAAGAGCCAGCTCAGTCCTTCTGCATGCAGGCAACGCCCACGCCTGCTGGGAGCCACCTACACATCATGTCAGCCCCAGCGTATTGGCAGGGCGCCCCACCCTCACTGCCGCCAACTCAGCACCAGCAGCAGGGCACCTCACCTCTGCCACTGCCAGGCCAGCACCAGCAACAGCACCCCTTCAGGGTGCAGGGCGGGCGCGGCAGGCGGCAGCAGTGGACCCAGCCACAGTGGGCCATGCAGGGCCAGCAGCCCACTGGGCAGGGGTGGCAGCAGCAGCGGGTGGACCCCAATCAGGGGCCGCCCTTCTGGCAGCAGCACCAGCAGCACCACCAGGCTGCGGGGTGGCAGGCCCCAGAGCACAGCGCGCACCAGTGGCAGGGACGGGGCGGCGAGGGCGCTTACGGCAGCAATGGCAGGCAAGGTGCGCCTGTTTCAGAGCTGGCTTTCGTTCAATGATGGGCTCATGAAGTAATGAGTGCCTGTTTAAAGGGGTCTGCCAGCTTCATTAGTGACCGAGGGCCGTGTTGTGCTCAGAGCATGGTTGGGGGTG